>JAQNDB010000070.1:0-65696 GCA_029204045.2 Tillandsia leiboldiana | reverse complement strand
AAAAATTATGTAATAGATGTTTGAGAATAAGGAATTTGTATTTCAGTTTTATATTTGTAAAGATAGTCGTAAAGTTACTTGTTGTTGTTGTTTGTAGTACGTAGTTAGTACTCTGATGTTGTTGCCAAGCTAGCCGTGCATATATAGAAAAGGCTCAATTCCGCAGGGGATTGGGACTCTCTATATATGTGGCGGTCTGTTATTGCCCTGGCTGTTTTGCAACTCTAATTTAAAAAAAAAAAAAATTTATACACTGGTTTTTGAACTCGGGGCGTGACAGATTAGATGGTATCAGAGAAATAGGAATGCGATGCCTAGGTTTTGGTTAGGAACGAACCCTAGGATGACTTGTGTCTACGAGAGAGCGATGGGTAGTATTCTAAGTCTTGTAGTTAGAAACAGAAGTTGTGGGTCGGTCAAACTAAAATCCATCCTTGGTATTGCAGTTATGGCTCGCACTAGACGTGGTGTCTGGTGGTCGAGTTTACGCATTGACCCAGCAAGAAGAGCCATCAGGAGAAGGCCCGTCTGGAGTCTGAAGTTATTAAGAAAAATTGTAATAAAGAATGTTTGGATTTGTTTAAAGACTTTAGTAGTATTTTGATAAGTTTCGGGGACGAAACTTTTTAGAAGTTGTGGGTAATGTAGTACTCTAAAAATTTAAAGATTTTGAAATACTTTTGGAATTTATTTAATTAATAATTTTTGGCAAAATAAGGACTTAGTGGATCATAGTGGCCCAGAAATATCGACTTTTGATCGGGGCCTGATCTCGAAAATCCGAGAGCACCATTGCGATCGTTTCGACGAAACATGAAAGTTTCATATTCACTTGTCGATGATCTGACGGTCGGATCTTCCGCAAAACAGCGAAGAAGAACGGTCCCACAACTTAAGTTGTGAATAGTAACCCTCTATTTCAAATCCCCTTTCGACCACTGTTGGCCGATTCACTGTCTGAAACCCTGACATAGGGGTATGAGTAGTCAAACCTTACTAATTTTGACGTTCAGAACGCAGTGGCACTGACGGTTTTCGCGTTTGGCGATCGGGTGCATCGAAGTGCGTGCGTCGGTTTGCGACATACAGAACAAGATGGCCCGAGATTTCATACGAGCGTCAAATCAAACAAATAAATAGGCTATTTGAAGGTCTCGACGAGCCGGACGTCGTGGCGAAGTCCATTTTCAGTTTCGGCGACTCAAGTGCCTCGAAAAGCATGAAATGAAAAAAAAAACAAAAGTTGTATTATTTTTGCAAAAAGGCTAGTATTTTATGTACCAAAATTTATGAGGCTACTTGGTGAGGGTTCTGGGTGCATTTTTACCTACAGATGGGACCCTAGAGTTTAGGGATAAGAGTGTAGGGGGTTCTTTGAAAATTTGCTTTAAGTTCCATTTGGCTTTTGGGCTACTCGTATGAGAGTTACACGAGGTGACTCTTGAGTTTTATAACTCCCAGAGTTATTCTTTATAGCTCTGGTGCGGGAATGGCTGAGGAACCATCTCCATTGAGGCCAACCCGAGGAGAAGAACCCGAGAGAGAGAGAGAGAAAGAGAAGGTTGAACCAAAGTTTCCCTGAGTTGATCTGGAATACTCTGAAGATTCCCTGGTGCCTGTGGAGTGTTCCTGGAGCTTGCCGAGGTTGTGCGTGGAGGAGGGACCAAGAACGGCTCTTCTTCCTCTCTTCCACACTCGGCTAAGGTAAGGATTCCAAACCATTGGATGATTGCACCCTAGACCCATAGCAGAAGCCTAATTGCTCTTAGGATTCTCCCTGCACAAGCCGAGCCCCCATGCATGTTGGTTGGCCGGCGGGAGCAAGGTCTCGCCGGAAACCTAGAAATGCTCCGCCTCGGAAGAACTCCGCAACCACTGAACCAAAGTGGGGAAATAAAATGAAGGACTTTTACTGTTGGAGTCAGTGATCAACTCCACCAAATTTGGTGTAGTTTGATCAAGCCAATTGATGGCAGAACTAAACCCTAGTTTTGGGATTTTGTGCACTTAGGCCGAGCTTGCTGTGCCGGCGCCGGCGAGCTCCTCCGACACCGGTCACATGCCCAGAAGTGCTCCTGGGTGTGAGAACTACATCCCACAGTAGTTCTCAGTGGGTGCCGTCAACAAGCCAACGGTCTGCCCACTAAGTCTACTAGAGGCATGCTGTAACAAATGAAATACTAAAGAAAAGAGCTGGAAATGAATAACTCTACAGCTGCTATGCCCCTATCTAGATGCTCAAAAAGTGGAACAGATGATAACATGGTGCATCTACTAACATGTCAGTATAGTCACCCAATCTGAACTGACTGCCTCCTCGGGTCTAGTCAAACATGCGCCTACCTACTGCCGCACATCCTCAACAGGACGGGTCTACGTAGGTATGTCCATAGCTGCCAAAACTGGCTCAGCCAGAGGGACTGTGTCCGTAATTGCCAAAACTGGCTCAGTCAGAGGGACAGCGTCGTAACTGCCAAAACTGGCTCAGTCAGAGGGACAGCGTCGACAAGTCACGATAGAAGAACTCAATCTCACGCCGATTACACAAACCGGTCTAAAGCTCAATCTCAACGCCGGTTACAACAACCCGGTCTCGCCTACTCCGGAGTGGCACTCGAGGGGAGCGACCCGCTCGAGTCAAAAGTAACCCATGTCCAACAGCTCTGTCAAGTATCTCAGCCAAGAGGCAAAAGTCGACACTATGCTCAAAGTGGAGACTCACTCAATCCACAATGCAAAACCCAGCCCCAACTGATGTATAACACTAATCGGTCAAACCGCCCACAGTTCGCGGTTACCGAAACAATAACCGAGTCGATAATCTGGTGCAATCCCACCCGGCTCAACAATATAGCTATACTATCCCCCATCCCGGCTCTCTACCCTGAGCAACAAGGGACACTCGACAGTCGGGACCGCTGTCACCCAACGGCTCCCTAAAACAGGCATCACTGACAGGATAACTCCACAACAGACACAATAAAGGGTCCGGGAACCCCGAAAGACTAGAACCTACAACCCTAATCAAACAAGAATAGGCTTTAGGCATAGCCTCTCGTTGTTCTCGTCCCAAAAGAAAAAGGCAGACCTTGGAACCCAGACCACTCGAATCATCTCGGGTGGTTAAATTTATCGAAAAATGGTGATATTTCTGATTGAAAGCCATTGATCTGAAAGAAATCCATATTTAATGATTTTTAGTTCTTTTTAGGAAAACAATTGAAAACAAGTTTTATATCCAAGCCTCGTAGAGCTAATGCCTTTGTCCAATCAAACAAGAACAGACTCGACGACTCTACGATGCTCGGAAGAAAATATTGGTTGACTAAAATCATATGTGTGTCCAAAAAACAGTTCTGGTTCAAGGTCCTGCTATCACTGGTACAAGGCTGCCACTGACACAGTGGCGACAAATAAAACAAGAAACCAAAACATCTCGGGACCGCCGTCTACCAACGGCTCCCGCCACAGATGAACGATCAACTATATCTACCAGACTCCACTCTGCTCCCAAGCACGAGTATAAAATGCATCCCACACTAAGAGAAACCCGACCACTCGGCCCGCTACCCGGGCGAGTAACACTATGTCCAGGAAAGAAGTAGAAGTGCGGATGTCTAAAGCAGAAAATAAACCTAGCCCAAGTTGAAGTTTCCTAAAGTCTGGCTGAACATGCTGCATAAGACGGGGGTGCTAGGTCAAGTTCCAAGATAACATTAATTTAACAGATAATAGGAAATAAGAGAATTGCATGATCATCAAGTAACACTAGAATTATCAGCTATCACTTTTCCTAGCATACTACACAAGCAGTGTTACTATTATGCATGGTTCTACTATAGCAGATTTATGAACGTCCATAAGTCGTGGAGACAAGGCCACCCACCTGAAGGTGCACAACTGTCCAGGGTCGTACAGCTAAGAAAGCCCAGAAACAGATATACCAGCACAATCACAAGCCAACAGTACCAAAGTAGTGTTCAAAGCATCCAAGGTACATAATACATCCACTAATTCCTCAAATTCCACATATTAAAAATCTGCGATGACAGTCCTCTTTCTGCGAAATTTTCACCTGTAAAACCGCCTCCAAAAATTCCAGTAAAAATATGACGGTGATCCTCACGAAGGGTAGATGTCGATAGAGCCATGAAACGTCGAATTCCAATGTACGGATGCGGAAGATAAAATCCACAAAGATCTTGCTGTCCAGAAATCTCACCAGCAAGCAGGGGCTCAGTAAAGCCTCGAAAGCTATGCCAAAAACCCAAATCTAGCCGAAACACTCAACACGAAAGTCGAAGACGTACCTTTCATAAATCTAACGCCACAAAAATTGCCCAAAAATACAGTCGGGGTAGCTCTGTGGACCTCTCAGACCGAAATTTGGCGATAACGGGCCTCCAACAGAAAATTGCCCGCTCCGCGCTACGATGCCGAAAATGTCGATGTCGCTGCTTCCAAATATCCGCGCCTCTGCCAGAAGATGCGCACTTTTCTAAAGGGCCATGGGCAGGGGAGCTCGGGAAAGGGGGCAAAAAGCCGCAGCATGCCAGCTATTTATAGGCCCAGCCCGAAAATCCGCACTTTGGACTTTGGCCCAAAGATTCGGGCGCCCGGTACTTCCGGGCTGCTACAGTAATGGGCCCGGCCCGTTACTGTTTCACGCCCCGAAATCTCCCAGGCTGCCACGTGTACACCCAAACAGCAACAGCTGTTTGGGCCAACAGCCATGCTCCCACGTGGCCGAATCCCGCGCCGACACGTAGCGCCCACGCCGGGAGCCGCGGGTCAGCGCGCCCACGCCGCGCCCCACGTGCGCCCACCCGCACCTGTCGGGCACGCAGCCCGAGGGTACCTG
This sequence comes from Tillandsia leiboldiana, assembly GCA_029204045.2. Classification (NCBI taxonomy): domain Eukaryota; kingdom Viridiplantae; phylum Streptophyta; class Magnoliopsida; order Poales; family Bromeliaceae; genus Tillandsia; species Tillandsia leiboldiana. Next base: position 60,835 of record JAQNDB010000070.1, on the reverse strand, counting down.
CTCCCGCACCATGGACCACACGCACAACTCCACCCAATCACGTTCTGCCACGTGTCCACCCCGGTCCACCTGCACCCGCGCCTTCCCCGTGGACCGCGCCCACTGCGCCCGCCAACCGGGTGCTGCCACGTGGCCCGCGCCTGGTGCACGCCTCCCGCGGTGGACCGACCGGCCTCTCCTCGGCCCGCCGCCGCGCTCCGCCGCCGGCGCCTCTCCGGCCGCAGGACCAGTAACCCCACGCCTCGAAATCCGTGTTTTCGCGTCCGGGCTCCGAAAAAAAACAAGTAAAATAGTCCATTCCGCTCGTTTTCGCGCGCTGAATCCAAATCCGATGTCCGTTCGGCCAAATTCCACTCCTAAAATTTTTCGAAAATTCCCGGAAAAGTAAACTCGATCCATTTTTCATGCGGGTCAAATCCTTGGTTCCAATAAGCGCGCAAAACACCTCAATCACCCCGAATGGGCTTCCAGAAAAGCGAACAAGCTTCAATTTCACCAGAAATCCAATTCTTGGGCCTGACACGCGCACACACACTCCCAAAAGCCACTAATCCATCAATAAACCCTTAAGTGGGGATTCGGGTCCTCACAACTTGGATATTATTGATAGATTTAGCATAATCTATTTCTTTTAATATGAAAACGATGATTTTTGTTTAAAGTTGATATACAAAAATTGCTTACATACTTTTTCTGGAATTTCTGAAATTTTTGTAAATTTTTTTGGAGAAAAAGTTGAAGCCGATCCGAACTGAAAAATCTGATCCGGATCCCGAACGGTGGAAATTGTCTGCGGGTAGCCGATCCGGACTGGATTCTCGAGCGGATCCGGACCGCGGCTAGGGTCTAATAGAAACGAAAGGGTATTTGATTTCTTTTTACCTCAAGCTTTTGTTTCTAAATTTCCAGAGCTTCTCTCTCTAGACTCCAACAAATTTGGACTCTTCCAAACTCAAGTTCTTTCGATTTCAAGTAAGTCTTTTTGATCAAAACTCGATTTTTTCACTGTTTTTGCTCTGTTCTTCAAAACGTGAATGAAATTCATGACTCTAATTCGATTTTGGATGGTTTTTGGTCAAATTTTCTTTTGAAATAAGAACTCTGGATAGATTAGTTTTGTTTGTATGCCTTGTATTCTCTTGATTAACGGATTTTTGAGGTTCGATTTCTAAAAATTCGGTTTTAGGGCATATTATGAGAATTTTTGAAAATCATGGAATTGATCTATTTTTTAAAATTCTTTTTGCAAAACTAACTTGATTCCTAGTCTCTGTACACGATAATGATTGTTTGAGTACAATTTTTAAAATTTTTAAAATTAAACAATTTTTTGTGTTCTTGAGTTCTTGCTCGCAGGTTCTCTATTCTCTAACGCACTAGCAAGGATGATTTTCGGATGGATACTAGTGTTCATTGCAGCTTTGGTATGGACACGAGCGACAAACAAGCTCAAAAGAGCGAAGAAAACTCAAGACAAAGGGGAGTATGTCCCTGTGGACGACTCAGATACAGAATCCGAGACGGAATCAGTAAATTGGGATGAATTGATGGAAGAAGACGCAGCACCTGCTGCATCAAAAAGGAAAGCCCTTGGTTCAACAAAGGCGAAGACACCGCCTACATCTGCCGAGAAAGGAAGAATCTTATGCCACCAGCACCTATATCAATGAAAAGGAAAAGTGTAGCTCGAAGATGGGGACGAGCGCGAGGGATTGAGATTGAAGAACCATTAGCACCTGAAGCACCACTTCCAGAGGAATACGTGCATAGTAACACAGATCGAATGAAAGCATTTGAGAACCGAGAATGTATTAGCGAACGACACGTTAATATTGCAGCTCTTCGAGATCGTTCTACGGCTTTTTGAAATCTGATTGAACAAGCCAATCTCTCTCAAGTTTGCAAATTTCCTGAGTCGCTTGGATATTGTTTGCATATGGTACGCACTTTTTACACCAATGCACTGCAGCTTCAAGAGATTGAAGACGGACCAATGGAGTTCCATACTACGGTCCGAGGGACAAAACTCAAGATAACTCCTCGACTAATTGGAGAAGTCTTAGGATGAGATCCAGCATGACGGGGACTCATTACTTGAAAGGAAAAAGTTTGACAAATTCGTTGTTGCGAACAGTTGTTAATGGAATATGCATGCCGGATACTCAGTCAACTGGCAACTCTTTATACACAAAGGAGCTTCGACCTGAGTACAGGTTTCTCAATTTCATTATATGCTACAATATTCTCCCGAACATGCAGACGAAAGTTCTACGATGGGATCGCATGCTTTTCTTATATCTTTTGGGACATTCGTCGGAGGCAGTGGGTTTGAACATTAATATTCCATACATCATTTGTAATAGGATTGGCACGGTATGTTGAACATCCTCATCAAACGGAAAGACTTCCGTTCCCATTAATCATAATGAGAATTTTTAGAAAATTCAAGGTTGATGCTCGCTCTTCAAGTTATTAACACAGTTTGGGAATGATTAACGACTCGACAGTCGTAAATTCTTTGCCAAGACTGCCTGATGACACCCCGACTCCTCCACGTAGCAAAAAACCTTCAGTCGCTACTTCAGCAACACCTACAAAGCAAGTACCTACATCAGATGATGAAGCGTCTGTGACTTCCATTTATAAAGAACAACAACGATTATCTTTTGAACAGGAACGAATCGCAAAGGAACAGGAGTGTATCTCTCAGGAGCTAGAAATAATAACTGCAGCTCAAGTCATTTTGACGAAGAAATTCACTTCGATCAAGAAGTTGGTGAAAAAGATGTTTACAAAGATGGGATGTAGTAGCTCTGAAGATTCAGAATCTGACAATTGACTATTTTTAATTTTGTTTTGCAGGTTTTCAGTTTTAGTTCTTACTCTTTTTGAACTTTTCGCTTCCTCAATTTTTGTAATTTTGGCTAACTTCAGTGACAAAAAGGGGGAGAGAGAACAATGAACAATGTGTTTGTGAGAACTTTGGACACTTTAAACTTGGAAGGTAAGTATGACAAGAACTTGGCTTTTTATTGTGAATGCATGCCTCAACTAACTATTCGACTAACTATTTGGGCATGTAATATTACTAACAAGTTGTTTGACGACTAACATACTTATGACATTTGGAATTTAATGCTTAAATGATATGTGAATTGCTTTGATTGCTTATTTCATACATATCTGATTTTGTAAATGTCATGGTGAGTATAAACTCTATCTCTCTGTTTGTTTTTTGAATGTTAAATTCTTGAGGTATCTAACGATTTCTTTTGTCAAGAATTATTTCTTTTGCAGAGAGTACAAACGTTTAAGTCTAGAGTCTGTTTTAGGAGTTTATCTCATGTATTCATTTTTATTTGGATCTTAATTGTAAATTTTTGTTGTATGGTGATAACAACAAAAATATCTTTTTGAATTTTCTTTAAGTTGATTTTTGTTTTGTCACGAAACCGCCAAATGGGGAGATTGTTAAGGATTTTATTTTGAATTATTTCGTGAAGTGGTTAAGTCTTGAAGATTGAAGATTAAGATGTTTTGATCATATACCTCAATCTCAAGAAAGAAGAATTCAAAAGGATCAGGTACGTTTAACTAAATAAGTTTGGTGATTCGAATACTTCTTACAGTGTAGAAACACTTGGATGGATTTTTAATTGCATAAAAATCAAAAAACTAGACTGTTACATGTTCAGGATCCGGATCAGGGCATTCCAGTCCGGACCCCGAACATAGGTAAGTTCATGCGGAATTTCAGTCCGGACCTCCCCAGGTTCAGTCCGGACCCCGAACAAGGATTCTGCAGAAATCGCATGAACAGTCCGGACCATTCATCTTTCAGTCCGGACCCCGAACATGATTTTTCAGGAAATTCTCTAAAAAATGACGATAGCCCTGATCAAGCCAAAATCCAGTCCGGACCGTCATGCGGGAAAAATTCGGTTAAGTCAGTTTTTGATTCTTATCCTCTTCCAAAGGTTTCTAACCTATTAGTAAACCCTAATTTCATCTTTTAGGGTAATCCACAGGGTTAAGATTTTAGAATCCAAAAATTAACGGAGAAAACTTAGAAAAATCCACATATAGAGAATAAAGGGAAAAACTAGATCTATTCTATGTTTCTTCATCTATATTGATTAATTTGATTCTAGGGTTTCAAAGCTCATATCTCTTGTAGAATCAAATTAATGAATACTTAGATGGTATTTCCGATCTATCTTTGATCTAAGTATTCGGCGGATTTTCACCACCTACAAACAACGATTTTGCCAAAAATCGGCGCGCGGATTCCCGTGGCCTTGTGGATTCAAGGTGCTACCGTTTCGTGGATTCAAAACGAGGTGCGTTCGTGGATTCGAGACGTACTACTTGGTGGAGACCGTGGATTCGGTTGGACGTCGTGGACTCGACGTTGGACGCCGTGGATTCGGCGTTGGACGCAAATCGTGGATTCGGCGTTGGACGCAAATCGTGGATTCGAGGCGCGTTGCGAAGCGAGCGGAGAAGATCTACTTGGAGCGTATGGTAAAAGGTTGAGTCGTGTGAGTACGGTATATCACCTTGTACGTGTTTAATCTTAGTGGATTTCACCGTGTGATCGGTCCCGTGATTTTTTACTCCAGGATTGGAGTTTTCCACGTAAAATCTCTGCGTGTTATTTACTTTTACGCATTGGGTTTTTGTTACGCAAAGATTTATGAGTGTTTATTGTTTACACCTATTCACCCCCCTCTAGGTGTTTTTTCCACTATTCAGATCCATATTTAACATAACCCACATTTTCTTCCCATCCCACCGACTACCGGCCTCCAGCACAGAGCGGGCGAGTATATGCCGCCCACTTAGCGGACTGTGAGGACCCGGAACCCCACGATGAGTTTACTGGTTGATTGGCAGCTTACGGAGGCCTACGTGGTGTGTCGGTGGTGTTTGTGCACAATTTGGACACAAGTGATGGACTTCGGGCTTAAAATGGATCACATGAGTAGCCGGAGGACCCCGTCGGATGTTTAGAAGTGGTTTCACGAGAAACGGATATTAAAATTGGACTCAGCGCGAAATTTGGACAAAGAACATCTTCCCGGATGCCTTTTGAAATTTTTAGAGTTGGAATTTGGCAAAACAGACAGCGGATTTGGATTCAGCGCGCGAAAACGATGAAAATGGACTACTTGTATTTTTCGGATTCCCGATGCAAAGGCGCGTTTTGTTACGGAATTTGAGTTGGCGTAGTTTCGTGAAAGTCTCAAGTCTTGAAGATTGAAGGTGAAGAAAGTTGGATCATTTAACTCAATCTCAAGAAAGAAGAATTCAAAAGGATCAGGTATGTTTAACTAAAGATTTTGTGTGATCCGAATACTTCTTGTAGTGTAGAAACACTTGGAAGAATCTTTCATTGCATAAAAATCAAAAACTGGACTTGGGACATGTTCAGGATCCGGATCAGGTTGTTCGATCCGGATCCCGAAGGTGGTTCGTTCATACACCAGTTCAATCCGGATCGTAGTCTCTTGATCCGGATCCCGAACAGTGAGTTTACCATTTTCCTTGAACGATCCGGATCATGCTTCGCAATCCGGATCCCGAACGTTGATGTTTGGTAAACTGTATGAACGATCCGGATCATGCACTTCGATCCAGATCCCGAACCTTCGTTTTTCTGGAACTGGCTGACTCGTTACGACGATCCGGATCACAGCTCGTCCGATCCGGATCGCCGTCCGTAAAATTTCCAGAAATGTTAGGTTTTTGATTCTTATCTCCTTCCTAGGGTTTCTAACCTATAAATAGACCCTATGACTCTTTTTCTAGGGTTAATCCACATAGCCGTCATTTTCATATATCATTTTATACGGCTATAGATCCACATATAGAGAAGAAAGGAAATCATTAGAGAATACTCTATGTTTCTTCATCTATATTGATTAGTTTGATTCTAGGTTTTCATACTCACATCTTGAGTTGAATCAAACTAATGAATACTTAGATGGTATTTCCGATCTATCTTTGATCTAAGTATTCGGCGGATCATCACCACCCAAAACAACGATTTACCCCAAAAATCGGCGCGTGGATTCGCGTGTCCTTGTGGATTCAAGGTTCAACCGCTCTCGTGGATTCGGAGCGAGGCACGTTCGTGGATTCGAAGGGTGCTATTGGGTGAAGACCGTGGATTCGGTCGGACGTCGTGGATTCGACGTTGGACGCCGTGGATTCGGCGTTGGGCGCAGATCGTGGATTCGAGAAGCGTCGCGGAGCGAGCGGAGAAGATCCTCTAGGAGCGTATGGAAAAGGTTGAGTCGTAAGTGTGTACGGTAAATCACCTTGTACGTGTTTTAATTCTAGTGGATTTCTGCCGTGTTATCGATCCCGTGGTTTTTTACTCCGGTGATGGAGTTTTCCACGTAAAAATCTTGCGTATTATTTTTATTTCCGCATTGGGTTTTATCGCAACGATTTTTTGAGTGTTTATACGTTTACACCTATTCACCCCCCTCTAGGTGTTTTTTCCCCTATTTAGATCCGTATTACATATAACCCAACAAGTGGTATCAGAGAGGGAATAGGGTTGTAAACAATGGTTGAAGGTGGAAACATCAACCGACCCCCGTTCTTCAATGGAACTAATTATGCGTACTGGAAAGTACGGATGAAAGCCTTACTAATTTCCATCGACGAACGGGTGTGGCAATCAATTGAATTAGGATGGTCTAATCCAACTGAATTTAATGGTGATGTTCGCACCTTAAAACCTAGGTCGAAATGGACCAAGGAAGAGTTAGATTCATCTTCTTACAATGGCAAGGGAATTAATGCTATTTTTAATGCCTTATCTCAAACTGAATTCTCTCGCGTCTCGGCATGTGAGACTGCGAAAGAAATCTGGGATGTTCTTCAGGTTACACATGAGGGAACTAACCTCGTGAAGATTCAGAAACTGCAAATGCTTACGAGCAAGTTTGACTCTATCTTAATGGCAGAAAATGAATCTTTCACGGACAACTATACACGATTGCAAGACATCGTAAACTCATGTGCTAATCTGGGAGAGAAGATTCCAGAATTTAAGATTGTAAGAAAAATCTTAAGAACTCTTCCTGAACGATTTCGCCCAAAGGTTACTGCCATTGAAACTATTAAACACCCGGACGAAATACGTGTAGAATAATTAGTTGGTTCATTACAAACTTATGAAATGACATTTACTACTAACAATTCTTCTGGAAAAGCATCCACTTCTAAGTCTTCAGGTTATGCGTTGAAAACAACTAAGGAAGAAGACGCGGATACGTCCTCCTCAGACGATGACGAGAACCTTTCTATGGAGGATTTTGAGAAGCAGCTCGCTCTCTTGACATGGAAGTTTTGCCGCAACTTTCGAAGGGGTAATTCAAGCAAATCTCCATCCTTCGGAAAGTCGAACAAAGGCAAGGGTACTTCAGGTTACAAGTCAAGAAAGCAAGAGAACTTCTCAAAGGATAAGAAAAGTTCAGAAGGACAATTACAATGCTTCAAATGTCGAGGCTACGGCCACATTGCAACGGAGTGTCCTAACAAGTATCCGGCAAAGAAGAAGGCGATGCAAGTCGTCACTTGGGATGACAACTCAACGTCAAATGAGTCGTCTTCGAGTGATGAAGAAAAGAGCTCCACTGCTTTCCACGCGTCCGTATCTTCACCCTTCATGTGCTTTATGGCAAGTACATCTGAGTCGTTGTCCAACTCCACTGTTGAAAAGAACGCAACGGACAACGAATCGGATGATTCGGAAGGTGAAGAATTTGCTCTAGCCTACCACAGACTTTTGAGGGACTCAAAGAAAGTGGCTAAGCAAAACAAGAGTTTGAGAGGGAGAGTGCATGATCTCGAAGAAGAAGCAAAAAGAGCGACTTCTCTCTCAAACGCTCTTGAAGTGGAAAGGGAAAACCTGATAAAAGAAAATGCTTCCCTTCAAGAGTCCAATGAGCAACTTGAGAAGGAACATACAAATCTGGTGGATAACGCGAGTCACTTCTCAAAGCTCTACAACGAGGCTCGACAGGATAACCTGGAAATGACAAAGACCATTTTCCAACTCAAGAATGACTTACAGCGATTCTCTTCAGGAAGGAGTAAGTTGGATAGACTTCTTGGTCTTGGTCAATCAAATAGGTTCGGCCTCGGATACACTCAAACTGGAAACAGTCCAAGTTCGAGTGAGACAGTTTTTGTGCCTCAGTCGGTATCTCCTCCTCCGACACCGGAATTCAAGACAAACAACGACAACAAACCTACTTCATCCTCTTTGGGATCGTCAAGATCTAAGGTATGTTTTCGTTGTGGTGTTTCAGGGCACATAAGAAGATATTGCAAGACGGGAGTCGAACGCTCATCTCAAAGACCTCTTGCAACAACTACCAAAACGGCTCCTCCCCGAAAATCAAAGCAAAACTTTTCAAATGAAAAGAGATTTGGTAGTTCATCGCGCAAGACGATTTCATCAAGGAACAACAATCGCTATAACAAGACGCCTTCACCTAGGCATATATCTTCTCGACCATTACCGACGCACTCCAAAAGGGTTTGGGTGCGCAAAGGTGAAATTTTCCCTTGTCTTGTTTCCAATGTTTCCTTGCATGCATATGATAGTTCGTCTTGGTATCTGGATAGCGGGTGTTCCCGTCACATGACCGGTGACAAAAATAGTTTTCAAAATCTTGAGAAAATCTCCGGAGGACACGTTGTTTTCGGAGACGGTCGATCTTCCAAAATTGTTGGAAAAGGGACGGTAGCTATTCCAGATGGCCCGATTTTGAAAAACGTCTTATTTGTTGATGGCCTTAAGACTAACCTCATAAGCATAAGTCAACTTTGCGACAATGGTTTTTCAGTTAACTTTTCATCTGTTGAATGCGTTGTAACTGATAAGGACCATGTCTTCTTTTTAAAAGGGGTTAGATCTGAAAACAATTGTTATGTTGTTCCTAATAAATTTTCTGAAAATTGTAACTTAGCTGCTTTGAATAATGAAACTCTTTGGCATGAAAGGCTAGGTCACTTAAATTTTAAGGAACTTACTAGAATTTCAAACAAGGACGTGGTCAAGGGGGTTCCAAAGCTTTTATTTAAACAAAACTTTGTGTGTGGTGGTTGCCAAAAGGGAAAACAGTCTAGGACTGCACACAAGAACTTGAACCACGTTGGTACAAAACGGCCCTTGGAACTTTTGCACATGGACTTAATGGGGCCGACCCGTCAACCATCTTTGGGAGGTAAATGGTACATTTTTTTATTGGTTGATGATTTCTCTCGGTTTTCTTGGGTAGCATTTTTAAAAGAGAAAGCCGATACGTTTGACTCTTTTCATGAGATTTGCCATCGTATTATGATTGAAAAGAATGAAAAGATCATTCGTGTTAGAAGTGATAGAGGTGGAGAATTCATAAATTCAAAATTCATTGATTTTTGCACTTCAAATGGAATCAAACATGAATTCTCGGCACCCTATACACCTCAGCAGAATGGTGTTGTTGAGCGCAAGAACAGGGTTGTTCAAGAGATGGCGCGTGTGATGCTTCATAGCCGGAATTTACCGCTACATTTTTGGGCTGAAGCTGTGAACACCGCTGTCTATGTCATTAATAGAGTTTACTTGCGCCCAGGAACTTTAAATACACCATATGAGCTGTGGTTTAGTAGAAAACCCAATATCAAATATTTTCGTGTCTTCGGGAGTCGATGTTACATTTTACGTGACCGTGAAAATCTTGGAAAGTCCGACTCTCGAAGTGATGAAGGGATCTTTTTGGGTTATTCTACGAATAGCAGAGCATATCGAGTATTTAACATTGAAACTAAGACGATCGTAGAATCTATAAATGTTAAAGTAGATGAAGCTTTTCACTTTGAAACTGGAAAATCTACCCTCGATATCTCTCTAGATGATGATTCTCCTGCTAGTGCATCTTCTCATAATAATACTTCCAATATTAATGATGCATCTAATGGTTCTTCTAGTTTATCTGATGTGCAGGAATCATCTCATATATCTCCGAGTACTCCGTTTCAACAAACGTTACGAATCTCCAAGGATCATCCGGAATCGAATATTATTGGAGATCCACAAGAAGGAGTCAGAACTCGGAGGCAGTTGGTTTGTGGATTCGCTTGCTACGTATCTTTAATCGAACCAAAGAACATAGATGAAGCTCTTCAGGATGACTACTGGATTAAAGCAATGCAGGAAGAGCTCCATCAATTTGAGCGAAACAAAGTCTGGGAATTAACGAAGCCTCCAAAGAAACACAATGTGATAGGTACCAAATGGATCTTCAAGAACAAGAAAAATGAGGATGGTACTATCATCAGGAATAAGGCACGATTAGTTGCTCAAGGCTACTCTCAAGTAGAAGGTATAGACTTTGACGAAACATTCGCCCCTGTAGCTAGACTCGAGTCCATTCGTATACTGTTTGCTATTGCTTGTCATTTTAAAATCAAATTATTTCAAATGGACGTTAAGAGAGCATTTGTAAATGGGTTTTTAAATGAGGAAGTTTATGTGGCTCAACCGAAAGGTTTTGTAGATCATAAACAACCTAACCATGTTTTTCGTTTGAAAAAGGCTCTTTACGGTCTGAAACAAGCACCGCGAGCATGGTACGAAAGGTTAACAAAGCACCTTTTGGAGAAGGGCTATACTCGAGGGGGAGCTGATAGGACTCTCTTTGTGAAGCATTATCAAAACAATTTCATTGTAGCACAAATATATGTCGATGACATAGTATTTGGCGCAACAAGAGATAATGATGCTTCTAAATTCGCGGAGACCATGGAAAGCGAATTTGAGATGTCCATGATGGGCGAATTGACTTATTTCCTTGGATTGCAAATTAAACAAAATGATGAAGGTATTCACTTGAGTCAATCCAAGTATGCAATGGAGTTGGTCAAAAAGTTTGATCTAGAAAATTGTAAAGATTTTCCGACTCCAATGGGAACTAGCCACAAGGGACTTGGAAGTGAATCACATAGTGAGAATGTAGACGAGAAATTGTATCGAAGTATGATTGGAAGTCTACTTTACCTCACGGCTAGTCGCCCGGATATATCTTTTGGTGTTGGGATTTGCGCGAGATATCAATCAGCACCAAAGGAGGTTCACCTGAAAGCGGTGAAAAGGATCATCCGGTATATCAAAGGATCAATTAATTTCGGAATTTGGTATCCTATGGGAACAAGTTTGGATATTGTTGGATACTCAGATGCCGATTGGGCAGGATCAGTGGATGATCGGAAAAGCACGAGTGGTGCATGCTTCTATCTTGGCCATTGCCTTGTTGCATGGCACAGTAAAAAGCAGAACTGCATAGCACTCTCGACTGCCGAAGCGGAATACATTTCAGCTGGAAGTTGCTCAACTTAACTCATTTGGATGAAAAGCGTACTGAGCGACTTCCGCATTTCAGCATCTTCGGTAACAATACTTTGTGACAACACTAGTGCTATTAACATTTCTAAAAACCCTGTGTTGCACTCTAGAACAAAACATATTGAACTTAGATATCATTTCCTTAGAGAGCTAGTTGAATCAAATACTCTTCAACTTTCATATATTTCAACTGAGGATCAATTAGCTGACATTCTAACAAAACCTTTGGATCAAAAACGTTTTATTCATTTACGAAAAGCAATTGGGATGCTTTCCTTGAAATAATCTTCTTTTTGAAATCTTTGCTTAGGATAGGTTTTGTATTTGTTTTTTGTTTTGTTCATTATCTATGTTTGTACATAGGACATTAATTGAGCATAGATCATAATTGACTTTAATTGCATCTTTTCGCACATTTAGAAATTTATTATGCTTTTGCCATCATAATATTTCACTGTTGCAATGATCATTTATGTTAATTAAATCATCTTCTAAAGTGATCAAAGTCAATTTCTCTCTCTATGATCTCTTGGTATAGTCATTATCTTATTTGACTGCTTAGTCGAGTATGAAATCGAGATCAATATTTGGTTGAATACTTTATATCTTAAATAATTGATAGCCAATTGAGGGGGAGTCTTAGAAAAGGTAAAATGCTCAAAAGATGTGGAAAGAGTTACATCCCAATGAGGAGTGTGAAAACTACCACCACATGGAGGAAAGAGCTACCACCTCGGTCGTCCGAGTATTGTGTGCAGCTACCACATGTATACCAAGCATGGTTGTTCAAATTTTTGATTAAGTAAAATGCATGTTGAAATACTTGACTCTGTCAAATTTCAAGGTTGGTATAAGGTGGGTTTTTAAAGAAAGATGCTCAAAGAGCCACTCTCTTCAACAGATTGTCTAGATACATTATCTACTATATTTGGGATTTCAAACATCTATTGATCTTTGTATTTCATTTTCTTTACTGAATTGATGATTTGATAAAGGCATTACTCATAAGATCAAGTTAGATGTAATTGAAAGTGTTCAACTTTAAGGGATTTAATTTTTGTAAATTTTCGTTTCATTTTTGGATATTATTGATAGATTTGGTATAATCTAATTCTTGTTGTATGAAACGATGATTTTTGTTTAAAGTTGATACACATTTGTGCTTACAATCTTTTTCTGGTTTTTCTTGAATTTCTCTGAAATTTTCTAAAGAAAAGGTTGGGGCCGATCCGGATCGGGCTAGATGATCCGGATCCCGAACGCAGGAATTCTTCTGCGGGCTGACGATCCGGATTGTATCTGCCGATCCGGATCCCGAACGCAGTTTCTCACTGCGGGTAGCCGATCCGGATCGCAGTTATGAACTGATCCGGATCGCGGCTAGGTTTTATAAAGAACGAAAGGGGTTTTTGATTTCTTTACTCCAATCTTTTGTTCCAAAGTTTCCAGAGTCTCTCTCTCTAGATTTCATCCTTCTTGGAAGCTTTCAAACTCAGGTTCTTCAACTCCAAGTAAGTTTTATTGATCAAAATCTCGGTTTTTCACCGTTTTTCTCTTTTCCTCCTCAAACGTAATGAATTTCTTGGATCAACTTTGTTTGTGGATGGTTTTTGATCAAATTTCTTTTGAAATAAGAACTCTGGGTAGATTAGTTTTGATTATATGCTAGGTATTCTCCTGATTAACGGATTTTTAGGCTTCGATTTCTAAAATTTCGGTTTTAGGGCATATAACAAGGATTTTCGAAAATCATGCAATTGATCTATTTTTAAAAGTCCTTTTGCAAAACTATTTTGATTCTTAGTCTCTCTACATGATTATGATTGTTTGGGTACAATTTTTTCAATCTTTGAAAATTAACAATTTTTTCATGTGTTCTTGAGTTGGTCTACACAGGATTCCTTTTCTCAAGAAACCATTAGCAATGGTGATCACTTGGATTGTTTTTCTACTTACGGCTATGGTTCATACGAGAGACACCGTCAAGCCCAAGAGGGCTAAGAAGGCTAAGAAAGCGAAGAAAGCTAAAGATGATTCCGATACAGAATCTGAAACGGAATCAATTGACTAGGATGAACTGCAAGTTGAAGCAACGACTGTTCCCACTGCTTCAAAGGGAAAAGCGCCTGCGGAAACATCGAAGGCTCCGCCTACTGCTGCTGAAAAAGGGAAAGCTCCAATGGAAGAAACTTCTGGGAAGACAAGAAGAAAAAGTGTTGCTCGCAAGAGAGGAAGTGCTCGAGGAATCACCATTGAGCAACCAGCTGCTGGCCAAGCACCTGCACAAGACTTTGTCAGCTCGGCCAGAATAAAGGATTTTGAAAACAGAGAATGCATTGGAGAAAGGCATGTTGATGTAAAAGCCTTAAAGCAGCGTTCTCAGACGTTTGGGACTTTGTTTGACCAGAGAGGTCTTGCTTCCATTTGCGAGTTCCCGGAGACCACTGGATATTGTCTTCACTCAGTGAGGATGTTTTATCAGAATGCCTGCTATCTAGTTGATCAGGAAAGCGGGCGTCGGGATTTTCAAACATTAGTCAAGAATGTCAGAATCAAAGTAACGCCTCAGCTAATTGGTGAAGTACTAGGGATGGACGCCCGAGCCGATGGCACTCATTACCTGAAGAATCAAGTCTTCAACACCTTCTCCTGGAGAGTGGTAGTTGATGGAATCTGTGTTCCAGATACTCGGTCGACAGGAAACTCCGTGTTCTCGAAAGAACTACGACCAGAGTACCGCATCTTAAATCTCATTGTTTGTTACAATATTATTCCAAACATGAACACAAAGGTTCTTCGGTGGGAAAGAATGATATTCCTTTATCTACTTGGAAACCCCGCAGCAGCAATGGGAGCTAACTTAAACATTCCCTACATCATCTGGTCAAGGATGGCACGATATGTGGAGCAAGCTCATCCGTCAGAGAGACTACCTTTTCCAATGATCATCATGCGCATTCTTCGCAAATTTAAAGCTGACACAAATGCGAGTTCCTATCTGCACAGTCTAGGAACGATCAATGACACAACAATTGTAAAGTCTCTTTCGATGAAGCCAGATGAACCTTTCATACCTCTTCACCGGCAACGAGAACAACGACAACAAGCAACAACCTCTGCACCGGCAGCAGCTCCTCCAGTTCAACCAGCACCTCCGGCACAAGAAGCACCACAATCAACTTCTGATGATGATGCATCTGTTACCTCAATCTATAAAGAACAGCAAAGGCTCTCCAACGAGCAAGAACGTATATCAAATGAACTAATTGAGGTAAAGGAAGAAATAAAGAAGGTAAATAAAAATCAATCAGCAATGAACAAGCGAATAAAGAAGATTTTCCAAATCCTCGGCTGTATCAGTTCAGACGAGTCTGAATGATCCGTATCCTTCTAATTTCTGTTTATTATGCATATGCGTAAATCCTTCTGTTGTGCAGGTTTTTAAGTTTTAATTTGAGTTTTTAGTTCTCTAACTTAAACTGTTAACCATTCTCTCCACTTCTGTAATCTTTGGCTTTATTTGTGACAAAAAGGGGGAGAGAGTTAGAGAGAACTTTGAACAATGAATGATGAAATTGAATGATGAAATATCAAGGTACAATGATGATGTGAATGAACATCAAGGTAAGGGAACTTGAACAATGATTGTGAAAATCTTGATGATGAAGATTTTGTATACATCAAGGTAAGTATTTCTTCAACTTCAACTTTGGTTTTTATCTTGGGATTGTTTGCATGTCTCGACTAACTATTCGACTAACTATTTGGGCATGTAATATAACTAACAAGTTGATGTTGGACTAACATTGTGTGACATTTGGTTTTTAGTTGCATAGAAGATATGTTGGTTTTTGACTATGATTCTCTTACATATCTGAATTCTCAAATGTCATGATGATTAGATAAACTCTATCTCTGTACTAGGTTTTATATGCTAAATATTCTTGAGGTATCTAACGATCTCTTTTTGTCAAGAATGATTTCTTTGTGCAGAGAGTACAGATGACTAAGTCTAGAGTCTGTTTTAGGAGTTTATCTCATGTTTTTAAATTTTTGGATCTCCATTGTAAATTTTTGTTGTATGGTGATAGCAACAAAAATATCTTTTTGAATTTTCTTTAGTGGATCTATGTTTTGTCACGAAACCGCCAAAGGGGGAGATTGTTACGGAATTTGAGTTGGCGTAGTTTCGTGAAAGTCTCAAGTCTTGAAGATTGAAGGTGAAGAAAGTTGGATCATTTAACTCAATCTCAAGAAAGAAGAATTCAAAAGGATCAGGTATGTTTAACTAAAGATTTTGTGTGATCCGAATACTTCTTGTAGTGTAGAAACACTTGGAAGAATCTTTCATTGCATAAAAATCAAAAACTGGACTTGGGACATGTTCAGGATCCGGATCAGGTTGTTCGATCCGGATCCCGAAGGTGGTTCGTTCATACACCAGTTCAATCCGGATCGTAGTCTCTTGATCCGGATCCCGAACAGTGAGTTTACCATTTTCCTTGAACGATCCGGATCATGCTTCGCAATCCGGATCCCGAACGTTGATGTTTGGTAAACTGTATGAACGATCCGGATCATGCACTTCGATCCGGATCCCAAACCTTCGTTTTTCTGGAACTGGCTGACTCGTTACGACGATCCGGATCACAGCTCGTCCGATCCGGATCGCCGTCCGTAAAATTTCCAGAAATGTTAGGTTTTTGATTCTTATCTCCTTCCTAGGGTTTCTAACCTATAAATAGACCCTATGACTCTTTTTCTAGGGTTAATCCACATAGCCGTCATTTTCATATATCATTTTATACGGCTATAGATCCACATATAGAGAAGAAAGGAAATCATTAGAGAATACTCTATGTTTCTTCATCTATATTGATTAGTTTGATTCTAGGTTTTCATACTCACATCTTGAGTTGAATCAAACTAATGAATACTTAGATGGTATTTCCGATCTATCTTTGATCTAAGTATTCGGCGGATCATCACCACCCAAAACAACGATTTACCCCAAAAATCGGCGCGTGGATTCGCGTGTCCTTGTGGATTCAAGGTTCAACCGCTCTCGTGGATTCGGAGCGAGGCACGTTCGTGGATTCGAAGGGTGCTATTGGGTGAAGACCGTGGATTCGGTCGGACGTCGTGGATTCGACGTTGGACGCCGTGGATTCGGCGTTGGGCGCAGATCGTGGATTCGAGAAGCGTCGCGGAGCGAGCGGAGAAGATCCTCTAGGAGCGTATGGAAAAGGTTGAGTCGTAAGTGTGTACGGTAAATCACCTTGTACGTGTTTTAATTCTAGTAGATTTCTGTCGTGTTATCGGTCCCATGGTTTTTTACTCCGGTGATGGAGTTTTCCACGTAAAAATCTTGCGTATTATTTTTATTTCCGCATTGGGTTTTATCGCAACGATTTTTTGAGTGTTTATACGTTTACACCTATTCACCCCCCTCTAGGTGTTTTTTCCCCTATTTAGATCCGTATTACATATAACCCAACACGTTTTTCGAGGAATGTGGGGCACTGTTCCGGCCGGCGGGCAGAGGCGCGGGCCGCCGGTCCACGCGGCGGGCGTGCACCGTGGGCTGGACGCGTGGCGGCTCGGGAGTGGGCCGGTCCGCGGGGCGCGGTTTACGGACAGCGCGGGGTGTATGGTGCACCGGGGGCGGACACGTGGCAGCTGGCTACGGGTTCGGTGCATCAGCGTGCGTGTACCGGGCGCAGCGAATGGACGGTCAGACAAGTGGCGACTCCCTATTGGTCGGGGTACTGTGCAGGGTAGGTGGGCAGGTGGTCGTACACGCGCGACGTGCGCGGGGCAGGCGCGCGACGTGCGCGGGGCAGACACGGTCGGCGCCACGTGGCGCGACCGCAGCGGCCGGCGCCGCTGTGCGCTGTGCGTGCCTCGTGGCAAACAGGGATTGGCTGGCGCCGGTGTTTCCTGTTCTGGGGACACATCGGGTATTTTCCGAAATGTCTTTATGGTTTTGGCTCTTTGATGCTATCCGAGACGGGATTCATGGAGGATTTTGACCCCTTCGAGCCCTCTGCTCGAAGGGGGTTGTGAAGGAGAATTGATCTCCAAGCAGAGAGGATTGCACTTGTCGATTCCCGGATTTTTCGGCGGCACGCATCTCGAGATTTCCATTTTACAGGCGCGGCGCGACGTTTCTTCATCGGTGTTTTTCTCCGTCGCATTTTGGTGCACGAGCTCCCCCGGCTTACTCCGACCTTTGTTTTCGGTGATTCGTTCGCCATTGGAACGGCAACAGAAAGAGCTACGATCTTGATACTTCTTTCTTCCCCTCGTTTCGTGCTTTTCGAGGAGTTTTTCCACGCTTTCTGTGACCAATTTTCCTATGATTGAGACTTGGACAGCGGCTCGATGTTTTGGCGATATCTCCGCACCCAGGCATCGGATCGGGACGTGCCTATACACTTTTTGCATCTATGCGTCGCAAGGATTACCGTTGTATTTTTCGGGGAATTTTCTGAGACTTGCCCGAAGGTATACTTCTTCCCCCTTTACTGTGCAGAGTATTACAGTTGTGTGTTGTGGAGTTTCACGCTCACCGCGTTGTGGAATTTGTAACTCGGCCTCCGGGACTCGGATTTTGACGTGCAGGCACTCGTTTCGAAGGGCTTGACGCGACGATCGCGACAGTATTTTTGTTGGATATTTCAGAGTCCGTTCTGCAGGTGAGAATTGTGCATCTTCGGGACTGTTTTCAGCACATGGTGTATACATGAATATTTTTAGAATAAAGTGTGACTTTGGACCTTTTGTTGTACCCAGGAAGGTTCGCGAGTGTTCATGGAACACTGCTAGGAGCCGAGGTTGGCGCGACATGTACCGTGGATACGGGTTCAGCAGATATGGTTAGCAAGTGGCCACGCTCGTCACCGACCCCAGGTTTGCCTTGGATTGAGCACTTTAGGTGCGTAAGCTTAATATTGGTAACTGTATAACGATTGATAAGGTTTTTATGTTATGGTGATTGTAAGTGCACTTGTGGGGATGTCACCCCTTTATGACTGATAGCAGGCTTATTTAAGGTACAACCGATATGAGCGAGAGGTAAGCAGAGAATGGCCTAGATCATGTGGTTATTGTGCATTGTGGGTGAGTTGGAGACTTAGCATATGGAAGATGGTTATATTTATCCCATGCTAGATGACATAGTGATCTTACATATTTATTCATTGGCCTACTGGTGTGAGATTGGTATATCATAGTAGGAATACTTTAGCATGCTTTGCTACTATATGTTTCACTCTCTTTTATCGTTCCTGTGGACAAAAGCATGCTTATATGGACACGTAGTTAGGCCATCTTTTACTGCTGCACTACATATTGGAACTTGACTTAGTCGAAACCATGTTATTCCTTTTCTCCTTCTTTGTTAGTCAGGCGGTCAGTGTTACTCGGGTTTGAGCAGGGGTTTGGGTAGTGTAGCCGGGACATTGGTGTCAGGGACGGGTTGTGCTGGATTGCGGTTGGCAGGGTTTCGCGGTGACCGCGGACTTTAGGCGGTAGACCGGAGGTCGGCTATAGGACTTGGTTATAGACGACAGGGTATTGCGGCAACCGCGGATATTGGGCGGTTGACCGGATGTTTCCTTTTGCATCAGATTGGGTATCAGTTTTCTCAAGTGGACGTAGATTCCCACTATTTGAGTACTTTTGCATCTGATTGAGAACCGAGGCTTTTTTTAGTGGTTGAGCTTTCCCACTTTGATCAGAGTCATGATCCAGTCCTGCTGATTTATACTACTTATTATACTTATCACTGAGATACTTTACTCGTTTGGGTCGCTCCCCTCGAGTTCCACTCTGGAGTGTGTTACAGACAGGCTTTGAGTCCTTGAGACTCTTTTTCATCGGTGTTATGCGTCGGCCAGCATACCCGATACAGGCAAGGCACAGCAGGCAGTACTAGTTTTACTGGTGGCACAAGATTGGGTTTATTACAGGCAGTTACCTTATCGTTGCACTCGTGTCAGGGGGACCGAGTGTAGTCTAGTAGCTGTGTTTAGACCAGTGCTAGTGTTGTTGGGAGCCGTTTGGTTCGACGGTGGTCCCGTGTCGTTGTGAGTACTTTGACCGTTGTGTGAGTGGTTGAGCATCTTGAGGCTATCCGTTCTGAGAGAGAGCGTGGATTCCGATTATAGCCTGCATGAGCCACTACTCGATAGCGAGTTAGCCCGTTTGGACGCCCTACGTAATTCCTGCCCGTCAGCGGGAGGTGGTTGTAGGTGGGGCGCAGGTTTCACTGGACCAGATGTGGCAGTCAGCTCGATTGGGTCGATTGTGCACTTCATGTGCTAGTGATTGCATACCATTCTTTGATTCTCCCCTCTTGAGCATTTAGATGGAGGCATAGTAGCTGTTGAGTGTCATCAGCGTTCTTGTTCAGTTCTCATGGCTTTGGTTATTTTATGTCTCTTGAGGACTTAGTGGGCAGACCGTCGGGTCTGGCGGTGGTACCCACTGAGAACTCCCTTTTTGGTGTAGTTCTCACACCCTTTGGGGGTTTTCCCCCTCCTTTTTCCTTCCTCTCCTTTGTTTTGCAGAGTTTTAGCGGGTGTTGCTGATTCTGCGGTTGTTGATCGAGGCGAGGGAGTCGCGAGCTAGATCCCTACCCGTCGTTGGAGAGTAGCGGTACCCCTTCAGAGGAGATCTTCAGTAGATTGGCTATTTCAATTTTTCCTCTTTTGAGAGACCGATGTAGTGAGGATATGATATGTATTGAGAGCATGTACACTGATGTATTTATTGGAGATACCTCCCTGTTGAGCTCTGAGTTTTGTATCTGAGGATATTGTATGATTATCATTTTGGGAGACGGACATTATTGTATTATTTCCAGTTGTACAGTGGTTGATTTTAGTTTTACAGCAGATTTTCATTTATAGCTCTGATATCTGTTAGCTGTAGTACTTTTCTTGCAGGTAGGACGCTTCGCCTTTGCGGAGTTTGGCATAGGTGGCGGATCTGTTGGCGAGCCCGGGTCGCAGTTTCGACCCCGGGGCGTGACAGATTTGGTTGGTGTCAGAGCCTAGGTTGTAGGTCATGGTGGACATAGAAACCCTAGGCTTATGGTTTAACCCTTGGTCGACTTCGTGAGAGTCGTGATTTATAGCAAGAGTCCTGATTGAGTTTTATACCTCTCCCAAGGGATGGGAGGAGTGATTGGCATGTTTATTCTCCTAAGTGATTATGTTGGCTGCAGACAACATAATGGTTGGAACGGGTGACATGCTTTAGACTTTCGCTGGATTGGGTCGAGTGTTGTTGTGTGCTGTTTTGTGGTTTCGTCGTGGCGAGCGGTATCTCCCCGATGCTGGGTTTTGACCCGTGTGCATTCTGTCATAGAAGTTGAGTTTGAGTGTTTGGTTTTGGGCCGGATACCCGGATTGAGGTCAGAGAGTTCCGGACCCAGATGACAGGATCGTCAGAGGCATTTCAGCAGCGGAGTGAGCAGCTGGTTAGGGTGGCTTAGTTGTCGAAGCAGCGGGCAGCTTGATAGTGCTTTCCTTCAGTGACAACCCGGTTTTAGTATCCTCAGTGGCGGTGATTTCTGTGGCGCCGATGGAGCGAGTAGCCCCCTCTGTGCCAATGTTTAGTGCCGAGGCACCGAGGCAGGGTGGATAGTTGACAGCAGAGGAGCTGTGGGACATGATCGATCTACTGAGCCAGATTTGGCGGGTGAACCACCCCGACTCGTAAGATTGAGTTGTAGCCTTTGGAGGCAGAGTCGTGGTTAGTGGTGATGGAGTGATCAAGTGAGAGCCTCACTGTGCTAGAGAGTTTTTGCTGTTGTTGAACTGTGTGCTCCAGGTTTCGAGGGATGAGGCGCATAGGATATGTGTTTCTGGGAGTGGATTGCGCCAGATACCTTTCAGTTTATTCGATCCCTCCTGTACAGATTTCGGATCTTGGATGCCTCGATAGAGTAGCCGTTGTGTATGGAGCATGGCACTGCAGTTCCTTTGGATAGGGATCTGCCGCCAGAGGAGAGTTCTGGATATTGGCGCTTGGCGTCGGGTGATGGAGAACAGATCGGCCGGCAGAGGCATTTCTGATTTCTTTTTCCAGGATAACGAGTTCCCGAGATGCCAGAGATCGGGTGGACCCCGATGGCAGCATCAGCATCTATATCAGAGTGGCGCAGCGGTAGCGTGGATTTGTTATCTGCGGAGGACCTTATTCGTCGCCTCAGTGTGAGTAGAGACAGAGGTCGTGCTCCCTTTGTGTTTGGTCTAGATTTTCCTTACAGATTGAGCGACAACCACGGCAGCGAATGGATGAGTCGTGCCACCCGGTTGGAGGGCGTCACGGCAGTGGATGGAGTTGTTGCAGATGTGATTTCATCACAGCAGCCGGAGTTAGAGCATGTTGCATTCCTGCATGGACTAGAGGCAGAATTATTACCACGTGCACTAGAGGTACAAGCTTCTGTTGTTGTTGTGCATGTGGAGGAGGCTTTTGGGATCATGTCCAGTGCAGCTGAGACTGCGAGTTACCGACAGATTTATCGGTAATTGTGGCAGTTCTGTATTTTGACCCTATGCTTGAGGTTGATTGGCACAATGCCACAGGATGTTTTGACAGAGGAGGGAGAGGACGTTGACATTCTGCGAGGCAGACGAGAGGAGGCTTGGTTGTTGAGACAGTTAGAGCACATGGGTTTTAGCGACAGTCTGAGAGGTGCTTACGGCGGCACTGGGACTCAAGGATATCTCTGTTGCCCATGAGATCCTGGGTGTGATTTCACCGGAGCTGTTGGTAATGCCGCCGGTTAGGGAGATAGAGATTGCGTTTGACGTGGTTCGGGGAACCACGCCACCCTCGACAACACCTCATTGGATATCGCCGGTAGAGCTGAGAGAGCCGATGGCGCAGTTGCAGGATCTGATGGATCGAGGGGTCTGTTTGACCTAGTGTCACGCCGTTGGTATATGGTGGTGATGCCACGTCGTCGATACACGACTGTGAGGGTCCTTTTATGGTTCGAGTGTAGACAGGTCCGGGTGGTATCTAGGACCTTTTGATGGAGTCATACTCCGACAGTTATTGTATGGTGCGACCACCTACTTGAAATCAGACAGCCAAGGACCTTGCCTAGATGGCGTTCAGGACACGGCAGGGCATCATGAGCTCTTAGTGAGGCCAATTGGATTGATTAATGCCCTGGCACTCTTATGATTTGAGGAATTGTGCTCTAGCTGTACTTGATTGGATTGGTAACAAGATCCTCCAGGGATATTTGGATTTACTCCCAGAGCGACTTGGAGCACGAGGAGCACTTGTGGATGTGCTACCATGCCCGTGTGGATGAAGCTGTATGCCAAGTTATTGAGGTACAAGTTGTTGCTTCAGAAGCATACCTTCTTGGGTCACTTTGTTTGAGCCGTAGGAGCGGCGGTGGAAATCCGGCCAATATGGAGACTAATTGGAAATCGGCTGAGATCGACGATTATTGTCGAGGTGAGGAGCTTCTTGGACTGGCCAGTGCCAGGAGAGCATGGTAATCGAATGATGAGACTGATACCAGCACCAACTCTTCTAGTTTTGTCAGTGTTGGGAGAGAGATCTGCGAGTGTTAGTGATGCCTCCTGTGGTGACTGTGGAGTTACCGATTGGGTTATTGTTGGGCATTCTGGATTACCCCGACAGGGCCACTGTGTTGGCAAATACCTGGAGCAGGAGAGCTGTCTGGGGTTGAGTTTGATGATTCCATAGCTAGCGCTGTGTGGACTGTTGAGGCAAACATGGCTTATGGTTGTGTCCCTGAGGGTTCCTTCGGATGATAGACCGCGGCTGAGTAGTTCACTCAGATGGTCAAGATTCGGGAGTGACCGAGTGAGGACCCCTCCTTGTTAGGACTCTTTTCCCTTATTGGATGGTAAAGTGGGTATGCTTCGGGTTGCCTTGGTTGAGTTGACACAGGATGTGGTTTGGTGCGTGTTGCACTGGTGGTTATTTTGTTTCCCCCAGCCTTTTGGCGGAGCCCCTATGGTTTTTCACGTCTCAGCACAGGAGTGATGTGCTTTTGGATCCCTCGCCTGTGATTGACTCGCCCCTTTTGAGAGCAATGAGTGTTTGTAGTACGAGGGGACGCCCGTTGCGAATTCTGGCTCGTGAGGTGAGGGAATTGCGCAATCGGGCTATGCCGTACTAGTTGTTGCTGTTGTTGTTGTTGGGGAGTAATCACGGGGAGTGAGTGGTGACTTAAGAGCTAGAGACGGTGATTTTGAGTCCCTACCCTTGATTTTGTGACTCTTGTTTGAGTTGTGTTAGTTTCGAGGACGAAACTTTCTTTTAGTGGGGGAGGATGTGAGGACCCGGAACCCCACGATGAGTTTACTGGTTGATTGGCAGCTTATGGAGGCCTACGTGGTGTGTCGGTGGTGTTTGTGCACAATTTGGACACAAGTGATGGACTTCGGGCTTAAAATGGATCACATGAGTAGTCGGAGGACCCCGTCGGATGTTTAGAAGTGGTTTCGCGAGAAACGGATATTAAAATTGGACTCAGCGCGAAGTTTGGACAAAGAACACCTTCCCGGATGCCTTTGGCAATTTTTAGAGTCGGAATTTGGCAAAATAAACAGCGAATTTGGATTCAGCGCGCGAAAACAATGAAAATGGACTACTTACTTGTATTTTTCGGAGTCCGGATGCAAAGGCGCATTTTTCGAGGCATATGGGGCACTGTTCCGGCCGGCAGGCAGCGCCGGCGTCGGCGGAGCGCAGCGGTGTAGCCGCGGGCAGCGCGGCGGGCAGAGGCGCGGGCCGCCCGGTCTACGCGGCGGGAGTGCACCAGGGGCTGGACGCGTGGCGGCTCGTGAGTGGGCCGGTCCACGGGACGCGGTCTACGGAGAGCACGGGGTGTATGGTGCACCGGGGGCGGACACGTGGCAGCTGGCTACGGGTTCGGTGCATCAGCGTGCGTGCACCGGGCGCAGCGAATGCACGGTCAGACACGTGGCGACTCCCTATTGGTCGGGGTACTGTGCAGGGCAGGTGGGCAGGTGGTCGTACGCGCGCGGGGAAGGCGCGCGACGTGCGCGGGGCAGACACGGTCGGCGCCACGTGGCGCAACCGCAGCGGCCGGCGCCGCTGTGCGCTATGCGGCGTGCCACATGGCAAACAGGGATTGGCTGGCGCCGGTGTTTCCTGTTCTGGCGACACATTGGGTATTTTCCGAAATGTTTTTATGGTTTTGGCTCTTTGATGCTATCCGAGAAGGGATTCATGGAGGATTTCGACCCCTTCGAGCCCTCTACTCGATGGGGGCAGAGAAGGAGAATTGATCTCCAAGCAGAGAGGATTGCACCTGTCGATTCCCGGATTTTTCAGCGGCACGCATTTCGAGATTTCCATTTTATCGGCGCGGCGCGACGTTTCTTCTTCGGTGTTCTTCTCCGTCGCATTTTGGTGCACGAGCTCCCCCGGCTTACTCCACCTTCGTTTTCGGCGATTCTTGTGCCATTGGAACGGCAACAGAAAGAGCTACGATCTTGGTATTTCTCTCTTCCCCTCGTTTTGCGCTTTTCGAGGAGTATTTCCAAGCTTTATGTGACCCTTTTTCTTGTGATTGAGACTTGGACAGCGGCTCGAGGTTTTGGCGATATCTCCGCACCTAGGCATCGGATTGGGACGCGCCTGTACACTTTTTGCATCTACGCGTCGCAAGGATTACCGTCGTATTTTTTGGGGAATTTTATGAGACTTGTCCGAAGGTATACTGCTTCCCCCTTTACTGTGCAGAGTATTACAGTTGTGTGTTGTGGAGTTTCACGCTCACCGCGTTGTGGAATTTGTAACTCGGCCTCCGGGACTCGGATTTTGACGTGCAGGTACTCGTTTCGAAGGGCTCGACGCGACGATCGCGACAGTATTTTTGTTGGATATTTCAAAGTCCGTTCTGCAGGTGAAAATTGTGCATCTTCGGGACTGTTTTCAGTAGTTGGTGTATACATGTATATTTTTAGCATAAAGTGTGGCTTTGGACCTTTTGTTGTACCTAGGAAGGTTCGCGAGTGTTTTTGGAACACTGCTAGGAGCCGAGGTTGGCGCGACATGTACCGTGGATGTCACGCCCCGGGGTCGAAACTGCGACCCGGGCTCGCTAACAGATCCGCCATCTGTACGGAAACTGCCGTACAGACGAAGCGTCTAGCCTGCAAAAGACAAAGCTACAGCTACACAGATATCAGAGCGGATAAAAAGCTGTACTATAAAATTTCACAACTAAAAAGTTGCAACAACACATAGCCTATCTCCCAAAAACAGAAGATACAAATAGAAGTCCACCTATACAACATCTACGAATCCAAATGGGAGATAGCTAAACAGGAAACATAACCAACTCCCACAATCCGGGATGGTACATCTACCTCTCTCTAAAGTAACAATGCTGGTAGGGAACTATCACGCGACTCCCTGTACTCGGTCCGTCCAATCAAGCCCAGCAGGAACGGAAGAAAGCCTCAGCAACCTGTCACCGACAGAGGGTGTGAGAACTACATCCTACAGTAGTTCTCAGTGGGTACCGTCTCCAAGAACCACGGTCTGCCCACTAAGTCTACTAGAGGCATAAGATAGAGAAAAGACTGATGATAATATAAATAAGCTGGAAAAGAATCTACAGCTATCATGCCCCTATCTACTATGCTCAAAAGGAAGAGACTATGGATGATGGTAAGCAGTCACTCACTGCTGACAATATGTCACAAGTACTCAGCCCAAAACGCTCTACTATGACACATGCTACGCCATCACTCTCTCAGTGTATCCCAAATCTCAGCGACTGCCCCACAGGGTCCAGTCGAGTCAAGCCTGCGCCCCCTGGTGTATCAACCAGGGTGTCCAAACGGACAAACTCGATATCTCACACAGTGACCCCATGGTAGCACGGCCAGGGGTATCAAGCGACCTCTAGTATATGAACTAGGCGCATCATCGCAGCCTCGTCAGGCTCGGTATCATCATCGCAGCCTCATCAGGCTCGGAATCATCAACGCACCCTGGGCGTGGTTCGAGGGGTGCGACCCCACCGAACTCAAGTATCTCATCAGTATCACTGTCTCACAAGTGGCTCCTGCAGGCTATAGTCCTCGATCAAACAGATCGGTATCTCGATGCTCAAAGCACAACTCAGTCGGAGGACCCTCCACGACACAATCTCACAACACTGACCCACTCAACGAAAGTACTACACAGCTGGGACCACCGTCTCTCCCAACGGCTCCCACAACACAACTCCACTGAACTCAACACACAACTCACGGCTGGAGATGCTCCACAGCCAGATCTACGAAGGGTCCGAAACCCCGGGGACTAACATCTACGTCCCCAAGAAAGAAAACAGCCCTTAGAACCCAGATCACTCGAATCCGCTCGGGTGGATAAGTTTATAAGAAACCATGTCATTTAATTCAGAAAACCATTCGATCTGAGAGAAATCCATCTTATTAATGATTTTTAGTCTTTTTAGGAAAACCCTTTTGAAATCAAGTTTTACGCCCAAACCTCGAAGGGCTAATGCCCTCGTCCTATCACACAAGAACAGACTCAGGCAACCTTGCGAGGCTTGGAAGAAACATTGGCTGACCAAAATCATGTATTCATCCAAAAAGGTTCTGGGTTCAAGGTCCTGCTAACTCACGTGCACCACGATCACAACCTGGTGGTGACGAGAAGAACAGCGGAAAGGAAAACCCCCGGGACCACCGTTTATCTGAAACGGTTCCCCAAAACACTAACACTGGCCTAACCCAGCCACCAGATCCCACTCGGCCCCCCGGGCCCGAGTGCAACACCCGTCCCACAACACTCTGACCACTCAGCCCACTACCCGGGCGAGGAAACTCTAAGTCCCGAAGGATAAGAAAAGTGCGGGATGTCTAAAGCATAAAGGAACCTAGCCCAAATCAAGGTTCTCCAATAGGTCTGGTCAAACATATGCACATATGACGGGGGTGCTAGTTAAGTTCCAAGAAAACACTTAAACTAGCATGCAATCCTATCACAATAGAATTAGAAGGAAGTCCGTAGACTTGGAGAGAAAACCAACCCACCTTAGAAAGCCACCAATTGCTCGTCGACACTTGCAATTGGCACAGCGGGACTTACCTTGCCTCCACAAGGTCCGCGCGCAAAATGGAGCACGCTGCGTCCAACCACACGACCGCGCGCTCTGCGGATGTCCCGAAACAAGCCGGCGGGTCCACGTGACGGAAAACCAACAACCGCCCCCGGCGGAAGCTAAGAACAGCACTGCAAGCTGCCAGGAGCGAAGAAATCGCAAAATCAATCAAAATGGTCAAAACCGAGCATCCGACGGCGAAAAACAGCCTCCGTCGGCGAAAACAGCCTCCGTCAGCGAAAAATCAGCGCCCGACGGCGAAAAACAGCCCGTCGGCGAAAACCAGCGCCCGACGGCGAAAACAGCTCCGTCGGCGCAAAAACTGCTCAAAAACAGCTTGCGAAAAACCAGCGAAAACTGCGCAAACCGCTCGCGAAATCTGCTCGAAAAACGTGCTAAACCGCTCGCAAACTGCTCGCGAAAAACGGCGGAAACCTGCGCGAAAACCTGCGCGAATCTGCGCGAAATCTGCGAGCGAAAACAGCGAAAACCGCTTGCGAAATCTGCTCGAAAACCAGCGAGAAACGGCTTGCGAAAAACAGCTCCGTCGGCGAAAAACTGCGCCCGACGGTAAAAGCGGCGCCGGCACGCGAACCAAGGTGCCGCCGCTGTCCCGGGGCACGCCGAGCGGCGAAAAACCAGCCGCGCGACGAGGGAGGCCCGCCGCACGGCGCCAAACCACGCAGCGACCCGCTGCGCGGTGCCGGAGCGCGCCGCGCAGCGCCCTGCGGCGCTGCGCCCGGCGCCCAGCGACGCCGCGCGCGGTGCCCAGCGGCGCTGCGCGCGGTGCCCAGCGGCGCTGCGCGCAGGCCCGCGCGCAGCCCGCTGCACTGCGCGCGGCCGCGCGCGCCCGCGCGCCCTCGCAGGCCCGCGCGCGGCCCGCGCTCGGCCCTGTCGCGCGCGGCCCTGCCGCGCGCGCCCGCGCGCGGCCAGGAAGTGCCGCGCGCACCTGCGCGCGGCCCTGCCGCAGCCCCTGCGCGCGGCCCTGCCGCGCGCGCCTGCGAGCGGCCGGGAAGTGCCGCGCGCCCCCTGCGCGCGGCCCTGCCGCGCGCGCCCGCGCGCGGCCAGGAAGTGCCGCGCGCGCCCGCGGGCGGCCAGGCAGTGCCGCGCGCACCCGCGCGCGGCCCTGCCGCGCGCGCCTGCGCGCGGCCAGGCAGCGCTGCGTGCCACCCTTTGCTGCACGCGGCGCCGCGCCCAGCGGCGTGTCGCCGCAGGGTGCTGCCAACAGCAGCACCCTGGCGCCGCGCGTGCGCCGTTGCGCGCGCGCGCGGCCACCGGCGACGGCAAAAATCTGAAAAGACCCCCCAAAAAATTCGAAAAAAACCCCAACAATCCAATTAATCCAAAAATCCAGTTTTAGCATTTTAAAAAACCAATTAAACAAATCCTCAAAGCCCAAAAACTCCAAAAAACTGCATACACCTCCAAAAACCCAAAAAAATCTGAATTTGCTTACCTCGTCGCCGCACGCCCACGAGCTCCACGCGGCCTCCAACGGCGAGCCCAAACTCAAAAATGCCTCAAAACCCTTCCTTCCTCTTCTTCTTCTTCCTTTTCCTCTCTTTTCCTTTCCTTTCTTTCTTCCTTTTCTTTCTTTCTCTGCTGCAGAGGGAGAGGGGGCCCTTTTATAAAGCATAAAGCTTTAATTAATTAATTAACTAATTAATTAATTCCAACAATCCAACTCCAACTCACTTTTTGCCTTCGGGCTCTCTACCGCTGCCCGGAACCTCCCGAACTCCGCTGTAAATCGAAAATACACGCGCTCACAGCTTTTTCTCTTCAAAAAGCTCATCCGTTGAGTCGGGGTGCTCAAATCAATTACCGGCTCCAAAATTGCCAGTTCCGACTCACTTTTTGCTTCCGGGTCCTCCGCGTCAGTCCGGAACCTCCCGAACCTCGCTGTAAATCGAAAGTACACGTGTCCACAGCTTTTTCTCTCCAAAAAGCTCATCCGTTGAGTCGGGGTGCTCAAATCAAATACCGGCTCCAAAATTGCCAGTTCCAACTCACTTTTTGCCTTCGGGCCCTACGCGTCAGTCCGGAACCTCCCGAACCTCGCTGTAAATCGAAAGTACACCTGTTCCAAGTGCTCCTGAATTTCCAGCACTCCACGGTGAAGTCGGAAATTCCCAATCTCATCCTCAATCGGCCTACAAAGCCCGGAAAAACCTCGAATCGAGCTGGAGCTTCCGCGTTGATCCGAATCAACCCGGCATCAACTGTGAACTCAGATGCAACATGCCCAAGGCAACTCTCTGCTCCAAGCCATCCGTGTGGTCGGCGCACTATCCAAAGACTCGGTACTCTACAGTGGATACGGGTTCAGCAGATATGGTTAGCAAGTGGCCACGCTCTTCACCGACCCCAAGTGTGACACCCCTGGAATTTGGATTAGTCCTATATATAAATGATATGATAGGACTAAATCTATTAACCCGGCTATAGCATTTTGGATGGTAGCAAGATCCAAGAGGAACATGAGAGTTAAGCGTGCTAGAGCTAGAGTAGTTCTAGGATGGGTGACCCCCTGGGAAAGTGGGGCGTCACAGTTGGTATCAGAGACATTCACCAGCCGGAAATGTGAGATGAGTCTCGGCTGAGCCAGGGTTATATAGCGGGTAGAGCGAGGCTCCCCGGCTAATGACCGTTGTGGGTGGAGTGCAGCTCCCCACAAGGTCGACTAAGGCTAGCGAGACGAGTCTCACATTGCCTGGTGCTTGTAAGTGTGCTTGAGCCTGACGTGGACGTCAGGGCTTAAAGGGGGGAAGAATGTGACACCCCTGGAATTTGGATTAGTCCTATATATAAATGATATGATAGGACTAAATCTATTAACCCGGCTATAGCATTTTGGATGGTAGCAAGATCCAAGAGGAACATGAGAGTTAAGCGTGCTAGAGCTAGAGTAGTTCTAGGATGGGTGACCCCCTGGGAAGTGGGGCGTCACAGTTCCTAAATCTGTCATGCCCCGGGGTTGAAACTGCGACCCGGGCTCGCCAACAGATCCGCCATCTGTACGGAAACCGCCGCACAGACGAAGCGACAACTCAGCAAGTCAGATCTATAGCTAAAAACATGTATCAGAGCTGAAACTAAACCAAAATCTATAGAATAAACTGAACATCTGGAAAAGTAAAAACTCGAATAGTACACAAATCCTCAAGGTACAAAGTCACACAGAATGTCCAGTACAAAAGTGGAGACATAAAATACACCGGGTACATCTACCTCAGACTCTCAAAGCTGGTAAGGAACTGATCGGCCGCGTCCTCACCTCGAGCTGCTGCCTCCGCGCGAACCATGCCGAAACAGCCGCCTCCACCTGTCACCGCAGCGGGTGTGAGATCTACTGCAACAGGCAGATCTCAGTGGGTACCGACGCCAAAGCCCACGGTATGCCCACTAAGTCTGCTAGAGACAAAAACAGATAGACAGATAGATAGATAGTGTATGAATGCTGGAAATGAATCTACCACTATATGTCTCAATCCAATGCTCGAAGGAAACAACATTTAAGAACATACACTACAACCACCCGCTCTAGTCGCCCAATCTCAGCGACTCCCACATAGGCTCCAGTCAAGCCTGCGGTGCTCCTCGACCAGGAACGCACCTGCCCATTACCACACATCCCAATGCTGACAGGATTTACGTGGGGCGTCCTGTCAGACTATCCCAATCTCACTCAGGTATCCATCTGGTAACTCGGCCAGTGGTATGTAGCCATCTGGTAACTCGGCCAGTGGCAAGTACCCATCTGGTAACTCGGCCAGCGGTACATATCCATCTGGTAACTCGGCGAGTGGTACGTATCCATCTGGTAACTCGGCCAGTGGCAAGTACCATCTGGTAACTCGGCCAGTGGTACGTATCCATCTGGTAACTCGGCCAGTGGTACGTATCCATCTGGTAACTCGGCCAGTGGTACATATACATCTGGTAACTCGGCCAGTGGCAAGTACCCATCTGGTAACTCGGCCAGTGGTACGTATCCATCTGGTAACTCGGCCAGTGGTATGTAGCCATCTGGTAACTCGGCCAGTGGTACGTAGCCATCTGGTAACTCGGCCATTGGTACGTATACATCTGGTAACTCGGCCAGTGGCAAGTACCCATCTGGTAACTCGGCCAGTGGTACGTATCCATCTGGTAACTCGGCCAGGGCATGCCACCACCTGGTAACTCGGCCAGGGCATGCAACCACCTGGTAACTCGGCCAGGGCATGCAACCATCTACGCATCTCATCTGTGTCAGAAAGCGGCCTATGCAGGCTATGATCCACAATCAAACAGATCAGCAACTCGGTGCTCAAGGCACAACTTAGTCAGAATAAGACTCCACGACTCAACAGGAAATGCCCAAATCCTCACATAATCTGTCGGAGAACCCTCTACGACTCGATCTGCTAGAACCCCAAAACCCTCATAACTAAGTGGGAAAAACCACCTCCACTATCACTCGGCGGTACAGGACTCATGATCTAGAATAATCTCATCAGAAGCTCTAACTCAAATGACACTATAACTCTTCCCAAGGCTCGAAAAGACACCCCTCGGCCCCCAAGCACGAGGTCAGAAACACCCTGAACCAAAGCCATAACCCTGGCAAATTCCTGATTTAAAACCGCATTTAAAGAAAGCCGCATTTTTCTTAAAACGGGTTTTCTCGATTTTTGAAACGATCAGGGTGCAAAATAAATGCCAAAAGAACATACATTTGAGTATCATATAGGATCAAGAGTCTACTAAAAATGATCTGGGGTTCCCACGAATTTTACAGAAAATTCCAGGCAACTATCAGATTAAAACTGTGAAAATAGCATGATTATTATAATCAAATTGCATTCAATAGCTTTTAAGGGCATTCTATACATTTCGGATAAATTCCGACCCACCTGGTATGCTTTCCGCAGGCAATTGCTGAAGTCGGTGAAGTGCCGGAACCTCGGCTGACGAAATCTCGAAAATCGTGCCGCAAATTCCAGAAAAAAAACTCCTCGAAAGCTCCAACTAAAATTCTTGAGTTCTCACAAAAATCATGTGCGCCACGGCTCGCTCCACGGCCACCATACAGTACGCACCGAAGCTCTCGCTCCAACTATACAGATAAATCCAAATCTAGCATCAATAGGCAACTCACTGCACCCTGAGAAGCTCCAACAGCACATTAATGAATTAATGCTCACTCAACCAATAAATAGCACAACCAAGCTTCCAAGCATCAATACCATACACACACCAAGTCCACCACATACCATCAGCCCACATAATTAGAAGCTCACAGCACACATTAAATTCTTACTTAGCACCAACACTTAGCATTAGCCCACATCAAGTCCATCATAATATTTATACACAAGCTTCAGCACTTTTAACTACTTGCTCCCAGCACACAAAATGCATGAACATATGAATGCTTAGATGTTCCAAATAAATCCAATAGCTTGCAGCATAAATAAAGTTACATGATCACATACACAGCTCCCTTAGCTCCAAGCACACACACACACACCCACAAGTCCTGGGGCTTCCGCGTAGATCCGAGTCGACCCGAACTCAACTGTAATCCAATATGGAACACGCTCGTGGCGATTTCTCCGCACCACGCCATCTTGCCAGGTCGGCGCGCCATCCGAAATTCCGGTATACTACACTCTCCCCTCCTTAAAAAGGGTTTCGTCCTCGAAACCAGAATAAATCCATAACTCAGGAGGGTGTCTCAAACAAATGGGGATAGGAGATCCTTAACTCTTCCTCAAGCTCTGAAGTGGTCATTCTCACTCATCACGATGGTTTCACTGAACCTTCACCCAAGGTAAGGCCCGACTGCAAAAATTCTCTGTTTCACCAGCAATAACTTGCATCGGTAGCTCCTGATAACTCAGATCCTCGCATCCCAGCGAATAATGGTTTCCAGAAAGCATGATCTCCAAATCCAAAATTCTACGCTTGCCATTGGCATAATACTTCCGTTGCTCCTTAGCAACTAAAAGCTCAAGTTCCACAGACAGCTCTCACATCCATCCACAGGGGAAAAAAATTTTCCAATATTGGAAACCACGCACAACCCTTAGATCTCAATTCCAGGGTTGCACTGCTCGCCTAACCAAGGTATACTGTCCATAATGTCCATGCCGGGATAATACTGTAGGATATCAATCCAACAGCTCAAATAACTCTGTCCGCCGGCGTTGCCTCAATCAAAGTCCTCCTGAGTAAACCTGTACTTCAGGCTCAAGGATCTCTGAATAATTCCATGACCTCTCTATCACGGCAATATTCGGATCAATGCTGGTATCTTCCTCAGCTTTGCCTCTTGCAAGTTACACTAGCCTTGCATAGTCCAAGAGCTTCTGATCTTTGTCATTATCATAGGTCTAGGCCCAACCCAAACGGTATCTCTCTTCGTTGGGTCCTCTGTCACTCTTGCACCTGTAATCACATGGCCTAAACACAAAATCTTTCGAAGTCCAAGTGCAACTCTCCCAGCTTGGCAACAACTTCTTCTCAAAGAAGTTGCAGCTCTAACCTCAAATGATCCTCGTGCTCTAAGTCACCTCGGAAACCAATCCGAATATAATCAAATCAATCGGCCCTGTATAACTCACCCTCAACGACTGGTACAGCGACTCAGTGTAGAGCTCGACTCATGCCGGTACAACAACCCGGTCCAAGTACTACCAGAGCACACAATCCCTCAAGTCCAAAAGGCAGGGCCTTAGTCAATCCACTTGACCGCGCTGCAAGCTTATAATGTCCCTATCGGGTCCAGAACACTGTATGGCACAACCCTCGGGAAGAAGGCTCCATAGCGCTAACCGATCTTGGAAAAGGGCATCAACCAAAACACAAACCAAACATGTCTGTGCTCGAACCGTCACAGAACCCTCACCGTTGTGCACTCACAACGTGGCATCACGGCCGTGTAACAATCTCTCGGATCCTCACTGTCGTATCCCCACGACGTGGTACTAGGTCTCACAGACCTCTCGATCCGTCAAATCATGCAACTGCGCTAACAGCTCTCTCTGTCTCACGGTTGATACTCCACGAGGTGCTGTCGAAGTTGGCGCGGTTCCCAAACCACGTCAATCACTGTCTCGCTCTCAATCTCAAACAAGTAACCACCTGGTAACTCGGCCAGGGGCATCAACCACCTGGTAACTCAGCCAGGGGCAGGTAACCTCCTGGTAACTCGGCCAGGGGCATCAACCACCTGGTAACTCAGCCAGGGGCAGGTAACCTCCTGGTAACTCGGTCAGGGGCATCAACCACCTGGTAACTCAGCCAGGGGCAGGTAACCTCCTGGTAACTCGGCCAGGGGCATCAATACATCAGCGCATCCTTTAAAAAAAAACACTCCTCCTGACCAAGTCCACGGAGGATCACTGTCCTCTCTCTCTCGACAATCCATGATAGCAAAAATTGGGATGACCGATTCCTATCCAACCTCATATCAGCACCTCTGAACTGAGGTAGGACTAACATCTCGATAATCAATCCAAGGTCCTAGTTGCACTGGCAGGACAGGCAACACCCTTTCATGTATTATACGTGATTACAGATCCTCGGTCAATTCATCGAGCATGCACTAGGCGATAGATATCCTGATGTAGTCCCCTCTCAAGCAGATCAACCTCCTGGGTCTCATCTTGGGCAACATGGGGTACTCGGCTCAACCGTCGCTGAAACTTGCTCCGGGTTATCAACTGCGCTCCCGGTGGTCCAACGGGACGAACTCGGCGCCCCCCCCCCCCCCACTCGCGGCGACCAAATCCAAGGGTGCGCAACCAAGTGCACCTAATGCTTCTCCTGGATGAACAAATCCTCGAACAGCTCTATCATAACAGCGATCTAGTTCTCGGCCTCCCAAGGCTCCAAACTCTATCCCAAAATCTACAGGGGATGGAACTGGATGAAGTAAAGCAACCGGTCAGCAGCCTCTCGCTGCTTCTGCACCATCAGTGGTGTGATCAGGGTTGAAAACGATGATGCCGCGGCCGGTAGTACTACTGGCGTTACTCCGAGAGACGCTCTCGGTCTAAGCATGTGCATCACGCGCTCCATGTTCTTTTCCGGGCGCCGCATCGCCTCAAACATCTAGGCTACTTGGGTCTGTAACTCTCGGACCTCGCTCTGCTCTATCCATTTAGCCTCCCGCTGTTTGACTCCTCATCCAAGGTCAAACACGCCCTCGCCGCTGTACGGCGTCTCGGAAGCATCGAAAACCACTGCAACAAAACAAACATTAGGACCAAAACTCTCTCGACCTAATCAAGCGAAAGTCTAGAGCATGTTACCTATTCTAAAGCATTATATTGTCTGCAGCCAACATAATCACTTTAGAGAATAAACATGTAAAATCACTCGCCCCAATCCTCTGGGGGAGGTACAACCTCAATCAGGACTCTCGCTAAAGTCACGTCTCTCACGACAGTCATCCTACTGTCCAAACCAATAGCCTAGGGTCACTAAGTCCACAACGACCTACACACCTAGGCTCTGATACCACCTAAATCTGTCATGCCCCGGGGTTGAAACTGCGACCCGGGCTCGCCAACAGATCCGCCATCTGTACGGAAACCGCCGCACAGACGAAGCGACAACTCAGCAAGTCAG
Source organism: Tillandsia leiboldiana (assembly GCA_029204045.2). Lineage (NCBI taxonomy): Eukaryota > Viridiplantae > Streptophyta > Magnoliopsida > Poales > Bromeliaceae > Tillandsia > Tillandsia leiboldiana. The sequence continues at coordinate 24,647 of JAQNDB010000070.1, read as the reverse complement.
ATCTATAGCTAAAAACATGTATCAGAGCTGAAACTAAACCAAAATCTATAGAATAAACTGAACATCTGGAAAAGTAAAAACTCGAATAGTACACAAATCCTCAAGGTACAAAGTCACACAGAATGTCCAGTACAAAAGTGGAGACATAAAATACACCGGGTACATCTACCTCAGACTCTCAAAGCTGGTAAGGAACTGATCGGCCGCGTCCTCACCTCGAGCTGCTGCCTCCGCGCGAACCATGCCGAAACAGCCGCCTCCACCTGTCACCGCAGCGGGTGTGAGATCTACTGCAACAGGCAGATCTCAGTGGGTACCGACGCCAAAGCCCACGTTATGCCCACTAAGTCTGCTAGAGACAAAAACAGATAGACAGATAGATAGATAGATAGTGTATGAATGCTGGAAATGAATCTACCACTATATGTCTCAATCCAATGCTCGAAGGAAACAACATTTAAGAACATACACTACAACCACCCGCTCTAGTCGCCCAATCTCAGCGACTCCCACATAGGCTCCAGTCAAGCCTGCGGTGCTCCTCGACCAGGAACGCACCTGCCCATTACCACACATCCCAATGCTGACAGGATTTACGTGGGGCGTCCTGTCAGACTATCCCAATCTCACTCAGGTATCCATCTGGTAACTCGGCCAGTGGTATGTAGCCATCTGGTAACTCAGCCAGTGGCAAGTACCCATCTGGTAACTCGGCCAGCGGTACATATCCATATGGTAACTCGGCGAGTGGTACGTATCCATCTGGTAACTCGGCCAGTGGCAAGTACCATCTGGTAACTCGGCCAGTGGTACGTATCCATCTGGTAACTCGGCCAGTGGTACGTATCCATCTGGTAACTCGGCCAGTGGTACATATACATCTGGTAACTCGGCCAGTGGCAAGTACCCATCTGGTAACTCGGCCAGTGGTACGTATCCATCTGGTAACTCGGCCAGTGGTATGTAGCCATCTGGTAACTCGGCCAGTGGTACGTAGCCATCTGGTAACTCGGCCAGTGGTACGTATACATCTGGTAACTCGGCCAGTGGCAAGTATACATCTGGTAACTCGGCCAGTGGCAAGTACCCATCTGGTAACTCGGCCAGTGGTACGTATCCATCTGGTAACTCGGCCAGGGCATGCCACCACCTGGTAACTCGGCCAGGGCATGCAACCACCTGGTAACTCGGCCAGGGCATGCAACTATCTACGCATCTCATCTGTGTCAGAAAGCGGCCTATGCAGGCTATGATCCACAATCAAACAGATCAGCAACTCGGTGCTCAAGGCACAACTTAGTCAGAATAAGACTCCACGACTCAACAGGAAATGCCCAAATCCTCACATAATCAGTCGGAGAACCCTCTACGACTCGATCTGCTAGAACCCCAAAACCCTCATAACTAAGTGGGAAAAACCACCTCCACTATCACTCGGCGGTACAGGACTCATGATCTAGAATAATCTCATCAGAAGCTCTAACTCAAATGACACTATAACTCTTCCCAAGGCTCGAAAAGACACCCCTCGGCCCCCAAGCACGAGGTCAGAAACACCCTGAACCAAAGCCATAACCCTGGCAAATTCCTGATTTAAAACCGCATTTAAAGAAAGCCGCATTTTTCTTAAAACGGGTTTTCTCGATTTTTGAAACGATCAGGGTGCAAAATAAATGCCAAAAGAACATACAGTCGAGTATCATATAGGATCAAGAGTCTACTAAAAATGATCTGGGGTTCCCACGAATTTTACAGAAAATTCCAGGCAACTATCAGATTAAAACTGTGAAAATAGCATGATTATTATAATCAAATTGCATTCAATAGCTTTTAAGGGCATTCTATACATTTCGGATAAATTCCGACCCACCTGGTACGCTTTCCGCAGGCAATTGCTGAAGTCGGTGAAGTGCCGGAACCTCGGCTGACGAAATCTCGAAAATCGTGCCGCAAATTCCAGAAAAAAACTCCTCGAAAGCTCCAACTAAAATTCTTGAGTTCTCACAAAAATCATGTGCGCCACAGCTCGCTCCATGGCCACCATACAGTACGCACCGAAGCTCTCGCTCCAACTATACAGATAAATCCAAATCTAGCATCAATAGGCAACTCACTGCACCCTGAGAAGCTCCAACAGCACATTAATGAATTAATGCTCACTCAACCAATAAATAGCACAACCAAGCTTCCAAGCATCAATACCATACACACACCAAGTCCACCACATACCATCAGCCCACATAATTAGAAGCTCACAGCACACATTAAATTCTTACTTAGCACCAACACTTAGCATTAGCCCACATCAAGTCCATCATAATATTTATACACAAGCTTCAGCACTTTTAACTACTTGCTCCCAGCACACAAAATGCATGAACATATGAATGCTTAGATGTTCCAAATAAATCCAATAGCTTGCAGCATAAATAAAGTTACATGATCACATACACCGCTCCCTTAGCTCCAAGCACACACACACACACCCACAAGTCCTGGGGCTTCCGCGTAGATCCGAGTCGACCCGAACTCAACTGTAATCCAATATGGAACACGCTCGTGGCGATTTCTCCGCACCACGCCATCTTGCCAGGTCGGCGCGCCATCCGAAATTCCGGTATACTACACCAAGTGTGCCTTGGATTGAGCACTTCAGGTGGGTAAGCTTAATATTGGTAACTGTATAAGGATTGATAAGGTTTTTATGTTATTGTGAATGTAAGTGCACTTGTGGGGATGTCACCCCTTTATGACTGATAGCAGGCATATTTAAGGTACAACCGATATGAGCGAGAGGTAAGTAGAGAATGGCCTAGATCATGTGGTTATTGTGCATTGTGGGTGAGTTGGAGACTTAGCATATGGTAGACGGTTATATTTATCCCATGCTAGATGACATAGGGATCTTACATATTTATTCATTGGCCTACTGGTGTGAGATTGGTATATCATAGTAGGAATACTTTAGCATGCTTTGCTACTATATGTTTCACTCTCTTTTATCGTTCCTGTGGACAAAAGCATGCTTATATGGACACGTAGTTTGGCCATCTTTTACTGCAGCACTACATATTGGAACTTGACTTAGGAGACACCATGTTATTCCTTTTCTCCTTCTTTGTTAGTCAGGCGGTCAGTGTTGCTCGCGTTTGAGCAGGGGTTTGGGTAGTGTAGCCGGGACATTGGTGTCAGGGACGGGTTGTGCTGGATTGCGGTTGGCAGGGTTTTGCGGTGACCGCGGACATTGGGCGGTTGACCGGAGGTCGGCTATAGGACTTGGTTATAGACGGCAGGGTATTGCGGCAACCGCGGATATTGGGCGGTTGACCAGATGTTTGCTTTTGCATCAGATTAGGTATCAGTTATCTCTAGTGGACGGAGATTCCCACTATTTGAGTACTTTTTCATCTGATTGAGGACCGAGGCTTTCTTTAGTGGTTGAGCTTTCCCACTTTGATCAGAGTCATGATCGAGTCCTGCTGATTTATACTACTTATTATACTTATCACTGAGATACTTTACTCGTGTGGGTCGCTCCCCTCGAGTTCCACTCCGGAGTGTGTTACAGACAGGCTTTGAGTCCTTGAGACTCATTTTCATCGGTGTTATGCGTCGGCCAGCATACCCGATACAGGCAAGGTACAGCAGGCAGTACCAGTTTTATTGGTGGCACAAGATTGGGTTTATTACAGGAAGTTACCTTATCGTTGCACTCGTGTCAGGGGGACCGAGTGGAGTCTAGTAGTTGTGTTTAGACTAGTGCTAGTGTTGTTGGGAGCCGTTTGGTTCGACGGTGGTCCCGTGTCGTTGTGAGTACTTTGACAGTTGTGTGAGAGGTTGAGTATCTTGAGGCTATCCGTTCTGAGAGAGAGCGTGGATTCCGACTATAGCCTGCATGAGCCACTACTCGATAGCGAGTTAGTCCGTTTGGACGCCCTACGTAATTCCTGCCCGTCAGCGGGAGGTGGTTGTAGGTGGGGCGCAGGTTTCACTGGACCAGATGTGGCAGTCAGCTCGATTGGGTCGATTGTGCACTTCATGTGCTAGTGATTGCATACCATTGTTTGATTCTCCCCTCTTGAGCATTTAGATGGAGGCATAGTAGCTGTTGAGTGTCATCAGCGTTCTTGTTCAGTTCTCACGGCTTTGGTTATTTTATGTCTCTTGAGGACTTAGTGGGCAGACCGTCGGGTCTGGCGGTGGTACCCACTGAGAACTCCCTTTTTGGTGTAGTTCTCACACCCTTTGGGGGTTTTCCCCCTCCTTTTTCCTTTCGCTCCTTTGTTTTGCAGAGCCTTAGCAGGTGTTGCTGATTCTGCCGTTGTTGATCGAGGCGAGGGAGTCGCGAGCTAGATCCCTACCCGTCGTTGGAGAGTTGCGGTACCCCTTCAGAGGAGATCATCAGTAGATTGGCTATTTCGATTTTTTCTCTTTTGAGAGACTGATGTAGTGAGGATATGATATGTATTGAGAGCCTGTACACTGATGTATTTATTGGAGATACCTCCCTGTTTAGCTCTGAGTTTTGTATCTGAGGATATTGTATGATTATCATTTTGGGAGACGGACATTATTATATTATTTCCAGTTGTACAGTGGTTGATTTTAGTTTTACAGCAGATTTTCATTTATAGCTCTGATATCTGTTAGCTGTAGTACTTTTCTTGCAGGTAGGACGCTTCGCCTATGCGGAGTTTGGCATAGGTGGCGGATCTGTTGGCGAGCCCGGGTCGTAGTTTCGACCCCGGGATGTGACACGTACTCCTCAGCAGCCGACCAGGTGGTGGCAGGTATTACCTTACTTTTTGGCATTAGGACTCGTACTTTGTTTGACACTGGAGCATCACATTCTTTTATTAGTCGAGCATATGCATCCCTCTATAGTATAGAGATAGAGTCCTTGTCGCATGCATTAGAGGTTCGGATTCTAGATCATGTTTTGCATGTCGAGGAGTATTGTGTATCTTGCCCGGTACAGTTGGGACCTTGGATCTTGCCGGCAGACTTGCTTGTCTTGCGGCAGCTCCAGGATTTTGACATGGTATTAGGGATGGATTGGTTGTCGCGATATTTTGCCACTATTGACTGAAGAGAGAGGACGGTGACTCTCCGCGAGCCAGGACAGGAGGAGTTTATCTTCAGAGGTTGCCAGAGCACGCTGTTCGCAGCGACTATTTCTTCGGCGAGGGTTAGGAGGATGTTGAGCAGAGGTTGCTGTTGGGTTTTGGATCCCCAAGGAGCTAAATAGGTACTATCAAACAACTAGAGGGGGGGTGAATAGGTGTAATACTTATAAAACCAAATCTCAGTGCAAAATAAAAACCAATGCGGAAAATAAAAACAGCACACCGAGATATACGTGGAAACTCCAATCCAGGAGAAAAACCACGGGACCAACACGCAATAACAATCCACTAAGAATTGAAGAATAACAAGGTGATTACCGACTCCACGGACTCAAACCCCTCCTTCAGCTTCTTCGGACCTTGCGCTGACCGGTTGGATGTCCACGCAATAACAATCCACTAAGAAAAAAAGAATAACAAGGTGATTACCGTCTCCACGGATTTAACCCCTCCTTCAATTTCTTCGGACCTCGCGCTCCACCGATTGCACGTCCACTGCACACGTTCGAATCCACGAACGCCACTTGAATCCACGAGCACATGTTTCGAATCCACGAAACGCCTTTAGCACACCGAATCCACGATGCCACGTCGAATCCACGACGCAAACTCAGCCGGTAAGAATATTGGCTTCGATGTTGATCCTTTGCTTAGATTATCAATGAAGATCCATGGGAAAAATCTCTAAGCAAAGATTAGATCAATTCGACAAAAGATATGTTCTTGAAAGAACCATCGAATTGACCTAAAAGAGGCTATAAAGAAGATCGATAAAAACCTAGCCTCCAGGGTTGCTCTCAAGAGTTTTATCAATTGATCGGCCGTAGCTCCCACGTTTTTGAGAAACCCTAAATGTCTATTTATAGTTTAGAAACCTTTGGAAAGAGATAAGAATCAAAAACTTACCTTATCTGGAAATTTTCAGGACGGCGATCCGGGTCAGATTTACTGCGATCCGGATCGTCGTAGCGAGTTAGACAATTCCAGAAAAACAAGGGTTCGGGATCCGGATTGAAAAGCTCGATCCGGATCGTTCATGTATTTCAGCAAATACCCATGTTCGGGATCCGGATCGAAATGGCCATTGTCACGCCCCGGGTGTAAACCGGAACCCGGGCCCGTCTACAGATCCGCCGTGCACACGGTATTTCCCGTGTACACGAAGCGCCAAACCTGCTCAGCTAAAAGAGATAACCATAAAAGAGCAAAGAAAACAGAGCTGAACTAAAACTAATACATCTCAGACTGAAGCTGGAAATGAAATACAATACATCTGTATAAATGATACATCTGTCTCTCCCAGCTCACCAAAATAAATACAACCTGCTGGCAAAAGCCAGTCCCAAATGTAAAAGTACAACCGTCTGAGGAAACCTGGGTACACCAACAGTCCAGCTAACACGCTCATCCTGCCTCGAGATCTATCTACTCAGCCGTCCTCTCTCCTCGACCCGCCGCTGAAAGCCCAGCAGCACCCGCAGAAGACACTGCAAAACAAGGAAGAAGCAAAAGAGGAAAGAAGAATGGGGGTGAGAACTACTAGTAAACTAGTAGCCTCCCCTAGTGGGTAAAACCTCAAACTCAGACACACCCACTAGGCCTACCAGAGGCAAAAAGGGAAGAAGAGTGGTAAGAAATGAAACCGCTGCAAAAGGGAAAACTACCACTACTATGCCTCTAAAATACAGTCCTAGACTGGAATAACCGTAAGCCACAATAGCCAACCGTCCCAGATAAACCCAATCTGTACCGCCCTCATCATCGGGCAAAAAGCCGCGCCGATGTGATAGCAAAATTCCTGCTGCCGCCCTCATCATCGGGCAAATAAGCCGCGCCGATGTGATAGCAAACCCTGTCCATAACTGTCCAGCCCCGGCCTCCGAAGGGGATCTCGAGGGGAGCTACCCACACGAGTAAAGCACCACTGGGCAATAACCGCGCCGGGGTAAGATAAAAGCATCACCGGGCAATAACCGCGCCGGTGATAAAAGCAGGATTGGATCACAACTATAAAGCCCCCAGTGGAACACAACCCTCCACTAAAAGAAAACTGATTCCCCAATCAGATGCAAAAGTAACCATCCGGTCAATCGCCCAATATCCGCGATTGCCGCAATACCCCACAATCCACGACCAGGTCTAACAACCGACCTCCGGTCAACCGCCCAATATCCGCGGTCGCCGGAATAACCCGCAATCACAATCATGTCCCACATCCGACATCTGGTCAACCGCCTACTATCCGCGGTTGCCACAAAACCCTCTAGTCCATAATCAAGCCTGATCACCGATGTCCTATAACCGACATCCGGTCAACCGCCCAATATCCGCGGTCGCCGCCAAAACCCAAAATTCATAATCCAGGCCCCGGCTACACTATCCCAAACCCCTGCTCAAACCCGAGCAAACCCACCTGACTAACGAAAAGGAGAAAGAAGCAAACAAGGTTTCTCCTAAGTCAAGTTCCAGCATGAAAGTGTAGCGATAAAAGATGGCCTACCTAGATGTCCAAACAAGCATGCAAGTGTTCTCAAGAAAATAAAGAAAAAGGCGACCAAGTGGTTCCACATGTGTAACAATTAATAGAGCCGCATAGATATAACCATCATGCTAAAACATTATCCAACCACACATGTCTATGATCCATATTCCATAATAAAGCATCACTATCCACCTATGCATGTCATAAAATCCTCAACTAGTACCAACCACTGTCAGATAATCATAAAGCCCATGATATACATTCCAATCCACATGCAAGGTTAACCGCTAACATTCCATCCATACCAACATGTATAAATCCCAACCACTATCAGATATCCACAATAGTATATGACTTAAGCATGCATGTCCAAAAAGAGAGATCACTCTAATATTCCTAGTGAGCATGTCAAAATAGAGGTAAGCAACAACCACCCACCTCGATCGCTAAATCCAAGTCCAAGAAGTGCTCTCGCCCAAACCGATAAGCCGCCGCGATCGCTGTACAAAATTACCCCAAGACATACACACAAATAAGCACACAAGTATCCGCAAACAAGCTGTCCAGAATTCAGTCCCGAAGATGCCCTGTTTTTACCTGCGAGAAGTGCCCGGAAAATTCCAAGAAAAATACCGTCACGATCCTCGCGACGAACCCGTCGAAACGACTACCTGCACGCTCAAATCCGAGCTTCCTACACTGAGAAACAATTCCGACAAGGGAACCACCCCGAATTAAACTACTCTCAAAAACTGTAGCAATAACTACTGTTCACAGATATTTCTCACCTCCGAAAAATATTCAGAAAATTCCGAGAAAATTTGGGGATATTCCTCGTGATGTGTAGATGCAAATTGCCTCTTGAATCGCCCCAATCCGATGCCTGTGCGCGAAGATATCACCAAAACACTGCACCGCTGTCCCAAAACTCCGCCCCAGAAAATGAGGTCACAAGATGATCCGAAAAACCCATGAAAAGCTCGGAATGGGAAAAACCAGTAAACATGGGAAACATAGCCCTACCTGTCGTGAAGCCAACGGCGCAAGAATCGCCTCATTCGGAGGTCGGAGTAAGCCGGGGGAGTCCTCGCACCGAAATGCGACGAAGAAGAACACAAACGAACGAGCGTCGCGCCGCGCCGTAAAAATGGTAACCTCGGGATGCGTGCCGCTGAAAAATCTGGAAATCTGCAGATGGAATCGCCACAGGGAGATGAAGAAAACTCGTGAAGGTGGCACTGTGAAAATCCGAGCAGAAAAGAAGCTCTCTGCAAAAGAACTCGGCCTTTAAATACATTGCTGGAAACAAATCTGAAAATTCCCAATGTGTCCCCGTTTCCGGGCGCTCCCGATTTCGGGCGGCTACAGTGTTGGGCCCGGCCCAACACTGTGCGCGCCCGAAATCCTCCCGGGCCTCCACGTCGCCCCCTCAACAGGCTACAGCGGAACCCCCCGCTCACGCCCCGCCGCGTGGCCCACGCGGAGCTCGACACGTGGCGGCCCACGCGCGGGAACCCCGCGTCAACGCGCCCACGTGCGCCTGCGCCCGCCGCCTGCGCCCGCCTGCCACGCACTGTTCCGAGGCACCCGGTGCACCTCCGTGGACCCAGCCTGCATGAGCCCGCCAACCAGAAGACGCCACGTGTCCCGCCGGTCCACCGTGCGCCCCGCACTTCTCCGTAGACCCCGCCCCGCGGACCGGCCCACTCCCGAGCCGCCACGCGTCCCGCCCCCGGTGCACGCCTGCCGCGTGGACCGGGCGGCCCGCGCCACCGTCCGCCGCGCTGCCTGCGGCTGCTCCGCCGCTGCCGCCGCCGCCGGGAACACTGTTCCGGCATGAACAGTACCCGAAGCTCAAAAATAACAAGTGGGTAGTCCGTTTTGACCGTTTTCGCGCGCTGAATCCGAATTTGACGTCCATTTTGCCAAATTCCAACTCCAAAATTTGCCGAAGGCATCCGGAAAGGTAATCCTTGGTCCAAACTTCGCGCTGAGTCCATTTTTAATATCCGCATCGCACAAAACCACTTCTAACGATCCAACGGAGTCCATTGATCACCCACGTGATCCAATAAGCCCGAAGTCCGCCACTTGTCTCCAATTGGTGCACAAACACCTCCAACACACAGTACAGGCTCCCTAGATGCCACCAATGACTCTACCACAGCTCTGCAGAGATCCAGGTCATCACATCCTCCCCCACTAAAAGAAAGTTTCGTCCTCGAAACTAAAATCAATCCTCAACCCGAAACCTCAACCAAATAGAGGGGGTAAATATCCAATCATCCACCACTCAAGCTCCCAAAGCTGTCTAGTACCTCCTCCAGAGACGCGATACAACCCTCGGGTCTCTAACTAGAACAAAATAGAGGCGGGCATTCCAGAAAACCGCACCACCTCATCCAAGTACAGCTGGGCTAACCGCTCGAGCTACCAAGTAATCTGCATCAGTACACGCATCCGCTCCTCCCAAGGTCTCAGATAATCCAACCACAAGTCCATCGGCACAAATGCTCGATCCCAATACCTCTGTACCCCCAAGGTATCCAATATAAGTCCCCCAACTGATCACGTAGACTCTGCTCTCAAATCTCTAAACCGTCGGGATGTAGAAGCAATTCCCCGACTCTCCGGCATCAACACCAAGCCAAAGTCTACTCATCCACAGCGAAACATCCGCCTCGCTCCCGAAGTCAAAACTATAGAGGCGAAGATAACCCTCAAGCAACCCAAGTACACCAACACCTCCGGGCCTGGCTCCCCAAGAAAACTGTCCTCGCGGCATAATCAACCGCCGAGAAAGAAAACTGAACCCGCCAGCCCAACAAGTACCACCACACCGACCGCTGTAACACATGTGCTCCGACTGCCTCAGAAATCCACTATCCTGGAAAAAGAAATCGAGAATGCCTCCACCGACTGATCTGTCCTCCATCACCCGGCGCCATGCGCCTCAATCAGAACTCGCCTCAGGCGGTAGATCCCAATCCAAAGGAACCACAATACCACGCTCCACACCCGGCGCCTACTCCAATGAGGCGTCCTAAATCCGTACTGGAGGGACCCAATGAGTTACAAGGTATCCTGGCGCAATCCACTCTCAGACACTCACATCCTATGCGCCCCGTCCCTCTATACCTGGAGCGTGCAGTTCAGCAACTGCGTTAACTCTTGCCATAAAGGCCTTCAAGTACTCTCTATCCCCCACCGAACAAGACCCTGCCTCCAAGGGCTCCATACTCAATCCCACAAATCGGAATGACTCATCCGCCAAAACTGGCTCGCTTGATCAAAGCAATCCCACAGCTTACCCGCTGTCAACTGTCCACCCTACCTCGGTGCCCCAACACTAAACGTCGGCACGGAGGGGGCTACTCGATACTCCGACAACCGTGCCACTACGCTGATCCGACAACTGTGTCACCACTCCGACAACTGTGCCACTGCGCTGATCCGACAACTGTGTCACCACTCCGACAACTGTGCCACTGCGCTGATCCGACAACTGTGTCACCACTCCGACAACTGTGCCACCGCTCCGCTGATCTGCCTCCAACACACCTACCCTTCGGGTCCGGAGCTCTCAGACTCCAATCTGGGTATCCGGCCCGAAACAACCAGCTCTGACCCAACTACCGCACCAAGGTGCACCCGGGTCAGGGCCCAACGTCGGGGAGACACCGCTCACCACGACAAAACCGCAAATCAGCACACCCCAAACACTCGACCCAATCTAGCGAAAGTCAAAGACATCCCTTTATTTTTGTAACTTTATGTTGTCTGCAGCCAACATAACTGTCCCAAAAAAATAGGATATGTCGATCCCTCTTCACTCACATGAAGAGTCAAACAAATAAATCACCGACTTTCGCAAAATGTCGCGTCTCTCACGCACAAACATCCTAGGGTCCGCCGAAAAGCCTAGGGTTTCCTAAGTCCCAAATGACCTATCCCTAAGCTCTGATACCACCTAATCTGTCACGCCCCGGGTGTAAACCGGAACCCGGGCCCGTCTACAGATCCGCCGTGCACACGGTATTTCCCGTGTACACGAAGCGCCAAACCTGCTCAGCTAAAAGAGATAACCATAAAAGAGCAAAGAAAACAGAGCTGAACTAAAACTAATACATCTCAGACTGAAGCTGGAAATGAAATACAATACATCTGTATAAATGATACATCTGTCTCTCCCAGCTCACCAAAATAAATACAACTTGCTGGCAAAAGCCAGTCCCAAATGTAAAAGTACAACCGTCTGAGGAAACCTGGGTACACCAACAGTCCAGCTAACACGCTCATCCTGCCTCGAGATCTATCTACTCAGCCGTCCTCTCTCCTCGACCCGCCGCTGAAAGCCCAGCAGCACCCGCAGAAGACACTGCAAAACAAGGAAGAAGCAAAAGAGGAAAGAAGAATGGGGGTGAGAACTACTAGTAAACCAGTAGCCTCCCCTAGTGGGTAAAACCTCAAACTCAGACACACCCACTAGGCCTACCAGAGGCAAAAAGGGAAGAAGAGTGGTAAGAAATGAAACCGCTGCAAAAGGGAAAACTACCACTACTATGCCTCTAAAATACAGTCCTAGACTGGAATAACGTAAGCCATAAGAGCCAACCGTCCCAGATAAACCCATCTGTACCGCCCTCATCATCGGGCAAAAAGCCGCGCCGATGTGATAGCAAAATTCCTGCTGCCCGCCCTCATCATCGGGCAAATAAGCCGCGCCGATGTGATAGCAAACCCTGTCCATAACTGTCCAGCCCCGGCCTCCGAAGGGGATCTCGAGGGGAGCTACCCACACGAGTAAAGCACCACCGGGCAATAACCGCGCCGGGGTAAGATAAAAGCATCACCGGGCAATAACCGCGCCGGTGATAAAAGCAGGATTGGATCACAACTATAAAGCCCCCAGTGGAACACAACCCTCCACTAAAAGAAAACTGATTCCCCAATCAGATGCAACAGTAACCATCCGGTCAATCGCCCAATATCCGCGATTGCCGCAATACCCCACAATCCACGACCAGGTCTAACAACCGACCTCCGGTCAACCGCCCAATATTCGCGGTCGCCGGAATAACCCGCAATCACAATCATGTCCCACATCCGACATCTGGTCAACCGCCTACTATCCGCGGTTGCCACAAAACCCTCTAGTCCATAATCAAGCCTGATCACCGATGTCCTATAACCGACATCCGGTCAACCGCCCAATATCCGCGGTCGCCGCCAAAACCCAAAATTCATAATCCAGGCCCCGGCTACACTATCCCAAACCCCTGCTCAAACCCGAGCAAACCCACCTGACTAACGAAAAGGAGAAAGAAGCAAACAAGGTTTCTCTAAGTCAAGTTCCAGCATGAAAGTGTAGCGATAAAGATGGCCTACCTAGATGTCCAAACAAGCATGCAAGTGTTCTCAAGAAAATAAAGAAAAAGGCGACCAAGTGGTTCCACATGTGTAACAATTAATAGAGCCGCATAGATATAACCATCATGCTAAAACATTATCCAACCACACATGTCTATGATCCATATTCCATAATAAAGCATCACTATCCACCTATGCATGTCATAAAATCCTCAACTAGTACCAACCACTGTCAGATAATCATAAAGCCCATGATATACATTCCAATCCACATGCAAGGTTAACCGCTAACATTCCATCCCATACCAACATGTATAAATCCCAACCACTATCAGATATCCACAATAGTATATGACTTAAGCATGCATGTCCAAAAAGAGAGATCACTCTAATATTCCTAGTGAGCATGTCAAAATAGAGGTAAGCAACAACCACCCACCTCGATCGCTAAATCCAAGTCCAGAAGTGCTCTCGCCCAAACCGATAAGCCGCCGCGATCGCTGTACAAAATTACCCCAAGACATACACACAAATAAGCACACAAGTATCCGCAAACAAGCTGTCCAGAATTCAGTCCCGAAGATGCCCTGTTTTTACCTGCGAGAAGTGCCCGGAAAATTCAAGAAAAATACCGTCACGATCCTCGCGACGAACCCGTCGAAACGACTACCTGCACGCTCAAATCCGAGCTTCCTACACTGAGAAACAATTCCGACAAGGGAACCACCCCGAATTAACTACTCTCAAAAACTGTAGCAATAACTACTGTTCACAGATATTTCTCACCTCCGAAAAATATTCAGAAAATTCCGAGAAAAATTTGGGTATATTCCTCGTGATGTGTAGATGCAAATTGCCTCTTGAATCGCCCCAATCCGATGCCTGTGCGCGAAGATATCACCAAAACACTGCACCGCTGTCCCAAAACTCAGCCCCAGAAAATGAGGTCACAAGATGATCCGAAAAACCCATGAAAAGCTCGGAATGGGAAAACCAGTAAACATGGGAAACATAGCCCTACCTGTCGTGAAGCCAACGGCGCAAGAATCGCCTCATTCGGAGGTCGGAGTAAGCCGGGGAGTCCTCGCACCGAAATGCGACGAAGAAGAACACAAACGAACGAGCGTCGCGCCGCGCCGTAAAAATGGTAACCTCGGGATGCGTGCCGCTGAAAAATCTGGAAATCTGCAGATGGAATCGCCACAGGGAGATGAAGAAAACTCGTGAAGGTGGCACTGTGAAAATCCGAGCAGAAAAGAAGCTCTCTGCAAAAGAACTCGGCCTTTAAATACATTGCTGGAAACAAATCTGAAATTCCCAATGTGTCCCCGTTTCCGGGCGCTCCCCGATTTCGGGCGGCTACAGTGTTGGCCCGGCCCAACACTGTGCGCGCCCGAAATCCTCCCGGGCCTCCACGTCGCCCCCTCAACAGGCTACAGCGGAACCCCCCGCTCACAGCCCCGCCGCGTGGCCCACGCGGAGCTCGACACGTGGCGGCCCACGCGCGGGAACCCCGCGTCAACGCGCCCACGTGCGCCTGCGCCCGCCGCCTGCGCCCGCCTGCCACGCACTGTTCCGAGGCACCCGGTGCACCTCCGTGGACCCAGCCTGCATGAGCCCCGCCAACCAGAAGACGCCACGTGTCCCGCCGGTCCACCGTGCGCCCCGCACTTCTCCGTAGACCCCGCCCCGCGGACCGGCCCACTCCCGAGCCGCCACGCGTCCCGCCCCCAGTGCACGCCTGCCGCGTGGACCGGGCGGCCCGCGCCACCGTCCGCCGCGCTGCCTGCGGCTGCTCCGCCGCTGCCCAGCCGCCGCCGGGAACACTGTTCGGCATGAACAGTAACCCTAGAGGCTCAAAATACAAGTGGGTAGTCCGTTTTGACCGTTTACTTCGCGCGCTGAATCCGATTTGACGTCCATTTTGCCAAATTCCAACTCCAAATTTGCCGAAGGCATCCGGAAAGGTAATCCTTGGTCCAAACTTCGCGCTGAGTCCAGTTTTAATATCCGCATCGCACAAAAACCACTTCTAACGATCCACGGAGTCCATTGATTCACCCACGTGATCCAATAAGCCCGAAGTCCGCCACTTGTCTCCAATTGGTGCACAAACACCTCCAACACACAGTGACAGGCTCCCTAGATGCCACCAATGACTCTACCACAGCTCTGCAGAGATCCAGGCATCACAGCCATGTTTCCGGATCGGATTTGCCAATGAACAATCACCCTTCCGGGATCCCGGATTGGACTGTCTGATCCGGATCCTGAACATGACCCATGTCTAGTTCTTAATTTTTATGCAATTAAAAATTCATCCAAGTGTTTCTACACTATAAGAAAGTATTCGGATCACCACAATTATTTAGTTAAACATACCTGATCCTCTTGAATACTTTCTTCTTGAGATTGATGTAACTGATCCACAATTCTTCACTTCAATCTTCAAGACTCAAGACACTGAGTGTCAACTTGAGCTCTTGGTTGAATCTTCTCTAAGTCTTTGAATGCTGATGGACAATTTGATCCTTTAAGACTCCGACTCAACTCACTGACTTGACTCACAAATATTGCCACACCAAAAAGCCGTAGACAATCTCCCCCTTTGGCAATTTTGTGACAAAACCCAAAAATACATAAAAGCGCTCAAGTCACTCATCTTAACCAAAAGTCAAAATTCAATGTTATCACCAAAACATTGATTTTCTTTGCGTGAAAGATCCAATAACTACAAAATTACATTTGAACCAAACAGTCCTAGAACATACTCTATGACTTAGGACTTGGAGTCTTAAAGTGATGTAATTCCTGCAACAACACTCCAAACAAAATCAAACGTTAGTCGTTAGAAATTAAAATCCTACATTTGATTCGTCCTTTTGGTTCTTTTGTTTTTCCGGCTCTTTCAACCTTTTCTTTATCTCCCCCTATCAAGAGCATCTCTAACATGTTCTCCATGTTCTCCATGTCTCCCCCTGTCTTGAGCATTTATGTTCTCCCCCTTTGTGATACGATTATTATTTTCTGTTCTCCCCCTTTTTGTCACAAATTGTCAAACATGAGCATACTAGACAAAAGGAAATCACTAACAACATTAGTTCATAGAGAAAGAGAGATAAAAGCTCAGTTCTGGTATTAACAAAAAATGCAAGATTGCGTAACGGTACCAGAAATCAAATAATTTCTTGAAACAAATCCAGATTTTGGAATCTTTTAAAATATCGATTTGTATTCCATCAAGAAATCAATTTAAGTGCTTTAAACAATGAATTCAATCCATTAATTTCACGAAATTAAAAAGATTTACTCCCAATCATGAAAACAAAGGTAAAAGCATTAAAAAGTTTTTCATGTTGTCCATAAGAACCAGAAAAAGTATGTAAGCACTTTAGCGCATCAACTTTAAACAAAGTCATCGTTTCATGCAACAACAAACAGATTATACCAAATCTATCAAAATACTCAAAAATGAAACGAAAATTTATGGAAATTAAACCCTTAAGTTGATCAAATTCAATCACATCTAACATGATCTTATGCGTAATGCCTTTATCAAATCATCAATTTGGTAAAGAAAATGAAATACAAGATCAATAGATGTTTGAAATCCCAAATAAATTATATAATGTATCTAGTCAATCTGTTGAAGAGAGTGGCTCTTTGAGCATCTTTCATTAAAAATCCCACCTTATACCAACCTTGAAATTTGACAGAGTCAAGTATTTCAATCAGCATTTTATTTAATCAAAAATTACAAAACCATGCTTGGTATACATGTGGTAGCTGCACACAGTACTCGGACGACCGAGGTGGTAGCTCTTTCCTCCATGTGGTGGTAGTTTTCACACTCCTCATTGGGATGTAACTCTTTCCACATCTTTTGAGCATTTTACTTTCTTTGACTCCCCCTCATTGGCTATCAATTAATTAAGATATAAAGTATTCAACCAAGGATTGATCTCGAATTCATACTCGACTAAATAGTCAAATAAGATAATGAACTATACCAAGAGATCATTGAGAGAGAAATTGACTTTGATCACTTAAAAGATGACTTAATTAACATAAATGGTTATTGCAACATCGAAATATTATGATGTCAAAAGCATAATAGATTTCTAAATGCGTGAAAAGATGCAATTAAAGTCAATATGACCAATGCTCCAAGATTATGATTATGGAGTAAAGTTGATAATCCATATAAAATTAATTTGGGTGAGTGAACGTGAAACCCATTTTAATCAATGTACTTGTTCGTTAAAAACCTTTTGTTCAAGAACAAAACATAAGACCAAGAGCATTGAAAAAAAAACATGTAATGCAAAGATTAAGAAAAATATGAGAAGAAAACCAATCAAAGCATACATACAGTCATAAGCTATTTAGAACTTAAGACAAGGAAAGATATCACCTTTCCGAATCCAAAATCGTCGAATTTTGGGTTGTCTTGATTCATTGTGGTTGGGAGATGATAGCTTTGACTGTTGATCCACCTAGGTCTTTGCCTCGCAGTGATCCACTTGATGATTTGATGTTGTGGCTCGGACCTTTGGTGGTTGAGTGAACTCCTTTGGCTTGATGTGTCTTTTGATTCCGTTGAGTTCGCTCCGTAGAGGAAGTTGCCGAAGGACTCTTCTTTCTCTTTTTCCGGGCAATTCTTCACCAAATGTCCTTCAAGTCCACATAAGTGACAAGTTCTTCCTTTCAATTTCATTGTGGAACTTGAAGCATGCACAGTTTGGTCCTTTTGAATCCCAACCAACCTTGCTTGTTTGACCTAATCCGGACATACAATCTAGTTTTGGAACCGGTTGAAAGCCTTTGTATGTCAAATTGAGTTCATGAACTTGCTTGGTCAAAGCTTGGTTGGTGACATGAATCTCCTCAAACTGCTTTTCTAGAAAATCAATCTTGTTAATATGGGAATTAACGACCGTTTCCGATTGATTTATCTTTTCCTGGAGGATTTTATATTATCCAATAAAAGCTCTCGTTCCTCCTCGAGATCATGAAGTTTGATCTTTAAAGCATGATTCTCGTCTTGATTCTCAAGTCGTTGCTTCCTCAACTTCTTGATATACTTGGCCATCTTCTTAGCTTCTGCAAGAAGTTGTTGATATGCCTCAACGAGTTCTTCTTCGTCCGACTCCCCCTCACTTGATGACTCTCCGTTGGATGTGATGTTTCATGCAAAATCAAAGGAATAGAGTCAGTGATTAAAGATGATAACAAACATTAGAAGAGGGAATTTGAGAAGCATGTAAGGCAACGACTTTTTTCCTCTTTACTTGAGGTCGATTCATTAGAAGTAGAATCGTCCCAAGTTTTTCGCTTGCAAGCCTTTTTTTTTATATGATTTCGGAGAAGGACATTCCGTTGAAAAATGGTCGTAGCCTTTGCATCTATAGCATTGGATTTCCCCTTCGAATCATCTTTTTCTTTTTCTTTAGAAGGTTTTGCAAAGCTTTTGAGGTTAGAGGATTTAGAACCCGATGATCCTTTAGAAGGTTTCGTGGATGAAGATCCATCGTTCGATTCTTCCAAAACTTCCGACGAAATTTCTTTGTGATCTGCGCCAATTGTTCTTCAAATCGGCAAAAGAGATTTCATCGTCGGAACTCGATTCGCTATCTTCTTCCTTTGTTGATTTGAATGCATACCTGTAAGCTTAGAAGAAGACTTGGAAGAAACTTGATTAGTAGGAAAAGTCATTTCATAAGTTTGCAAAGCGCCTACTAATTTCCTCCTCCACTCATCTCATCCGGATGACTAACGGTTTCAATGGCGGTAACCTTTGCCCTAAACCGTTCCGGAAGAGTCCGAAGTATCTTTCTTACAATTCTCGACTCCGGGATCTTTTCTCCTAAATTAGCACAAGTATTGATTACATCTTGAAGTCTAGTGTAATAATCTGTAAACAATTGAAGCTCTTCCATATGAATAGAGTCAAATTTCCTTCGCGGTTTTCACACGCAGAAATTCGTGTGAACTCAGTCGAGGAAAGAGAATTAAATAAAGTGTTCATACCTTTCCCATTGTAAGAAGATCTTTCAAATTCCTCTTTGGACCATCTAGAGCGAGGTCTTGGGGTAGTAGAATTTCCTACTTCCTCAACAGGATGCACCCAACCGTATTCCACGGAGTGCCATACTCGCTCATCAATTGCGATGAGAAAGCTCTCATCCGCACTTTCCAATAAGCATAATTAGTCCCATCAAAAAGAGGAGGTCTATAAATATTACCACTTTCACCCAACATGATAGATAAACCTAAAACCCGCTCTGATACAATTGTTGGTTTTGGATCCCAAGGATCTAAATAGGTACTATCAACAACTAGAGGGGGGGTGAATAGGTGTAATACTTTATAAACCAAATCTCAGTGCAAAATAAAAACCAATGCGGAAAATAAAAACAGCACACCGAGATATACGTGGAAACTCCAATCCAGGAGAAAAACCATGGGACCAACACGCAATAACAATCCACTAAGAATAGAAGAATAACAAGGTGATTACCGACTCCACGGACTCAAACCCCTCCTTCAGCTTCTTCGGACCTTGCGCTGACCGGTTGGATGTCCACGCAATAACAATCCACTAAGAAAAGAAGAATAACAAGATGATTACCGTCTCCATGGATTTAACCCCTCCTTCAATTCTTCGGACCTCGCACTCCACCGATTGCACGTCCACTGCACACGTTCGAATCCACGAACGCCACTCGAATCCACGAGCACACGTTTCGAATCCACGAAACGCCTTTAGCACACCGAATCCACGATGCGTGCCACGTCGAATCCACTCGCACCAGCCGGTAAGAATATTGGCTTCGATGGTGATCCTTTGCTTAGATTATCAATGAAGATCCATGGGAAAAATCTCTAAGCAAAGATTAGATCAATTCGACAAAAGATATGTTCTTGAAAGAACCATCGAATTGACCTAAAAGAGGCTATAAAGAAGATCGATAAAAACCTAGCCTCTAGGGTTGCTCTCAAGAGTTTTATCAATTGATCGGCCGTAGCTCCCACGTTTTTGAGAACCCTAAATGTCTATTTATAGTTTAGAAACCTTTGGAAAGAGATAAGAATAAAAAACTTACCTTATCTGGAAATTTTCAGGACGGCGATCCGGATCGGATTACTGCGATCCGGATCGCGTAGCGAGTTAGGCAATTCCAGAAAAACAAGGGTTCGGGATCCGGATTGAAAAGCCCGATCCGGATCGTTCATGTATTCCAGCAAATACCCATGTTCGGGATCCGGATCGAAATGGCCATGATCCGGAATCGGATTTGCCAATGAACAATCACCCTTCGGGATCCGGATTGGACTGTCTGATCCGGATCCTGAACATGACCCATGTCCAGTTCTTGATTTTTATGCAATTAAAATTCATCCAGTGTTCTACACTATAGAAAGTATTCGGATCACCACAATTATTTAGTTAAACATACCTGATCCTCTTGAATACTTTCTTCTTGAGATTGATGTAACTGATCCACAATTCTTCAACTCAATCTTCAAGACTCAAGACACTGAGTGTCAACTTGAAGCTCTTGTTGAATCTTCTCTAGTCTTTGAATGCTGATTGATAATTTGATCCCTTTAGACTCCGACTCAACTCACTGACTTGACTCACGAAATATGCCAACACCAAAAGCCGTAACAGTTGCACTGCCTTTCTGGCTACTATTTGTAGGTGCCTACGGTGGCACTGGAACTCGAGGATATTCCATTGTTCGCGAGTTTTCCAGATGTGTTTCCTCTTGAGTTGACGACTATGCCGCCAGAGAGGGAGATAGAGTTTGTGATCGACGTGGTCCCGGGAACCACGCCAATCTCGAAGGCACCCTATCGGATGGCGCCTGCTGAGTTGAGAGAGCTAAGGCGCAACTACAGGATCTGATGGACAAGGGTTTCGTTAGACCCAGTGTTTTGCCGTGGGGAGCGCCAGTTTTATTTGTGAGAAGAAGGGTTTTGCTTCGACTGTGTGTGGATTATAGGGAGCTGAACAAAGTGACCATCCGAAAAGTATCCATTACCGCGGATCGACGACTTATTTGATCAGCTGCAGGGAGCTTCTGTGTTTTTCGAAGATTGATCTTCAGTCCGGTTACCACCAGCTGAGGGTGAGGGCCGAGGATATCTCCAAAACGGCATTCAGATCTCGTACGGGCATTATGAGTTCACGGTGATGCCATTTGGTTTGACTAATGCCCCTGCCGCATTTATGGATTTGATGAACCGGATATTTCGGCCGTATTTGGACCGGTTGTTGTGGTATTTATTGATGATATACTGATTTACTCCCGGAGTGATGTGGAGCATGAGGAGCACTTGAGGACAGTGCACAGCTTCTTCGAGAGAAGAAGCTGTATGCCAAGCTTAAGAAGTGCGAATTTTGGCTCCGGAGGTCGCCTTTTTGGGCCACGTAGTTTCAGCTACGGGAGTGGCGGTTGATCCGGCCAAGGTGGTGCTATTCGAGAATTGCCGAGGCCGACGACTATCACCGAGGTGCGGAGTTTTTTGGGTTTGGCTGGCTATTATCGTCGATTGTGGAAGGCTTTGCGAAGCTTTCCACTCCCCTCACACGTCTGACCAAGAAAGGGGTTAAGTTTATTTGGAGTGAGACTTGTCAGAGCAGTTTTGAAGAGCTGAAAGGAGATTGATGACAGCTCCGATCCTTGCTCTCCCGTTATGGGAGAAAGGATTTGTGATCTACAGCGACGCCTCTCACAGTGGTCGGGGTGTGGTACTGATGCAGCATGATAGGGTAATTGCCTATGCTTCACGGCAATTGAATGACTATGAGAAAAATTACCCTACTCATGATCTTGAGTTGGCAGCGGTGGTGTTGCTCCGAAGGTGTGGCGGCATTATTTGTATGGAGAGCACTACGAGATTTACACCGATCATAAAATCTTGAAGTATCTGTTCACTTCAGAAGGAGTTGAACTTGAGGCAACGCCGGTGGTTAGTTGTTAAAGGATTATGATGTGAGTATGCTTTATCTTCCCGGTAAAGCCAATGTCGTGGCAGATGCTTTGAGTAGGAGGACGAGTCTGAGTATGATGATTTCGTCGCAGGCACCGTTAGTTGAGCAATGAGACGGTTACAGATTGAGGTTGTATCCCCTGGGGTCTCTGCTAGACTTATGTCTTTGGTCGTGCAACCCACTCTTCTGGACAGGAGTTCGAGAGAAACAGAGTGAGGACCCCCACTTGATGAGGATCTGAGGGCAATTCAGACTGAGTTGACAGGGGATTTTTCTGTTGATGCTTCGGAGTACTGCGGTACAGGGACCGAGCTTGTATGCCTATGGATTTCAGAGATTCGAGAGCAGATCTTGAGGGAGGCCCATTATACACCTTATACCATTCATCCTGGTGGGACTAAGATGTTAGGACCTCAAGGCACATTTTTGGGTAGAGTGGTATGAAGAGAGACATTGGGAGATTCGTGGCTCAATGCTTACCTTGTCAGCAAGTAAAGGCTGAGCATCGTGTACCTGCTGCAAGTTGCAGGTCTCTCCCAATCCCAGAATGGAAATGGGATCATATCACTATGGATGTTGTCACTGGATTGCCGAGAGCACAGACTGGACTTATGCGATCTGGGTAGTCGTGGATAGACTCACCAAGTCCCCACTCTACTTTCTCCGGTGCAGGTGACTTGGCCTTTGGAGCGGCTGGCATAGTTGTACTTAGCTGAGGTGGTGAGGTTGCACGGTGTACCCATCTCCGTTGTATCAGAGAGACCCGAGGTTGTCTCGCATTTCCGGAGGAGTTTACAACAGCCTTGGGGACGTAGCTCCGATTTAGCACAGCATTCCACCCACAGACCGATGGACAGTCTGAGCGCACCATACAGACCCTCGAGGATATGTTGAGAGCGTTCGTCCAGGATTTGGAGGAGGGTGGTACCGACAATTGGGATTGGTTGAGTTTGTGTACAACAACAGCTATCAAGCGAGCATTCAGATGGCTCCGTTTGAAGCGTTGTATGGACGCAAGTGTCAGTCACCCCTATATTGGAGTGACGTGGGTGAGAAGAATGTTAAGGAATTTGTGTTGGCGTATTTCGTGAAAATTTAAGTCTTGAAGATTGAAGATGAGAAGTTTGGATCATATACCTCATCTCAAGAAAGAATTCAAAAGGATCAGGTATTTAACTAAATATTTTTGGGATCCGAATACTTATTATAGTGTAGAAACACTTGGATGAATTTTTAATTGCATAAAACTCAAAAACTGGACATACGACATGTTCAGAGTCGGACCTGACTCACAGTCCGGACCCCCCGAACAGGATAGTTCATGCGCAATTCCAGTCCGGACCTTGGTCACTTCAGTCCGGACCCCGAACGGGGAATTTGCAGGAATTGCATGAACAGTCCGGACCGTGGAAATTACAGTCCGGACCCTGAAGTATGTTTTTCTGGAAAAGTCTGTTCGTCGACAGTCCGGACCGCCATAATTCCAGTCCGGACCGTCGTCCTGTAAAATTCCAGAAAAGTTAGTTTTTTTATTCTTATCCTCTTCCAACATTTCTAACCTATACTAGACCCTACGATTCATTTTTTAGGGTAATCCAAATACGGTCATAAAAGAAAAATCCACCTATAGAGAAAGAAAGGAAATCAATAGATTTAATTCTATGTTTCTTCATCTATATTGATTAATTTGATTCTAGGGTTTCAAACTCAGATTTTGTGTAGAATCAAATAATGAATGCATAGATGGTATTTCCGATCTATTTTCTAATCTAAGTATTCGGCGGACTATCACCACCCAAAAAACAACGATTTTCCCAAAATCGGCGCGTGGAATCGCGTGGCCTTGTGGATTCAAGGTGCAACCGCTCTTGTGGATTCGGAGCGAGTACGTTTCGTGGATTCGATACGTGCTACTGGGTGAAGACCGTGGATTCGGTTGGACGTCGTGGATTCGACGTTGGATGTCGTGGATTTGACGTTGGACGCTATTCGGGTTCGAGGAGCGTTGCGGAGCGAGCGGAGAAGATCTACTAGGAGCGTATGAAAAGGTTGAGTCGTCTGTGAGTACGGTATATCACCTTGTACGTGTGTTAAATTCTAGTGGATTTCGCCGTGTTATCGGTCCCGTGGTTTTTTACTCCGGTTTGGAGTTTTTTCCCACGTAAAAATCGTGCGTGTTTATTTTTTTCATTTCCGCATCGGTTTTATTGCGCAACGATTTTTGAGTGTTTATGGTTACACTATTCACCCCCCCCCCCTAGGTTATTTTTTTCCCTATTTAGATCCATATTCTATCATAACCCACAAGTGTATCAGAGAGGGAATAGGGTTGTAAACAATGGTTGAAGGTGGAAACATCACAGACCCCGTTCTTCGATGAACAAATTAGCGCTACTGGAAAGTACGGATGAAAGCCTTTTTAATTTCCATCGACGAACGGGTTGGCAATCAATTGAGTAGGATGTCTAACCAACTGAAATTATTTCTGATGTTCGCACCATCAAACCTAGGTCGAAATGGACCAAGGAAGAGGTTGATGCATCTTCTTACAATGGCAAGGTTTAACGCTTTATTTAATGCTTGTCCACAAACTGAGTTCTCCTCGGTCTCTGCATGTGAGGACTGCGAAAGAATCTGGGATGTTCTTCAAGTTGCACATGAAGGACTA
>JAQNDB010000069.1:0-161682 GCA_029204045.2 Tillandsia leiboldiana | reverse complement strand
ATTGTTGATTTGAATAATCGGCAGATTGGGGAGAGGGTATCGGAAAAATTCTCAACTACTTCATTTTGAAATGATTCGCCTTAATAGTGATAGCCTGTTATTTCCTGTTAGGGTCATCCCAATTGTGTGCGAAGCGTGATCAGCGAAGCGTTTCCAATGTTGAGACCACTTGTCGTTCCGGAGGCAGTTATGAGGGTTATATGAATAATAGGAGTCTAAATAGGGGAAAAAAACAACTCGAGGGGGGTGAATAGGTGTAAACATAAACACTCAAAAAATCTTTGCGATATAAAAACCAATGCGGAAAAATAAATAACACGCAGAGATTTTTACGTGGAAACTCCAAACCGGAGTAAAAAACCACGGGACCGATAACACGGTGAAATCCACTAGAATTAAACAGTACAAGGTGATATACCGTACTCACAGACGACTCAACCTTTTCATACGCTCCTAGTGATCTTCTCCGCTCGCTCCACGACGCTTCTCGAATCCACGATGTGCGTCCAACGCCGAATCCACGGCGTCCAACGTCGAGTCCACGACGTCCGACCGAATCCACGGTCTTCACCCAGTAGCACGCTTCGAATCCACGAACGTACCTCGCTCCGAATCCACGAGAGCGGTTGCACTTGAATCCACAAGGCCACGCGAGTCCACGCGCCGATTTTGGGGTAATCGTTGTTTTTTGGGTGGTGATGATCCGCCGAATACTTAGATTAGAAATAGATCGGAAATACCATCTAAGTATTCATTGATTGATTCTACTCAGATATGAGTATGAAAAACCTAGAATCAAATCAATCAATATAGATGAAGAAACATAAGATTAAATCTAGTATTTCCTTTCTTCTCTATATGTGGATCTTAGGCCGTATATAAGATTATATATTATGACGGCTATTTGGTTAACCCTAGAAAAAGAATCATAGGGTCTATTTATAGGTTAGAAACCTTGAAGAAGATAAGGATCAAAAACTAACCTTTTCTGGAGTTTTACATGACGACGATCCGGATCGGAGATCGGCGATCCGGATTGAAGTAGCGAGAAGAACAGTTTCCAGAAAAGCGAAGGTTCGGGATCCGGATCGAAGTGCTTGATCGGATCGTTCATACAGTTCACCAAACATCAACGTTCGGGATCCGGATTGCGAAGCCTGATCCGGATCGTTCAAATAAAATGGCAAACTCAGTGTTCGGGATCCGGATCAAGGGAAGCTACGATCCGGATTGAACTGGTCTATGAACGAACCACCTTCGGGATCCGGATTGAACAGTCTAGATCCACTCAAGAAAATTTAAAAAGATATTTTTGTTGCTATCACCATACAACAAAAATTTACAATGGAGATCAAAATAAAATACATGAGTTAAACTCCTAAAACAGACTCTAGACTTAGACATCTGTACTTTCTGCAAAAGAAATCATTCTTGACAAAAGAAATCGTTAGATACCTCAAGAATTTTATATCATTCAAAAACCACATACAGAGATGAAGTTTATACTCATTTATACTTACCATGACATTTATACATTCAGATATGTAAACTGATCATAGTTAAAACACCAACATATCTTCTATGCAATCAACATCCAAATGTCATGTTAGTGAACATCAACTTGTTAGTTATATTACATGCCCAAATAGTTAGTCGAATAGTTAGTCGAGGCATGCACTCAAACACAAATGAAAACCGAAAGTTGAAGTTCTACTTACCTTTCAAGTTGGTTTCAAGTTTTCTCAGTAACCACATTGTATCATAGTATCATTGTTTATACTTCTCTCTCCCCCTTTTTGTCACAAAAGTTAGCCAAAAAAAAAATTACCAAAATGGAGAGAATAGTTAACAGTTCAAGTACCAAAAGTTTGAGAATAAAAACTTAAAACTAAAACTTAAAGACCTGCACAAAAAAAAGTTAAAAAAAGAATGAAGTTCCTGCACAAGAGAATTATTAAACAAACGATTCAAGCATCTGATCTGAGTCATCCGAGGCGGAGTCCTCAGAGCTCGTGCAGCCCAGCTTTTTCAAAATTCCTTTAAGCATTCCCGAAATCGTAGAACACTCTTGTTTCATCTGATGTATGTCCTTGGACATCTTTCTGAGTCCTAGAGCCATTTTGTCTTGTTCTTGTTTGATGGAAGACTCCAGGTTTCCCTTTTGGTCAATTCTTCTGGAAGTTGAAGAACGTTGTGTGACGATTGACGGAGCAGTCTGTCCTTCATTCCGAGGAGATCTTCTTGGCAAAGAATGTGAATTGTCAAGAGGTTCATTGCTTGGCACATTCTTTTTCCTTGCTTGCTGCTTAAGTATTGAGGAAGACTTCAGTAGCTTCTTGTTCTTTAGGTAAACCTTATTTTCTTCATCAATACCTTGTTGTACTTCATCAAGAAATGTGTCCCAATCTTCTTCGTCTTCAGATTCAGTGTCAATTTGAGAGATATTCTTTGGATTCTCTTGACATGGTTCATTTATTTCAATACCTCGAGCTCGTCCAGGTCGTCGAGCGAGTCTTTTTCTTTTTAAGAATATGGATGAAGAGGTCATTGGTGCTTTTCCTTTTTCCGTAGCAGTGGGCGGAGCCTTTTCCTTTGATGTCTCGCAGGCGCTTTTCCCTTCGAAGCAGTGGGTGCTGTTGTTGCTTCAACTTGCAACTCATCCCAATCGATCGATTCCGTCTCAGATTCTGTATCGGAATCATCTTTCGCTTTCTTCGCTTTCTTAGCCCTCTTGGGCTTGACAGTGTCTCTCGTATGTACCATAGCAGCCAGAAGAAAAATGATCCAGGTGATCACCATTGCTATTGGTTCTTGTGAAAAGAAATCCTGTGAGCAACAACTCAAGAACACGAAAAAATTGTTAATTTTCAAAAATTAGAAAAATTGTACCCAAACAATCATTATCGTGTAGAGAGACTAGGAATCAAATTAGTTTTGCAAAAAGAATTTTAAAAATAGATCAATTGCATGATTTTGGAAAATTCCCATTATATGCCCTAAAACCGAAATTTTTGAAATCGAAGACCAAAAATCCGTTTATCTTGAGAATACCTAGCATATAATCAAAACTAATCTACCCAGAGTTCTTATTTCAAAAGAAATTTGATCAAAAACCATCCACAAACGAAATTGATACAAGAAATTCATCACGTTTTGAGGAGGAATAAGAAAAACTGTGAAAAACCGAGATTTTGATCAATAAAACTTACTTGGAATTGAAGAACTTGAGTTTGAAAGCTTCCAAGATGGATGAAATCTAGAGAGAGAAGCTCTGGAAACTTTGGAACAAAAGATTGGAGTAAAAGAAATCAAAACCCTTTTGTTCTATATAAAACCCTAGCCGCGATCCGGATCAGTTCGTGATTACGATCCGGATCGGCTACCCGCAGTGAAAAACTGCGTTCGGGATCCGGATCGGCAGGTCCAATCCGGATCGTTGCCCGCAGAAGAATATCTGCGTTCGGGATCCGGATCGGCAGGTCCAATCCGGATCGGCTCCAACTTTTTCTTTAGAAAATTTCAGAGAAATTCTAGAAAAACCAGAAAAAGATTGTAAGCACTTTTGTGTATCAACTTTAAACGAAAATCATCGTTTCATACAACAAGAAATAGATTATACCAAATCTATCAATAACATCCAACAAATGAAACGAAAATTTATAAAAATTAAATCCCTTAAAGTTGAACAACTTCAATTACATCTAACTTGATCTTATGAGTAATGCCTTTATCAAATCATCAATTCGGTAAAGAAAATGAAATACAAAGATCAATAGATGTCTAAATCCCAGATAATTAGATAATATATCTAGTCAATTTATTGAAGAGAGTGGCTCTTTGAGCATCTTTCATTAAAAATCCCACCTTATACCAACCTTGAAATTTTGACAGAGTCAAGTATTTCAACATGCATTTTAATTAATCAAACTTGAAAAACCTTGCTTGGTATACATGTGGTAGCTGCACACAGTACTCGGACGACCGAGGTGGTAGCTCTTTCCTCCATGTGGTGGTAGTTTTCACACTCCTCATTGGGATGTAACTCTTTCCACATCTTTTGAGCATAATACTTTTTCTTTGACTCCCCCTCAATTGGCTATCAATTATTTAAGATATAAAGTATTCAGCCAAATATTGATCTCGATTTCATACTCGACTAAACAGTCAAATAAGATAAAAACTATACCAAGAGATCATCGAGAGAGAAATTGACTTTGATCAAAACAAAGATGATTTAATTGACATAAATGATCATTGCATCAAATGAAATATTATGATATCTAAAGCATAATAAATTTCTAAATATATAAAAGGATGCAGTTAAAGTCAATAAAACTAATGCTCAATTAATGTTCTATGTCTAAGCATAGATAATGAACAAAAACACAAAAACAAAACCTAACCTAAACAAGAGTTTCAAAAAGGGTTTATTTCAAGGAAAGCATTCCAATTGCTTTACGCAAATGAATAAAACGTTTTTGATCCAAAGGTTTTGTTAAAATGTCAGCTAATTGATCTTCAGTTGAAATGTAGGAAATTTGAAGAATATTTGATTCAACTAGCTCTCTAAGAAAATGATATCTAAGTTCAATGTGTTTTGTTCTAGAGTGCAACACAGGGTTTTTTGAAATGTTTATAGCACTTGTGTTGTCACATAAAACAGTTACCGAAGTTGCTGAAATCCGGAAGTCGCTCAACACGCTTTTCATCCAAATGAGTTGAGTTGAACAACTACCCGCTGAGATGTATTCCGCTTCGGCAGTCGAGAGTGCAATGCAGTTTTGCTTTTTACTATGCCATGCAACAAGACAATGGCCAAGATAAAAACATGCACCACTCGTACTTTTCCGATCATCCACAGATCCTGCCCAATCGGCATCTGAGTATCCAATAATATCTAAACTTGTTCCCATAGGATACCAAATTCCGAAATTAAGTTCCTTTGATGTACCGGATGATCCGTTTCACCGCTTTCAGGTGAACCTCCTTTGGTGCTGATTGATATCTCGCGCAAATCCCAACACTAAAGGATATATCCGGGCGACTAGCTGTGAGGTAAAGTAGACTTCCAATCATGCTGCGATAGAGTTTCTCGTCTACATTCTCACTAAGAGATTCACTTCCTAATCCCTTATTGCTAGTTCCCATAGGAGTAGGAAAATCTTTAGAATCTTCTAATCCGAATTTCTTTACCAACTCCTTTGCATACTTGGATTGACACAGATGGATG
Organism: Tillandsia leiboldiana; assembly: GCA_029204045.2. Classification (NCBI taxonomy): domain Eukaryota; kingdom Viridiplantae; phylum Streptophyta; class Magnoliopsida; order Poales; family Bromeliaceae; genus Tillandsia; species Tillandsia leiboldiana. The sequence continues at coordinate 156,452 of JAQNDB010000069.1, read as the reverse complement.
CCTTCACCATTTTGTTTCACTTGCAATCCAAGAAAGTATGTCAGTTCGCCCATCATAGACATCTCAAATTCGCTTTCCATGGTTTCTGCGAATTTAGAAGCATCATTATCCTTTGTTGCTCCAAATACAATGTCATCGACATAGATTTGTGCAACAATGAAGTTATTTTGATAATGCTTCACAAAGAGAGTCCGATCTGCTCCCCCTCGAGTATAGCCCTTCTCCAAAAGGTGCTTTGTCAACCTTTCGTACCATGCTCGCGGTGCTTGTTTTAAACCGTAAAGAGCCTTTTTCAAACGAAAAACATGGTTAGGTAGTTTACAGTCTACAAAACCTTTCGGTTGAGCCACATAAACTTCCTCATTTAAAAACCCATTTAAAAACGCGCTCTTAACGTCCATTTGAAAGAGTTTTATTTTAAAGTGACAAGCAATAGCGAATAAGATACGAATGGACTCGAGTCTAGCTACAGGGGCGAACGTTTCATCAAAGTCTATACCTTCTATTTGAGAGTAGCCTTGAGCAACTAAACGTGCTTTGTTCCTGATGATGGTACCATCCTCATTTTTCTTGTTCTTGAAAATCCATTTAGTACCGATCACATTGTGTTGCTTCGGAGGCGTCGTTAATTCCCAGACTTTGTTGCGTTCAAACTGATGGAGCTCTTCCTGCATTGCTTTCAATCCAGTAGTCATCCTGAAGAGCTTCATCGACATTCTTTGGTTCGATCATGGAAACGTAACAGGCGAATCCACAAACCAACTGTCTCCGAGTTTTGACTCCTCTTGTGGGTCTCCAATGATGTTTGATTCAGGATGATCCTTGGAGATGCGTAACGTTTGTTGTAATGGAGTACTCGGAGGTACATAAGATGATTCTTGCACATCAGATAAACTTGAAGAACCATTAGATGCATCATTAATATTGGAAGTATTATCATGAGAGATGCACTTACAGGAGTATCATCATCAAGAGAGATATCAGGGGTAGATTTATCAGATGCAAAGTAGAAAGCTTCATCTACTTTAACATTTATAGATTCTACGATCGTCTTAGATTCCAAGGTTAAATACCCGATATGCTCTTACTATTCGTAGAATACCCCAAGAAAATCCCTTCGTCACTTCGAGAGTCAAACTTTCCAAGATTTTTTGCGGTCACGTAAATGTAACATCGACTCCCGAAGATACGAAAATATTTGATGTTGGGTTTTCTACAACACCATAGTTCATATGGTGTATTTAACGTTCCCGGGCGTAAATAAACTCGATTAATAACATAGATTGCAGTGTTCACGGCTTCAGCCCAAAAATGTAGCGGTAAATTCCGGCTATGAAGCATAACACGTGCCATCTCTTGAACAACTCTGTTTTTGCGCTCGACAACACCATTCTGTTGAGGTGTATAGGGTGCTGAGATTCATGCTTAATGCCGTTGGAAGTGCAAAAATCAATGAATTTAGAATTTATGAATTCTCCACCTCTATCACTTCTAACACGAATGATCTTTTCATTCTTTTCAATCATAATACGAAGGCAAATCTCGTGAAAAGAATCAAAAGTATCAGCTTTCTCTTTTAAAAATGCTACCCAAGAATACCGAGAGAAATCATCAACCAATAAGAAAATATACCATTTACCTCCCAAGGATGGTTGACGTGTTGGCCCCATAAGATCCATATGCAATAATTCCAAGGGCCGTTTGGTACCGACGTGATTCAAGGATGAGAGAAGAATTCACCTTTGCGTACCCAAACCTTTCGAGTTTTGGTGTACGTCGGAAGTGATTGTGAGGTTGATACCTTTGGTGAAAGCGTCTTGTTTGATCCATCGCTTTTCCTTGACGTCGTCGTCTTGTTTGATGAACTACCGAGGCTCTTTTCCTTCAAAGAATTTGCATTCGATTTCCGAGGAATCACCCTTTTGGTAGTCGTTGCAAGAAGTGCTTGAGTTGACCCTTTGGCTCCCATCTTGCAATTTCTCCTTATGTGCCCTGCAAAATTACAACGAAAACATACCTTAGTGCTTGACGATCCCGAGGAGGGTGAAGTAGGCTTGTTGTCGTTGCTTGTCGTGAATTCCGGTGTCGGAGGAGGAGATACCGACTGAGGCACGAAAACTGTCCCAACCGAACTAAAATCGTCTTTAGTTCGATTGTATCCGAGGCCGAACTTATTTGATTGACCAAGACCAAGAAGCTTATCCAACTTACTCCTTCCTGATGAAAATCGCGGTAAGTCATCCTTGAGTTGGATAATGGTCTCTGTCATTTCCAATTTTTCCTGTCGAGCCTCGCCGTTGAGCTTCAAGAAGTAATTCGCTTTGTTAACCATATCTATATAATTCTTCTCGAATTGCTCATTGGACTCTTGAAGGGAAACATTTGCTTTTATCAGATTATCCCTTTCCACTTCAAGATCGGTCGAGAGATAAGTTACCCTTTTTAGTTCTTCTTCGAGATCCTGCAATCTCCCTCTCAACCCCTTGTTTTGTTTAGCCAGTTTCTTTGAATCCCTGAAAAGTCTATGGTAGGCTAGAGCCAAATCTTCACCTTCCGAATCATCCGATTCATTGTCCGTTGTATTCTTTTCAACAGTGGAGTTGGACAATGAGTCGGATGTACTTGCCATTAAGCACATGAAGGGTGAAGATGTGGACGTGTGGAACACAGTTGCGTTGTCTTCTTCATCACTTGACGATGACTCATTTGACGATGAGGTGTCATCCCAAGTGACGGCTTGCATCGCCTTCTTCTTAGACGGATTCTTAGTTGGACATTCCGTTGAGATATGGCCGTACCCTCGGCACTTGAAGCATTGGACTTGTCCTTCTGTGCTTTTCTTATCCTTAGAAAAGCCTTCTTGCTTTCTTGACTTGTAACTTGAAGAACCCTTGCCTTTCTTCCACTTTCCGAAGGATGGAGTTTTGCTTGAATTACCCCTTCGAAAATTTCGGCGAAACTTCCTTGTCAAGAGAGCGAGCTGCTTCTCAAAGTCCTCCATAGATAAATTCTCGTCATCGCCTGAGGAGGATGAATCCGCGTCTTCTTCTTTTGTTGTTTTCAAAGCATAACCTGAAAACTTAGAAGAGGATGCCTTACCCGAAGAATAGTTAGTAGGAAATGTCATTTCATAAGTTTGTAAAGAACCAACTAATTCTTCTACACGGATTTCGTCCGGGTGTTTAATAGTTTCAATGGCTGTAACCTTGGAACGAAATCTTTCAGGAAGAGTTCTTAAGATCTTTCTTACAATTTTATATTCTGGAATCTTCTCTCCCAAGTTAGCACATGAGTTTACAATGTCTTGCAATCGTGTGTAATAGTCAGTGAACGATTCATTTTCTGCCATGAAAATAGAGTCAAACTTGCTCGTAAGCATTTGCAGTTTCTGAATCTTCACAAGGTTAGTTCCCTCATGCGTAACTTGAAGAACATCCCAGATTTCTTTCGCAGTCTCACATGCCGAGACGCGAGAGAACTCTGTTTGAGATAAGGCATTAAATAAAGCATTTATTCCCTTGCCATTGTAAGAAGATATATCAATCTCTTCCTTGGTCCATTTCGACCTAGGTTTGATGGTGCGAACATCACCAATAAATTCAGTTGGATTAGACCATCCTAATTCAATTGATTGCCACACCCGTTCGTCGATGGAAATTAAAAAGGCTTTCATCCGTACTTTCCAGTACGCATAATTTGTTCCATCGAAGAACGGGGGTCTGTTGATGTTTCCACCTTCAACCATTGTTTACAACCCTATTCCCGCTCCAATACCACTTGATGGGTTATATGAATAATAGGATCTAAATAGGGGAAAAAACACCTAGAGGGGGGTGAATAGGTGTAAACCATAAACACTCAAAAATCTTTGCGATATAAAAACCCAATGCGGAAAAAATAAATAACACGCAGAGATTTTTACGTGAAAAACTCCAAACCGGAGTAAAAAACCATGGGACCGATAACACGGTGAAATCCACTAGAATTAAACACGTACAAGGTGATATACCGTACTCACAGACGACTCAACCTTTTCAATACGCTCCTAGTTGATCTTCTCCGCTCGCTCCACGACGCTTCTCGAATCCACGATGTGCGTCCAACGCCGAATCCACGGCGTCCAACGTCGAGTCCACGACGTCCGACCGAATCCACGGTCTTCACCCAGTAGCACGCTTCGAATCCACGAACGTACCTCGCTCCGAATCCACGAGAGCGGTTGCACCTTGAATCCACAAGGCCACGCGAGTCCACGCGCCGATTTTGGGGTAAATCGTTGTTTTTTGGGTGGTGATGATCCGCCGAATACTTAGATTAGAAATAGATCGGAAATACCATCTAAGTATTCATTGATTTGATTCTACTCAGAATATGAGTATGAAAACCTAGAATCAAATCAATCAATATAGATGAAGAAACATAAGATTAAATCTAGTATTTCCTTTCTTCTCTATATGTGGATCTTAGGCCGTATATAAGATTATATTTTATTATGACGGCTATTTGGATTAACCCTAGAAAAAGAATCATAGGGTCTATTTATAGGTTAGAAACCCTTGGAAGAAGATAAGGATCAAAAACTAACCTTTTCTGGAGTTTTTTACATGACGACGATCCGGATCGGAGATCGGCGATCCGGATTGAAGTAGCGAGAAGAACAGTTTCCAGAAAAGCGAAGGTTCGGGATCCGGATCGAAGTGCTTGATCCGGATCGTTCATACAGTTCACCAAACATCAACGTTCGGGATCCGGATTGCGAAGCCTGATCCGGATCGTTCAAATAAAATGGCAAACTCAGTGTTCGGGATCCGGATCAAGGGAAGTTACGATCCGGATTGAACTGGTCTATGAACGAACCACCTTCGGGATCCGGATTGAACAGTCTGATCCGGATCCTGAACATGTCCCATGTCCAGTTTTTGATATTTATGCAATAACAAATCCATCCAAGTGTTTCTACGCTATAAGAAGTATTCGGATCACCAAAGATATTAAGTTAAACATACCTGATCCTTTTGAATTCTTCTTTCTTGAGATTGAGTTATATGATCCAACTTCCTTTACCTTCAATCTTCAAGACTTAACCGAATTCACGAAATACGCCAACTCAAATTCCGTAACAAGTTACGAGGTTCGCGCCCAAACCTCGAACTCTTTTCTTTTTCGGCTCGAGCCACGGAGTTTTGGTTCTGACTTTCGCCTTCTTCGTCACTTGACTGGAGCGGTCTGGTAGTCGTCTTCAGTCGAAGTCGACCTTGGATGAGGCGGGGGATCTTCTTCAGTTGCTTCTCCTATCCGCTGATGCCTTTAGCCGATGGCGTATGTCGCGTGCATGCGACTAAGATGATTTAGATCAGGACGCGGATCCTTCTTCGGTTGACTCACTTTTCCGTTGGCAGATGTCTTTCAGCAAATGGTTGACGCCACGTGTCGCTCCCTTAAGTGGTAAAAATTTCGATCTCAATAATCCCTTAGATCAATCTATTCCACCAACCACTCACTTAATCCAAGGGGCCCGCTATCATCCTAACCACACATCTTTTCATCTAAGGGCTAAAACCCTACAAGCACCAATGACTTGGTACTTTTAAAAGTATAGGAGCTAAATTATATATATATATATATATATATATATATATATATATATATATATATATATATATATATATATATATATATATATATATATATATATATATATATATAAATAGGTTACTATACTATTGATAGTATTAGGGCCTTACTACTATAGACTTTTTGACCTTTGTATGAAAGGATGTGCGGTTAGAATTATAGTGGTCCCCTAGGGTTCAGTGGGTTGGTGGTGAAATAGTATAAATTCTAGGGGACCACTATAATCCTAACCGCACATTCCTTCATCCAAGGATCAAAAAGTTATATTAGTAAGGCCCTAATACTATCAACAGTTGTAAGAACTTGAATTTTGAAAATAAATAAATAAATGAAATTGATTGACGTCAGGTTGAATTTGGATCATAAATGGCTCAGATAGCGACAGTGCCCCTTTTCTGCAGTAAAATTTGCACAATTAATAGGCCAGAAATATCACCTTTCAATCCAAGCCTGATCTTGAAGATCCGAGACCACGAGTGCGACCGTCTCGTCGAACTGAGTGAAAACCATATTGAACTTGTTCAGATCTGACGGTCGGATCTTCCAGAAATCAGCGTTGAAGCCGGCGGGACCCGCGACTTAAGTCGCGAGTACAATGAACAGTAAACCCTAAATTTGATTTCCCTAAGAGCTATTGTTGGCCAATTTACTATCTGGACTCCTAATATAGTGATCCGAGTAGTCAATTCTAGCTATTTTCGAAGTTCTGAACGCAATGGCGCAGTCGAAAATTCTGTTTGACGACTTTGGAATCTCGAAAAGCGCGAAAACTGTATTTTGACACAGTTATTATGGACCGAGATTTTATCCGGGCAGTTTCGCGAAAATTAGAGATCGCTACCTGATAGGTCTCGTCGAGCCGGACGTCATGGCGCAGTCCATTTTCCGTTTCGACGACCGGATCGCCTCGAAAAGCGTGAAATACGGGAAAAAGTGGCTTTTTACACATAAATCCCTATAAAACATGCCTCGAATTGTGTGCCACTGATCTGTGAGGGACCTAAGTGTAAATGTGTGATGCTGTGAGGGTCTTTGAAGCAAATGTGAAAACCCTATATAGGTGTATGCGTTCCGAGCTAGGGTTCTACAAACCCTAAAACCTTAGTCTCTTGACCTAGCCGCTTCTCAACAACCCTCCTCCTCGCTGCCTTGCTTCCTGGAGCCCTCCCCGCACCGGCCGCCGCCTCCCCTTGCCGGAAAAAGGGAGATCAAGAAGCTCTTGATCTCGGTTCTTGGAGAGGAAGGCAACCAACAAGGTCCTTGGCGATCAAAACCACGTCCAGTGGAGTCCTCCTGGAAGTCGCAGCCGACCTGTGTTGGACCTGCCCCCGACCGCCGCCGTGCGCCGCCGCGGGACCTCTCCTCCTTCTTCCTAGTCTCCGGCGAAGGTAAGTATGGAAGTTTTGTTCTTGTTTCGTTTCGGGGACCCTAGCACTGTGTTATTGACATCCCAAGGATCACCCTGGTGCAGCCCCGCGGTCCCCGGTGCCCTGGTTGACCGGCCGGAGAGCTAGCTGCCGGAATTATCATTTTTCGTCCGACCTCGCGCGCCGGCGTGATCCGGCCATCAAGCGCTCGATCAGAACTGTTGGATCGGCTCCTCTCGGTGACTGCAACACCCCCACGAAGCCGCAAGCGGATCGGTTGAGGACCGAGCCCAAACGAAGTTGCCCTAGAAACCGGGTTGTTGGCACCTTCGCCGATCGTCGCCGTCCGGCGCCGCCGCTGCCTTCCGGCGTCGGCCACCACTGCACCAAGACTCCTGGAACCGAGAGGGGTCTTCTGGTCCATGTCCCACCGGCCCGGAGCCACCTCGCCGGAATCTGCCATTAGAGGCCTTAGAGCTTCACCGGAGCTCCGCCGCCGCGCGCCGCCGGCGACTCCAGACCCCCGGCAACCGTGCAGGTAGGCTTCTCTCGTCTTTTCGTGATCAATGGTGGAGTTGCATGGCTCCCTTAACGTCGAAACTTTTGGCTCCAGAGTTGCACCCGAGGACTCTTTTTCGGGTTGCCTCCGGCCGGCGCCGCCTCCGGCCGCCGGGGCTCGACCCCACATGGACTAAACTTCTTCTGGGAACCTCCTCTAACCTATGCTCACCCTTGAAACAGGTCGGAACTTGGTTGCACCAAGATCACCCAAAACCGAGCTTGGGCCATTCTTGGGTGTTGCTCCGGCCACTGTTCCGGCCGACCTCCGGCCCCCCCCCTCTGGTGAGCCCCGCTGTCCACAGTACATGCTTAACATGATGCTCCATCTAACTTTAGATTTGATCAAGTCTAGGTTGTGTACTAGCATAGTTGCGAATTGGACACAAAAAGGTTTATGGGCCAACTTTATTCTCGGGATCCGTGGCAGTCCAATTCTGTGAGCACGGCGTTCGTCTCGTCGTAACGAACGCGCTGAAATTTACAGATTTGCTTTTGGACTCCCGGATTGCAAGAACGAGCTGAAACGGACAATTAATTTGACGATGTTATGCGATTATTATTATTTTATGGACCAATTCGCAAATGTAACCCATTGGCTACCCTTAGACAGTATTTACACACTACCTAGCCATCTTGTTAGGGTTCCGAAGGTCCTCGTTGACCAGGAATCAGATATCGATCGATAAATTGGCCGATTTGACCCGTTTAAGCTTACCGTTAGTGTAGCATCGTCGGGAAAGGGTTGTGTGAGTCTATTACTGATGATATCTTCTGATACAGGGCCCAATTGCTCAGCACCAGCCTCCCAGTAGCTGTGCGGGAGTTCGTGGATCGGCCTACACTCAGGTGGGTTAGCTTCGGTCCGGGCTTGATCTATTCGGCCCTCTGGTTGCTTTAGTCCAGTCGGACACCCTTTTTTTGATCAGCCTGCGAATTATACCGATACGACCTATGATGACTGAATATATATCACATGATCCCCTGATAGACATTGATTCTTTTAGACTCATCATATATACCTGCTGATTTTATCTAGATGAGCCTTGATGATTGTATTGACATGCCCTATGATTAGTCCTGATAGATCTTGATCTACGTGAGACATATCTTACGTACCTGTTTATCAGTTTTTATATTTCTGATAGACCTTGATCTTCATGAGACATACCATATACATATCTGTTCATCAGCTTTTTTTTTCAGTATATAGATCTACATGATTTGATGACACTTGTTGATTCCTGTCAGCCGATTATTATCTACATGATCCCTGATTACTCCTGACTGATCCTGATTGATTGATATATAGATTTGCATGATTAGATGACACCTGTTGATTCCTGTCATTGAGATGTTATTCGAGATATTATTGATATGCATGATTGATTGATCCTGATTGATAGACACTACTCGATATGCATGATTGATTGATTCCGATGGATAGATATAGACAGATGGTTCCCTGTTGGGATCTCGGCATGTTGCCGACTACCCGGTCACTAGACCGTGAGATTGATCATTATGATTTGCCATGCACTGCTGTACTTCACGAACATGGCCGGGGTAGCTCCCCGTGGAGATTGTTCTTTACCGGTAAAGTGGTCTGATGATAGACCCGTGAGCCCTCGACAAGGTTATGTCAGCCGAAAAAGGTGCCGAACAGTGGCATTGCCTGAGGTCCTGCGAGACCAATATGGCGCATGATTGGATACTTGGTTTTCTACCTTTGACGCATTACTTTTACTCGTACTGCTGCTCAGTTGTTTCCAGCACTATTATCTGTAGACATGCTTGTATCACTTGTAGTTCTTATACATGATCCTGGTAGTTGACTTTTGATTTCAAGCATGCATGCCCTACAGTTTTCATGATAGTTATTTCTGAGATACCCTGATTGTTCAGCATTCTTACCTGCAGTTTTATTTCTGATTATTAGTAGACATCTATGTTTCCAGCTTTTCCTACAGATCTTTACTATCCGCAGATTTTAGTACCCAGTAGGTACGATTAGCTATTTCTCGGCTCGTCGTGCCCACTGGGATACACTCCGGTGTATCTCACACCCTCGGGTGACTGTTGTAGGTCCGTCGGGTGATGAGATGTCGGGACGATCCAGTGAGCCGATTACGATAGAGCTGTCCCCATGAGCATTATATATCGATGACTCCTGCAGATATTTACTTTCCGCATTTCATTCCAGTTTATCTTGATTTAGACATTTAAAACTGATGATGTAATAACTTAATTTTGATTATTCCTGTCGAGTAGATTAGTGGTTGTACTGAGATATCTGTTGCTGATTACTAGCCTAGCCGTGCATATATAGGGGAGTCTCTGTTCGCGGAATAGAGAGTTTCCTATATGTGTGGCGGTCTGTTACGCCTGTTTTGCAAACTCTGGTTTAAACAAAAAAAAAATTTCAGACCTGATTTTAAAACTCGGGGCGTGACAGATTAGATGGTATCAGAGAAATAGGTATACGGTACCTAGGAAAAGATGATTAGGAACTGGTTAGGATGAACCCTAGGATGACTTATGTCGTGAGAGCGCGGGGTATTTGTCTGATCGTTAGGAGCTCCGGTGTATTTTCACACTATGAGTCGTGTCCCCAACTTGATGTTGGCGACGGATTATGGTATTTCACTTTTCTTTTGATAAGCACGTTGGCTGCAGACAACGTACTGTCGAAAGAGCTGAGGAAATACCCCACCCTGTAAAGGGGAATATCATGATTGGGTCTATTTGTCTGCTTACTTAAATTTAGTTTCCAAGGTTGTCTTTGGACAACGATGTTATAGTTTCAGTATTGATATTCCAGACCATATTGGACCTTGGGTAGGTCTCAGATAGTCGTGTACATAGTGGACAGATTGTGTTTGTCATTAATATAGACATTCGTTCGATCTTGCGGCCACTAGCCACGTTGATCTCGCCAGATCTTGCAACTGATTCGATAATAGAAATAAGTGGTAGTGCAGTCTACCCTGCTTGATCGCCTAAAGGAGGGACAGCAGTCGGACCCCTCCTCCCATAAGATTCGTGAACTGATACCACTGGGACAGACTGACGAACCACCAACTGCACGCCGATGGCTCTATCCGATTCAGGGGCCGTTGGTGTGTTCCAGATAACGGTAAATTAAGGACATCCTTACTGAGACACCACTGAAAACCCTGGCTCGAGATGAGAAGAAGCTGAGGAACAGATCGATCCCCTACGACAAAGTACAATGGGGGAACCATCATGGAGCGTTATCCCCATTTATTTGGTTCTTAGTTGTATTAAGTTTCAGGGACGAAACTTCCTTTTTGGTGGGAGAGATGTAAGAACTTGAATTTTGAAAATAAATAAATAAATGAAATTGATTGACGTCAGGTTGAATTTGGATCATAAATGGCTCAGATAGCGACAGTGCCCCTTTTCTGCAGTAAAATTTGCACAATTAATAGGCCAGAAATATCACCTTTCAATCCAAGCCTGATCTTGAAGATCCGAGACCACGAGTGCGACCGTCTCGTCGAACTGAGTGAAAACCATATTGAACTTGTTCAGATCTGACGGTCGGATCTTCCAGAAATCAGCGTTGAAGCCGGCGGGACCCGCGACTTAAGTCGCGAGTACAATGAACAGTAAACCCTAAATTTGATTTCCCTAAGAGCTATTGTTGGCCAATTTACTATCTGGACTCCTAATATAGTGATCCGAGTAGTCAATTCTAGCTATTTTCGAAGTTCTGAACGCAATGGCGCAGTCGAAAATTCTGTTTGACGACTTTGGAATCTCGAAAAGCGCGAAAACTGTATTTTGACACAGTTATTATGGACCGAGATTTTATCCGGGCAGTTTCGCGAAAATTAGAGATCGCTACCTGATAGGTCTCGTCGAGCCGGACGTCATGGCGCAGTCCATTTTCCGTTTCGACGACCGGATCGCCTCGAAAAGCGTGAAATACGGGAAAAAGTGGCTTTTTACACATAAATCCCTATAAAACATGCCTCGAATTGTGTGCCACTGATCTGTGAGGGACCTAAGTGTAAATGTGTGATGCTGTGAGGGTCTTTGAAGCAAATGTGAAAACCCTATATAGGTGTATGCGTTCCGAGCTAGGGTTCTACAAACCCTAAAACCTTAGTCTCTTGACCTAGCCGCTTCTCAACAACCCTCCTCCTCGCTGCCTTGCTTCCTGGAGCCCTCCCCGCACCGGCCGCCGCCTCCCCTTGCCGGAAAAAGGGAGATCAAGAAGCTCTTGATCTCGGTTCTTGGAGAGGAAGGCAACCAACAAGGTCCTTGGCGATCAAAACCACGTCCAGTGGAGTCCTCCTGGAAGTCGCAGCCGACCTGTGTTGGACCTGCCCCCGACCGCCGCCGTGCGCCGCCGCGGGACCTCTCCTCCTTCTTCCTAGTCTCCGGCGAAGGTAAGTATGGAAGTTTTGTTCTTGTTTCGTTTCGGGGACCCTAGCACTGTGTTATTGACATCCCAAGGATCACCCTGGTGCAGCCCCGCGGTCCCCGGTGCCCTGGTTGACCGGCCGGAGAGCTAGCTGCCGGAATTATCATTTTTCGTCCGACCTCGCGCGCCGGCGTGATCCGGCCATCAAGCGCTCGATCAGAACCGTTGGATCGGCTCCTCTCGGTGACTGCAACACCCCCACGAAGCCGCAAGCGGATCGGTTGAGGACCGAGCCCAAACGAAGTTGCCCTAGAAACCGGGTTGTTGGCACCTTCGCCGATCGTCGCCGTCCGGCGCCGCCGCTGCCTTCCGGCGTCGGCCACCACTGCACCAAGACTCCTGGAACCGAGAGGGGTCTTCTGGTCCATGTCCCACCGGCCCGGAGCCACCTCGCCGGAATCTGCCATTAGAGGCCTTAGAGCTTCACCGGAGCTCCGCCGCCGCGCGCCGCCGGCGACTCCAGACCCCCGGCAACCGTGCAGGTAGGCTTCTCTCGTCTTTTCGTGATCAATGGTGGAGTTGCATGGCTCCCTTAACGTCGAAACTTTTGGCTCCAGAGTTGCACCCGAGGACTCTTTTTCGGGTTGCCTCCGGCCGGCGCCGCCTCCGGCCGCCGGGGCTCGACCCCACATGGACTAAACTTCTTCTGGGAACCTCCTCTAACCTATGCTCACCCTTGAAACAGGTCGGAACTTGGTTGCACCAAGATCACCCAAAACCGAGCTTGGGCCATTCTTGGGTGTTGCTCCGGCCACTGTTCCGGCCGACCTCCGGCCCCCCCCCTCTGGTGAGCCCCGCTGTCCACAGTACATGCTTAACATGATGCTCCATCTAACTTTAGATTTGATCAAGTCTAGGTTGTGTACTAGCATAGTTGCGAATTGGACACAAAAAGGTTTATGGGCCAACTTTATTCTCGGGATCCGTGGCAGTCCAATTCTGTGAGCACGGCGTTCGTCTCGTCGTAACGAACGCGCTGAAATTTACAGATTTGCTTTTGGACTCCCGGATTGCAAGAACGAGCTGAAACGGACAATTAATTTGACGATGTTATGCGATTATTATTATTTTATGGACCAATTCGCAAATGTAACCCATTGGCTACCCTTAGACAGTATTTACACACTACCTAGCCATCTTGTTAGGGTTCCGAAGGTCCTCGTTGACCAGGAATCAGATATCGATCGATAAATTGGCCGATTTGACCCGTTTAAGCTTACCGTTAGTGTAGCATCGTCGGGAAAGGGTTGTGTGAGTCTATTACTGATGATATCTTCTGATACAGGGCCCAATTGCTCAGCACCAGCCTCCCAGTAGCTGTGCGGGAGTTCGTGGATCGGCCTACACTCAGGTGGGTTAGCTTCGGTCCGGGCTTGATCTATTCGGCCCTCTGGTTGCTTTAGTCCAGTCGGACACCCTTTTTTTGATCAGCCTGCGAATTATACCGATACGACCTATGATGACTGAATATATATCACATGATCCCCTGATAGACATTGATTCTTTTAGACTCATCATATATACCTGCTGATTTTATCTAGATGAGCCTTGATGATTGTATTGACATGCCCTATGATTAGTCCTGATAGATCTTGATCTACGTGAGACATATCTTACGTACCTGTTTATCAGTTTTTATATTTCTGATAGACCTTGATCTTCATGAGACATACCATATACATATCTGTTCATCAGCTTTTTTTTTCAGTATATAGATCTACATGATTTGATGACACTTGTTGATTCCTGTCAGCCGATTATTATCTACATGATCCCTGATTACTCCTGACTGATCCTGATTGATTGATATATATAGATTTGCATGATTAGATGACACCTGTTGATTCCTGTCATTGAGATGTTATTCGAGATATTATTGATATGCATGATTGATTGATCCTGATTGATAGACACTACTCGATATGCATGATTGATTGATTCCGATGGATAGATATAGACAGATGGTTCCCTGTTGGGATCTCGGCATGTTGCCGACTACCCGGTCACTAGACCGTGAGATTGATCATTATGATTTGCCATGCACTGCTGTACTTCACGAACATGGCCGGGGTAGCTCCCCGTGGAGATTGTTCTTTACCGGTAAAGTGGTCTGATGATAGACCCGTGAGCCCTCGACAAGGTTATGTCAGCCGAAAAAGGTGCCGAACAGTGGCATTGCCTGAGGTCCTGCGAGACCAATATGGCGCATGATTGGATACTTGGTTTTCTACCTTTGACGCATTACTTTTACTCGTACTGCTGCTCAGTTGTTTCCAGCACTATTATCTGTAGACATGCTTGTATCACTTGTAGTTCTTATACATGATCCTGGTAGTTGACTTTTGATTTCAAGCATGCATGCCCTACAGTTTTCATGATAGTTATTTCTGAGATACCCTGATTGTTCAGCATTCTTACCTGCAGTTTTATTTCTGATTATTAGTAGACATCTATGTTTCCAGCTTTTCCTACAGATCTTTACTATCCGCAGATTTTAGTACCCAGTAGGTACGATTAGCTATTTCTCGGCTCGTCGTGCCCACTGGGATACACTCCGGTGTATCTCACACCCTCGGGTGACTGTTGTAGGTCCGTCGGGTGATGAGATGTCGGGACGATCCAGTGAGCCGATTACGATAGAGCTGTCCCCATGAGCATTATATATCGATGACTCCTGCAGATATTTACTTTCCGCATTTCATTCCAGTTTATCTTGATTTAGACATTTAAAACTGATGATGTAATAACTTAATTTTGATTATTCCTGTCGAGTAGATTAGTGGTTGTACTGAGATATCTGTTGCTGATTACTAGCCTAGCCGTGCATATATAGGGGAGTCTCTGTTCGCGGAATAGAGAGTTTCCTATATGTGTGGCGGTCTGTTACGCCTGTTTTGCAAACTCTGGTTTAAACAAAAAAAAAATTTCAGACCTGATTTTAAAACTCGGGGCGTGACACTTACACTCTCCTCGGTGATCCTTAATACAAAAAGCTTCACTAAATGCTTCATGTACTCTTTCAACTCCAGAATTATTTTGACAGACCCTCACGCCTAGCCTGAATTTTCGACTTCTTATCCAGCTGGAGTTATCCGTAAAAGTGGCATCACAAATAAACCAACCCCATTGCTCAGTGTGATTGCCAGTTCCCCAGTGAGTAAAGGCCTTTTGCCCTCTCTTTCACGTACAATATTTTCGCTAAACTCCTTTTCAGTCCAATCCAATTGTGAATCCGTTCCAAAATCACCATCAAGAACAACAATTTCGACCTGGATTGACGATAAAGGACCGGTTGATACTACCCGGTTTGATTCCGTATCGAAAATTGAAACTTGAATTGGTTTTTTGTTCTCGGTTTCTAATTTGCTGCCTGTGAAGAGTGTTTGGGGCAGAGTACCCTGGAATTGGAGCCGATATCTTTTGTTTGAAGTCGCCTTAATCTGATGAGGAACTCTAAAAGACAAAATACAAATGCATCTAAGGATAGTAAGAAAAGAGACAAAAAAAAAACAATTGTAAGATAGCTGCATGTCCATCAGCAGATTTTAAAGCAGCTTTACTGAGAAAAAAGACCACCAAATTAAATTTTTCTGACGCTTTTACAAAATCTCTTGTTGCTTAGAGCGACCGGCGGGGTGGGGGAGGAGTTGCACTGGTTCATCATTTTTTTTTTCCAGTGATATGATCCCACATCTTTTAACTTTTTGCTGCCCCAACATTTGCAAATAAAATTTCTTTAAATTGTCTCAATTCCCCCCCTCCCCTCCTTAAATTTTAAAAAAATAGGTGATTCCGAATATGTTCCCAACATAAAGAAGACAAATAAAACCAAGCGGCAAGATTTCTTTAAAGATAAAATTATGGCAAAATGGTTTCAAACAGCATACAAATGTTACAAAGATTTTTTTTTTTTTTCAACTCTATTGTGCATTATACTTGTCAATTCTGACGAACTATTAATCGATATTAAGTGTTGGACTATAATATAAAGCATTTTAATATATAACTTAAAATGACAGCGGTATGGCATCTATTTACTAAAATGCTTACTTCGGAGCTAAACGCACATGACGATACAGAGCTTTTTCCACCTCTTCTTGCACCTGATATCCATAAAAGAACACAACATATCAGAAAATAAGGAGCATTACCTTTCGAGTGGCATCAAAAGTTATATATATATATATATATATATATATATATATATATATATATATATATATATATATATATATATATATATATATATATATATATAAAAGAAGTTTAGGGACATAATTTTAGATAGCCTAATATTGGAGGGGCGTCCATATGTTTTACCCCATATATTAATGATACATATGCAGATACAACACAAGTATCACAAAATTTCCAACTACACACAAATGAAGCAGGCAACAACCAATACAATATTTTTTAAAATTACGCGAACTTCACAAAAGCTGTATATTTTAAAACATCTCTAGATATAATTTATCAACAGACGATGCAGCTAAAAGATGATAGGAAAATAAATGCGGCTATTCCTAGTTTACTGGATTTATACACAGATCGACAGAATAAGAAGGTTTCAAGACGAGTGACTGAAATCTAACTAAGTGCCTGTTTTGAACAACCAAAGCTTCTGAGATATTCTTTGAATAACGCTGTTCGAATCAATTAATTTTATTAGAATTGCCCACCAGATTCACACTGCAACAAGAAGCAGAATCTCTGAAATGGGGTAAAACACTTTCTTTTGTTTTTCTTTTTTTTTTTTTTTCTGTTTCTCAATTCTCAAGTATAAGGAAAGAAACACAGAACCGCATGAATTAAATTGTCAAATTCAATTTCTCAATATCATACTCATCAATAACAATATACTTGAGTAGCATTAACTCTACCACTTTGCGCAGAAAAGGTTCCATCTTTGACAAATGGCGCTGCATGTACTGTGCTCCCATTACTTCTCGCATCGAACTACAATAATAATAAGCAAATTGTTACATTAAAAGAAAATTTTCTAAGAACCTATCACACAGTGAAAATAACAAACGAAATTAAATTAAAGAATAGGAGGTCGTAAGGATGAAATGTCACTCACTTGAGAAATGTTCGTGACAAAAAATTTTAAATACATGAAAAATAAAAACACCAACTTTTTTATGAATATATTATTTTTTACAAGTATTTTATTAAAATATAAATAATTTTCTGGACTGATCGTGGCAAGACAAATTCGGAGCGGATCAAAACTTTTTCCATTTCGTACACCGAATCTATCTTGGATCATAAAAACTACCATGAATCTTTTGTTTTTCCCATTTACTATCCCATTCAGGGAGGATTAAGGGGAAAGCTCCACCATTCTAGATCCATTTGCATCCTTATTTACATCATACAATTATACAAGTGCTCGTGGCATTTCGCAGATTGGCTATTAGTTATGGCATAGGCAGAACACAACATCTGTTTTGATACATCATGCATTTGTACAAGTGCCTACAAAATTATAGACTCCTAGTTATATATAGAAGAACATGACAAGACGATCAAACATTACAAAACAAACGAGCTATTAGTTATGGCATAGGCAGAACACAACATCTGTTTTGATACATCATGCATTTGTACAAGTGCCTACAAAATTATAGACTCCTAGTTATATATAGAAGAACATGACAAGACGAGCAAACATTACAAAACAAACGACTCGAATTTATGTGAATGTCTTTCCTAAATGCGTGTGTATGTGTTCAATCCCTATCATACTAGTAAATTTGAGCATAGGAAAACTAATTTTTGTTTCAGATGCTGAGAATAACTTCCACTGTTTTGACAAGAACATCTCAACTGCTCTTGCATACTGAGAAAAGGACCAAACTCCTCTTGTTTCAACAAAAAAAAAAAAACAAGATACGTAAAGATGATTATGATAGAGATAATTTGGATAAGTATAAGCTTCCATAATTTGTGTAAATGTTTGAAAGTTGTGTAAATTCTTAAAGATCTCATGCTAGAAGGCTTATAGAAGAATTTTAATCTTTTCTAATTTGTTAGATTAGACCCCATCAGGTATTTTGATACTTTTAACACAAAGTACGAATTGAAGATTCTGCCCGGCTAATAGAACAGTAGAACTCAGATCAAAGAGGAAGGGAATGGATGACTAGTAGAAGTTATTGCACCATCAAAGGAATAGTACTTTTTTCATGTTACCTGTGTTAGACTTTTTAAAAAATATTTAGTGCCCTTTGTTTAGGTACGAAGCAGCTTTGTATATGGTCTATCTACTTATTACTTGATTATACAATCAATAAAGAACATTTACACCCGTGTCAATGGTTCATTAATACCATGGAAAGAAACCTGCTAGTGTAATTGTATTTATGAGGTAACATTTTCAGATGTATGTAGAAAATTCAAACATTCCTTTAATGTTATCAAGAGTAATTTAAAAGTGCAGAATAATAATCTGCAAAAGAAAATATGCAGTTCCCAAAGTGCAGAATATATATATATATATATATATATATATATATATATATATATATATATATATATATATATATATATATATATATATATATGCAGCAGAAAATTAAAATGAAAGATTCGTTGGTCTTCAAATGCATTAAGACATCAGAGTGGATTTAACATCTGAGAACTGGACAAACAACCAAAATTTCGTATAACATTTGGACAAACATGCTTATGGATATACACACTCAAGAGAGGTCCGAAATTTTTTTAAAAAAAATGATATAAATCTAGTGTTTATAAGGCTCAGAAGTGAAGAATAGATGATAATTACATGGGCCGCGCGCGAGAATTAACAAAGTTTGGAAGACAAAGAAGTGGGAAAAATTACACTAGTTTGTGCAGTGGACAGCGGACAAGAGCAGTAAAAGTTTGAAAGAGACTAGTGATTATAAGACTATCAACCGCAGCTCTCTTATGAAAAAGACAGTATGCATACATTATTGGGAATTACCTAAATGCCCTGATAGAATGCAATTTGTGTAAATGTTCAATCAAATAAAATATGATAATTTGTGTTAAGTATTGGAATCCTTAATTCACAGGGAGATATGCATATGTTCTAGCAGCAAAATTCTTTTAACTTATAAAGAACAAGAAAATATGAAGAAATGGCCACAAGCAGTAATACTAATTAATAAATATTCATTTCATACCTTCAATAAGCATTTCATCTCCTTCTTGATTAATATTTATAGAAGAGTTCGAATGAGTAGAATTTTCTGCATGTTCATCGGATTGTGCTTGCGGATTCAAAGGAGATTGGGGCTTCGGATAATATTCTTCTTCACTTTGAGTTACTCGGATACATTTGCGCTTTGTCATCTGCACATAGTTTCAGCAGCCAAAATGAACAATTTGGTGGATAAACACATTAACAGGTAACAAGTTCTAATCAGCATTTTACAAAAATCACATAATTTAAGAATCAAAATGAAGGTTATGAGTCTGGTTACAAGTTCTAACCAGCAATTCTTTTGTTTTTGCAGGTTTTGCGAAAGAAGTTAAGTTCAGAAGGGAAAGGATGAAATTATGGCCAAAAGTTCATGAGGGCTCGCAATCTGCCGCTCTGCACGGTTTTAGACACCTTTTCCCAGTCCCCAACATACTCCCTTGAGTAAACAAAAGAGATTTGATGAATAAGGAGTTTATGCATCCAAAGAGGTTCTTAGTGTGTTTGAGAAATTGGTTATTTCATAGCTTTTTGATGGCTGAGTTTCTCCAACAGTCATGAAAAGAAGGAACAGCCTATTGATGGATGATTTAGCAGAAGTGATGAAATTTTCTTGTAAACTTATTCACCAACATAATTGAAAATATATCAAATTATTATAGCAGAAGTTTAAATGTAGGAAAGAAACCATTAATACAGAGCAAAGAAATGAACTAAACCTCACTTGGAAAATGAAATTAAAAGGAAAAAAAATGGATTGTATAAACCGAAAATGCAAGTAGATTATATCTTGCCTTGTTTCTTCAATTTCTGAATCCTGATCGAGCGAAGCTCTTGCAGTTTCTCAACAACCAAGACAAGCTCAAGCTGGAAAGATAAACATACTTAAGATCAAACTGATAATCCTCAAGACTGGTAAAAATGTCCACAACTGATAATTCTGGAGACCAATAAAATGTTTTCAACATCTTCTGACTAAACATTCAGTAAGAGGTTACCACCAGTACTAATTGTACTGCAAGCATTCCATACATTTAGTCATCTCTTGTGAGGGAAAAAAAGGTACATGTCATACAGTTGACAGGATTTCACCAGCAATGACATGATATCTCCCAGGAATTTATGATGAAGTACCACATGAGTGGACGTAGTTATCTGATAAAAAGACCGACATGTCATATAACAATTGTATTAAAAGATAAATCAAAATCATTTTTAGATCAATCTAAGATTTAGATTCTGACGAACTATTAATCGATATTAAGTGTTGGACTATAATATAAAGCATTTTAATATATAACTTAAAATGACAGCGGTATGGCATCTATTTACTAAAATGCTTACTTCGGAGCTAAACGCACATGACGATACAGAGCTTTTTCCACCTCTTCTTACACCTGATATCCATAAAAGAACACAACATATCAGAAAATAATGAGCATTACCTTTCGAGTGGCATCAAAAGTTATATATATATATATATATATATATATATAAAAGAAGTTTAGGGACATAATTTTAGATAGCCTAATATTGGAGGGGCGTCCATATGTTTTACCCCATATATTAATGATACATATGCAGATACAACACAAGTATCACAAAATTTCCAACTACACACAAATGAAGCAGGCAACAACCAATACAATAGATTATATGCTCATCATTCCAACTCAAAAATAGATGTCTAGAGTACGACAAAAAGAAGATTCAACAATTTAACAATGACATGGGTACAGTTGGCACATGCTAAAAGATAACCAATATATTGTATAGTGGATGCAACAAGTGGAATCTATGCCATACTTCCCAATGTTACTAGATCTCTTTTTGTAGGCTTACATTATCACCGCGGTATAGACTGGAGGATAAGGGTGTCAAGATTGAAGTAGTTTTCAGCAGATAATCAACACATTGCACAACAAACTAACTCAAAAATCAAAAGTAGATGCCCAACATAGTAAGCAGAGAGGTAAAAAGAAACGGCAAGTATAATCTCACACACCTCCATTTCTTTGAAATCAGCCCCACCAACGCCAACAATGAGGATTGACAAAGGAAGATCAGACGCCTTCACTAAAGCATCTTTAGTTTCTTGAAGATCAGTTATCACCCCATCCTGGACAGAGATTTCGTTGGTATACAAATTAGCAACTGCATGTTTAAGAATAGAGATAAGCGTACTCAGAATAGTACAAGGTTACCGTGACTATTAACAGTACAAAGTACTTTTGTCGCCCGCTAGTGAAGGATCGGCTTGCAATCGATGCCGCAGTGTTGATTACCGGGCCAAAAAGGGTAGGGCCCGCCAGTGACACATTGTAGAGGGCACTGATATATGCAGACATTATACCTTGAATCCCCTCAGCCTAAGATCAATCAGATATAGTCAGGTTTTTAACAAATTTGATCGAGCCTAGAAGATAAGTAGAACCGCACCATTAAGAAGAAAGACTAAAATATCCTTTATTCTTAAAACAATGAAGACCAGAAAAAAGTAGACCAAATTTCTTCCTGAAATCAGATGGAATAATTTTCTCCTTCGAAAAAATTAAATAAATAAATGCCATTTGCATCACACCTCATTGATTTGTAAATTGTAATAAGAAAATGAAAAGAAAAAGATTACCTCAGGTTGGTAGGTGCTTCCATTCAAGTTAAAACAATGAGAGACTGGACCGTCGATCGGTCTTGCTCCAAAACCCCAAGCAGGAAATCGTTTATCCGAATCATAAAATTGCAAGACGTCTCCAACTTCTAATATTGCCTGCAAAAAAAAATAAAAAAATCAAGTTGCAGGTTATACATCACTTGTGTAGAACTGCAGCTAACTATACTTTGAAGAAAGAAATGCATCAAACAATTCCTCACTCTCTGATATGCATTCGGCCGACCTGTGGGATCAATGTAATGCAAGGAATCTGGGAGGCGTGGATTTCCATTTGAAGCTAGAAAACAACAAAGATCTCTGTTAACATGAATACATGATTATAAAAAATAAGGATATATTACTTTGTCAAATATAAAAGTAATGTAAAACTCACTAAATTGAAGAAGCATACCTGTGAAGTCTATGGCAACCATGAAATTCAATTCGCATCCACCAGCAATATAATCAAGGAAGGTCTGTTGCTTGCTCAAATAGAATTTCTCCACATATATCTGACTCGTCAAAACCTATAAGCAAGCGAAAAACTTATGTAAACGAAAAAAAAAAGAAGAAAACTTCGATCGTATTCTGCGAAGCAAGATTGTTCAACTTCAACATTCCTGATCAGAAGTTACCTTATTGTGATGATCATGCCCAACACCAGTGGGCAAAAACATATTTTCTCCACAGCGACTATGATGAAGGCTTTCCAACTGTGCCAACGATTTCACAACTTTGCTGTCAAATACCATGGAAAAAATTCAGAGAAAAGGAGGAAAAACACTCGTATTAACAAGAAGCCACAAATGGAAACAAGCCATTACCCAATCAAATCATGTTTGCCATTGCTATTGTAGTTAAAGCACTCTATATTTAGAGGGTTTTCCTGTAATGTGACAGTTGATTGTTAGACAAGTAATTAAATCAGACTCTTCAACAGTTAGATAAATGTCAAATATGCTAGTCAGTAGTGGTTGGCACAGCTATATTACTGCAGGGATGTTCTATTTTCAGATCCTGGATGGTCCGCGAAATTTGGCAGAGGTGACCTTTGCAAAAATGGTTGGCAGTGATCCAACCTCCATTTCAGCAGACAATGGAGAAAAAGAGAAAAGGAAAAGAATGGTCATGCCTTGCTTCCAATTTGTTGGAGATTCACAACCATCGGCTTCCATAAAGGATTTAGGTCGTTTTTTCTTACTTCTGTCTTGCAAACTGGAATGGCTACACCACTCTCCGTTATCTTGGATATAAGTAAGAAAGGATCCTGAATTGAAGACAATTCAGCATCAGTATAATTCTTTGCTTTCTGTAAATATTTCTCAATAAAAGAAGACAGAAATTTACGCTTTTTGAGAAGAGGTCCTTGTTTTCTAAATCCACACAGCGGAAAACCATCTCCACCATGGTTTTTGAACCAACACACTCTTCTGCATGAACAGTCAATGTGCCAAACTTTTTTGAATGTGGTCCTTGTTGATCCCTATGGTCAAGGTTTAGAGTCGATAATCCAGTAGGTCTAGTAACAACCTGCAAAAGAACCAAAAATAGCCAATATTTTTGAGTAATAAGCAGCACGAAGTGAAACATACAATGCAAGAGTAACTTATGGATGCCACTAGTAGTTATTACGAAGAAATGATGAACCTTTTAATACTGTAAAATAACTATCTTTACATTAAGCCAAAAATAGAAGAGCCGAACTCAACAAAACTAGATAGATTAAGCAATAAAATTAGCCTAAGCCGTAGGATTAGTCGCCTAAACCTGTATGTATTGCTTCACAAAACAATACAGATGATACCTCAGATAAGTAGTTAGTCAATCTATGCCAACATATAGGTGTACAACACACAGTTTTCTACTTCCTACTTCATGTTCCAACCTACTATACAGAGGGTAGATAACAGAATGAGGTGTTGTATTCTTTACTTTTCAGAAGAATAGTAATATAAAACGGCCAGTATTTTTGAAGTAAACAATAAATTTGTAGGTTTTCAGATTTTATATGTTAATGACAAGCTTTGGCTGTTATGATAAGTGAGAAGTGCATCTACTAATATCTAGACCTGAGCAATCCGGGTCTAGGATGGGCCAAGCTTCGGCCTTTTAAATTTGCCCAGTGGAGCCCAACCCAACCTGGAAATTTCTTATAGCTAATTTAAGCCCAAGCTCTGTCCAAATTGATCGGGCCAATTGAAGTCATGAAGTGAGAAAATCTCAGACAACTTTAAAAAAACAAATTGGCCTGGATTTTCTTGGGCGTCCCAGCCTGGCCCAGCGAACTTCATTAGGCTTAACCAAATCAACACTTGTCAGGCTGGTCAGGTCAAATTTGCTCAGGTCTACTTACATCCTTGCAAGACACGGAATATAATGATAAATTTGGATTGACACAAATACCCATAATGCAGACGTTTGAGAACTAATTGCACATGAACTTATAGCAAGTCACTTCAATTGAGAACTTCACCACGTTAATGTGATTTATGTACCTCAGATAGAAGACATTGAGCTTCTCCAAGAAATTGTTGCTCCTCCAACTTAAGCATCTGCATGGTGTGAATTTTTTACCAAATATAATTGTACATTGACTTAAAAAACAGCAAAAGCCATAGGAAATTTGCGTTCTGTAATATAATCACAAGGTATAAAAATTGTTTTATACTATACTGTAAAATAAAATGTACAGCAAGGCAAAAAAACTCAAATTGCTATCAAGGTGTCAGCAAGAAACCTAAAATGATAGAGACCTAAAATGAATGTATCCAATTTGAACCAAACTTTCCTCAGTAGAACTGCAAATTCTCATGAAGTTTTTAACAAAGAAACCTAAAATTGGAAAGAAATCCTATTTTTACAAAAATTTTGGAAAATGAATATGCAGAATAGTCAAGTAATCTTCCACTGAAATTTTGGGCATTGCAATTTGCTCAAAACTTTTTGTCCATTAGCTACTGTGACTACTAATGGAGCAGCAGCTATCATATGAGCTTTAATATCTTTAGCTGTTTGGAGATCCATAAAGCTATGAGTGCTGCCGGTGTCCACCAAAATAGTAAGTATTTGCTCCTTAACTTCACCCTGTATCTTGATAGTATTATGTTGTTTTTCTCCACTGAGTGCATGCACAGAAACTCCTAATTCAGGGTGACTATTTTCATCCTCTGCTTCTTCACATTCTCCTTCACTATGCACTTCTTGAAGGCAATCTTCATCATACACTTCTAGAATATCATTTAATCCTTAGCAATGTGTTAAGGGATTTAGCAGCACAAACATGCCCTGGATGATATCTATCTCCGCATTTAAAACATTGACCCGCAGCTCTCCTTTGCTCTATCAAAGATTTATTGTTGTTTCCCTGATAGCTTGGGGGTCTTGGCACATAAGATTGTGGAGCCTTGTTGAAAATGTTCCCTACAGGTTTTGTGTTTTGTTTGTATCTTCTACTAATCACAGCTATTGCCTTTTCATGCAGCTTAGCTTGACAGTAAGCTTCTTCTAAAGTGTTTGGATGTGCAATATCGAGGAATGGAACCAAATCTTCTCTTAACCCACTGATATAGCAAGAGATAAAATGTTCTTCCGACAACTGAGGATTGTGAAATAATAACTGAGTAGGTAATTCCTCGAACTTCTCTTGATAACTCTCCACTGTACTAGTTTGTTTCAAGTTATTGAATTCTCTAACTATATATCTTTCTCCAGTTTGGCCAAATCTTTTATAAAGTGCTTCCACAAATTCCTCCCAACTCACAACTTGTTTGTGAATGAAGTAGCTTTGTTTCCAAGTCCTTGCCCTCCCATTTAAATGCATCGACGCAATATTAAGTCATTGCTGGTATGGGATTTGGTAAATCTCAAAGTAATACTCACAGTTTTCTACCCATAATCTGGGATCATCCCTACTGAACATTGAAAATTCCAATTTGGGATGAGGAGTATGTGTGTGGGTTTGGTTTTTGTT
The DNA here is from genome assembly GCA_029204045.2 of Tillandsia leiboldiana. Lineage (NCBI taxonomy): Eukaryota > Viridiplantae > Streptophyta > Magnoliopsida > Poales > Bromeliaceae > Tillandsia > Tillandsia leiboldiana. The sequence goes on along the minus strand of JAQNDB010000069.1, from coordinate 130,628 downwards.
ATTAGTTTTGGCTTCTTCATTGTCTCTTGATGGAACAGTTAACAGTCCCTTTCCCTTTGTTTCACCCATACTGTAGTTGTGCCCATGATGTGCTTCTCTATATTTATGCTCAACTGGAGTCTGTAGGGTGTTTTGTGTATGCATTACTGGCCTGTTGCTGGTTGCTTGGGAAGTCAATAACTTCATTAACTCTTCATGTCTAGCTGCATTATCTCTAAGCACTAATTCATGCCTCTTAATTGCATCAACTTGTAAAGCCTCATAATGCTTTTGTTCAGTCATACTTACTCCTGCAATTTGTTCACCCAACTCCTTGACCTTATCATGGTACTCTGTAGTGAGTCTTTGCAATGCTATCTCTAGTACTGTCATGTGATCATTTAGATCTCTCAACCTTGTTCCCTCTGCCATTTCCTTCTGGCTGGAATTGTAATGGAATCTGTTTTGCTTCTTTTTCCCGATCTTGGAACTTAAGGACTCAACTTAACCAAAATACAAGATATTCTTGTTCACAGCAGCTTATGATCTATAGGAGTATACTTCCTAACCATGTAATTGTAATACTAGGGTTTAGTATTACCTGCGATGATGTTAATTGTGGAAATAATTCTGATAGATCCAACCCTAACAATTGCTTGCTTCCTGCAGATCTTGCGATTACCAGGTCACTGGGACCGGGGCTTCTCTGATACCAATTGTAATACTCTTCTGAGTAGTGATCCTTCAAACTCCTTCAATTGAGCTAGGATGGCGTGATATGGAACAAGAATTCTAGATCCGCAACCGTTCAATAAGGAATAGGGTTTGAATCACAACAATGAGGAAGAGATCGAGATCATGAGCTCGTCCTGAGGCGCACATGCGATGATGAAATTACTCTGAGTTTGATGGCGTCGATGATGGGCGAGATTCTTCATCGAGTGATGCTTCAGCTGAACCTTGTTCTTCAGATGAATCCGAGGTTCTGATCCTTGATTGCGAGAAATCGAGAGGTTGTGGGAATTGAGGGAGAAGAAGAATAAGAACTTGAGATCTGGGAAGGGGAATAGAGAGAGAAAGTAGAGAGAAAAGAGGTTTGTAGAGGAATGAAATTATCCAATTCGTTAACCGTTTTCAGTTACAACTGTATCTATTTATAGTAGTATGCTCGGGGACTAATATGCAAATACAGAAAAGTAGCTATACTATTTGCTATTAAGCATTTTTCCCTCATTCGGATTGGGCCGAATCCCGCCTGGACCTTCGCGGAATTTGGCCGAATCTTATAATGCAGGACTCTAATTGTAGTGCATTTCTTGCATCCATTGAAGGTAAATCCATCTCAATCTATTTCTTTTTGTGCTCGATGAGAATTTGTAATTGCCTATATGTGTCAAGTTGGATTTTACTCATTGACTAATTTTTCAGGTATTTGTTAATCATCTGAGTCTAAACCACTTCAATTTTATATTTGTTAATCCATTTATTTGTTAATCGATCTCAGTCAATTTTTGATCTTTTAGGTTTTTGCTTCAGTTTGGATTGTTGTTCATTTAGATTTTTACTAATTTTGAGCAATTTAGGCTTTATCTTTTAGATACAATATCAAGTTTCTTTATAATTATTTTTTGGGTTTATTAGACATTGCTTACAAATTTGATTTGAATTGCTTATTTAAATCTCTGTGGTTCCTATTTCGTCGAAGGTGAGAATTGGATTTGATTATCTCTATTGGGTTGTGCTCAAAATTTGATATTTTTTGATCTGTTGCTGAGTTTGGATGTGACATATTAATGAAATAATATGTTTCTATTGATACTAAAATTTGAATTGTTGCTGTGCAATTTGAGTTATTTCTTCTAGAAATACATCTTTTACTGAGAAAGAAATAATAGTAACCCATTTTACCCTATTAATGAATAACTTAAATTTGACATTTTAATTGTTTATTAGTTTCTGTTTGTGACCTAACCATGTCTTAGTTTGAATTAACAAATCATAATTAGTAAATAAATTATTTTTCCTTCTTTTACGCGATACTATCCCTCAGATTCATTTTGCTTCTAGAATAATGATTACTATTATTATTAATGCATCTATCTGTCTGTTTATTTTCTTACCAATTCCGATTGTCAATAATCTATGCTCACGTTAATTGCACGATATTTTTGTCAAACTTTCTTTCTTCTTACCTAAATGCAATTAACATTCTAATCTCGCGTTTTTTTAAAAAAAATGTACATAAGGCTACTCCATACATTTTTCCTTTTTTTATTATTATTTTTTTAGCCGTAAAATTTTAATAATTATATATCTTAATTAACTGAAATATTATCTACTCGCTGCGAAGCGCTTGCCCTACACTAGTTACTCAAAATAGGCAAACTAAATTACAGGAAATTATAAAGTGTGGTGACCCAGATCTCCGCAGGGCTTCTACAGTGCGATTAGCAGCTTCTGGAGGCCTATGTGGCATGTCGACGGTGTTTCTGCACCAATTTGGACTCAAGTGATGGACTCCGGGTGTATACTGGATCACGTGAGTGATCGGAGGACCCCGTCGGATGTTTTGATGTGGTTTCGCGCGAAATGGTTATTAAAATTGGACTCAGCGCGAAATTTGAGTAAAGAACACTTCTCCGGAAATTTTCGGCAAATTTTAGAAGAGGAATTTGGCAAATCGGACTTCGGATTTGGATTCAGCGCGCGAAAACGGTCAAGATGGACTATTTATTTGTATTTTTCGGAGTCCGGATGCGAAAACACGCATTTCGAGGATTTTGGTACTGTTCCGGCCGCCGGAGGGGCGCCGGCGGCGGCGGCGGGCGGCGGAGCGCGGCGGCTGGCGGCGGCGGAGGTGCGCGGTCCACCGCGGAGGCGTGCACCCGGGCGCTGGCCACGTGGCGCCTCCCGGTTGGCGGGCGCAGTGGGCGCGGTCCACGGGATGGCGCGGGTGCACGGTGGACAGGAGCGGGACACGTGGCGGCTGGTTGTTGGCGGGTCTTGGTGCGCGCGGTCCACGCAGCGGCAGGGTCTGCCTCGGGATGCGTGCCCGGCACGGGGCCGCGGGCGGCGCGGCCGCGCACGTGGGCGCACGTGGGCGCGGCGTGGGCGCGGTCGGAGGCGTCGTGGGGGCGCCACGTGGCGCCCCGTGGTTGGTCGGGCGCACCGGTGCACGACCTCTGGTCGCGACACGTGGCGTCCCGTGGTTCGTCGCGGTGCGTGCGCCGGGTGCGGGGAGCAGGAATGGGACGCGTGGCGGGCCTAGGGGATTTCGGGCGTGAACAGTAACGGGCCCGGCCCGTTACTGTAGCAGCCCGGAAGTGCCAGCGCCCGAAACTTTGGGCCAAAAGTCCAAAATTCGGATTTTCGGGCTGGGCCTATAAATAGCTGTCTTGTGGGGGAGTTTTGCCCCCTTTCCCGAGCTCCCCTGCCCATGGGCCCTTTAGCAAAGTTGGAGATCTTCATCTTGCGCATCTTCTGGCGGAGGCCCGGATTTTTTGGAAGCCGCGGCATCGACGACTTCGGCATCGGAGCGCAGTGTGGCGATTTTTCATCGGAGGCCCGTTATCGTCGCAGTTTGATCTGAGAGGTCTACCGAGCTACTCCGTCAGTATTTTTGGACGATTTCTGCGGCGTTGGAATCATGAGAGGTACGTCTTCGATTTTCGTGTTGATCATCTTGCTGGATTCAGAGTTTTTGACACGGTTTTCGAAGCATTTCTAAGCCGCTGTTTTCTGGTGGAGTTTTTGGACAGCGGCCCCTTGCCGGAATTTTATCTCCGCACCCGAGTGTCGGATCGAGATGAGCCTATACACTTTTTGGATCTACTCGTCGCAAGGATTATCATTGTATTTTTCTGGGATTTTTTTGAGGCTTGCCCGAAGGTATACTATTCCCCTTTTTATCTGTGTTTGAGTTTACAGTTGTGTGGTTGTGAGTGTTTGCGCACCTGTACTATGGAATTTGTAACTCGGCCTACGGGGCTCGGATTTGGGCGTGCAGGTACCCATTTCGAAGGTCTCGACGAGACGCTCGCTGTGATATTTTTATTGGAATTTTTGGAGTTCGTTTTACAGGTGAAAATTTCGCATTAAGGGGACTGTTCCCAGCAGATTTGTGATGCTTGGATTTTATGGAATTAAGTGTAACTTTGGGTTGTGTTTTTGTACCCAGGAGGTATTGATCACTGTTCCTGTATTGTTGGATTGGTGGGTGTGTAGAGATATCTGTTTCTGGACTTTCTCAGCTGTGCGACTCCGGACAGTTAGCATTTTCAGGTGGGTGGCCTTGTCTTCACGACCTATGGACTGTGCATTAATTCTATCTGTGTAGGGACTTGCATGTTATAGATGTGTTTTATATAGCATGCTAGATTATAGGAATTGATGTTCCTGATGTTGATAGATCATCATGCATTTATTGTCCTTCCCTACAAGCTGTTGATTATTGTTATCTTGGAATTTGACCTAGCACCCCTGTCATATGATTGCATGTGTAACCAGACTGGTAGGAAAACCCTCACTTGGGCTAGGGTTATTTCTGCTTTAGACATCCACACTTCTATCTTTCCTGGACATAGTGTTCTTCCTCGCCCGGGTAGTGGGCCGAGTGGTCAGGAGTTATCTTTTAGTGTGGGATGCATGTTACACTCGTGCTTGGGAGCAGAGTGGCGTCTGGTAGATGTAGTTGGTTGTTCATCTGTAGCGGGAGCCGTTTGGGTAGACGGCGGTCCCGAGATGTTTTATTTTTCTTGTTTTATCTGTCGCCGCTGTGCTAGTGGCAGCGGTAGATCAGTGTTAGCAGAACCTTAAACCCAGAACCTTTTTGGACACACATATGATTTTTGTCAACCAAATATTTTCTTCCAAGCATCGTAGGGTCGCCTGAGTCTGTTCCTGTTTGATTGGACGAAGGCATTAGCCCTTCGAGGCTTAGATATAAAACTTGGTTTCAACTGTTTTCCTAAGCAGAACTAAAAATCATTAAATATGGATTTCTTACAGATCGGATGGCTTCAGTAAGAAATGTCACAGTTTTTCCTATAAATTAACCACCGAGATGATTCGAGTGGTCTGGGTTCTAAGGTCTGCCTTTTCTTGGGACGAGAACAACGAGAGGCTATGCCTAGAGCCTGTTCTTGTTTGATTTGGGTTGTAGGTTCTAGTCTTTCGGTGTTCCCGGACCCTTCATTGGGTCAGTGGTTGAGATGTTCGGCCTGTTTGGCCTGTTGAGTCAGCTGTTCGCAGTGGATGCGATGTCGGCCTGTCGAGGCAATTGTTCGCAGTAGATGCGACGTTTGGCCTGTTTGGCCTGTTGAGACAGTTTCTCGCAGTGGATGCGACTTGGTGCCATGAGTTGGCAGAGTGTGATCTAGAGGTTGTTTCTCTGATTTAGTGGTGGAGGTGGTTCTCCCACTTAGCCTTGAGGATCTTGGGGTTCTGGCAGATCGAGTCGTGGAGGTTTCCCGACTCAGCCATGGTTGTGCATTTATCAGATTGAGTCGTTGAGGGTTCTCCGACATAGCTGTGAGAGTGTGTTGGGCTATTCCTGTTCGAGTCGAGGTTCTTTTTCCGACTGAGTTGTGCTTTGAGCTTGGAGTTACCGATCTGTTTGATCGTGGATCATAGCCTGCATGAGCCACATTTGAGCTTGACAGAGATACTTGAGATGGGTTACTTTTTACTCGAGCGGGTCGCTCCCCTCGAGTGCCACTCCGGAGTAGGCGAGACCGGGTTGTTATACCGGCGTGAGATTGAGCTTTTCTATCGCGACTTGTCGTTGCATTTGTCCCTCTGGCTGTGCTGGTGTTGGCAGTCATGGACGCCCTACGTAAGTCCGCTCCTCCGGGACGTAACGGCAGTAGATCCTACGTAAGTCCGCTCCTCCGGGACGTAACGGCAGTAGATCCTACGTAAGTCCGCTCCTCAGGGACGTAACGGCAGTAGGTTGGCGCAGGCTTGACTGGACCCGAGGAGGCAGTCAGTTCAGATTGAGTGATCAGGGATGAGAGTTAGTTGTGGCATCATGTTCTTTCTGTCCCACTCCTTGAGCATCTAGATAGAGGCATAGTAGCTGTAGAGTTTACTTTTCCCAGCTTTCCTTACAGCACTGCTTTTGTACTTTATGCCTCTAGTGGACTTAGTGGGCAGACCGTCGGGCTTGTTGGCGGCACCCACTGAGAACTACTTGGGACGTAGTTCTCACACCCGTCGTGGTGTCTTTTCCCACAGGAACTTCTACTCCGGTTCCTGTTGTTCCTGTTGCTGATCCTTCTGACCGAGGCGAGGGAGTCGCGAGCTAGTTCCCTACCCGTCGTTGGAGTGTAGCGGTACCCCTTCAGAGGAGAGCTTCAGTAGATTAGTTATTTTATTTTCCTCCTTTGAGAGACTGTTGTAGTGAGGATTGTTATGTATTGAGAGCCTGTACACTGATGTATTTATTGGAGATACCTCCCGGTTGAGTTCTGAGTTTGTATATGAGGATTCTGCATGATTATCATTTTGGGAGACGGACATTGTTGTGTTATTTCCAGTTGTACAGTGATTGATTTAGTTATACAGCAGATTTTTATTTATAGCTCTGATATCTGTTTAGCTGTAGTACTTTTCTTGCAGGTAGGACGCTTCACCTATGCGGGTTTGGCATAGGTGGCGGATCTGTTGGCGAGCCGGGTCGCAGTTTCGACCCCGGGGCGTGACATAAAGCAAGCATACCGAATTATCCAAAGAAGCTGGGCTGATCAAAACATCTTTTACAGCATTAGGAGAATCAAATACTTGATCAAGCCGGGAGTATATTCCAAGTTCTCGCATCTATCAAAGAAATTCAAAATTACATGTAAAATTTGCGCAATACATATAGTGTCACAGATTTTAAACACAGGTCGGCAGTTAGTGATGATTACCTCAGGTTTGATATTAAATGGCGCTCTTCTAGAGTCCTCTTTCAAGCACATAATTAAGGATCAGAATGTCATAGGATTTTAGATTTCTAACCAAGAAATCTCGATCAAGAACCATCCTGCGTAATAAAGGACTGCAACAAAAGCTAAGCACCTAGAAATGATATAGATCATATAAAGTAAATATCAGCATAGGATTGTGCCGAAAGCTAGAAGACAATGGTTCAAATTTTAACATTATAAGTTGAATCGCTCATAATATACGTTTTCTTTTATACCAATTTAGAAGTAATACAATATGCAACAACTAAACTGACAAATACTATACCTTCCGAATGTAATTTGTCACATGATTTTCCAAGTAAGCAGTATGACCCTGATCTTGAAACTTTACCTGAGAATATATATAACCAAAGACATGAAATACCTCCAGAAGTTTTGACTGAAAAGTAATGAAAAGAAAAATATCACTGTAGTAGTTTTCCTACTTTCTTTAATACAATTTTTTTAGCCTTAAAATTTTTATAGTTATATAACTTAATTAACTGAAATACCAACTGAAATACCATCTACCCGCTACGAAGCGCGGGCCCGACACTAGTTGCTCAAAATAGGTAAACTAAATTACAAGATATTATAAATCAAGCATACCGAATTATCCAAAGCAGCTTGGCTGATCAAAACATCTTTTACAACACTAGGTGCATCAAATACTTGATCAAGCTAGAAGTATATACCTCATGTGTGATATTGAATGGTGCTCTTCTGGAGTTCTCTTTCAGGCACATAATTAAGAATCGAAAAGTCATAGGATTTTAGATTTCTAACCAAGAAATGCCGATCAGAACATCCTGAGTAATATAGGACTGCAACAAAAGCAAAGCACTTAGAAATGATATAAGATCATATAAAGAGAATATCAGCATAGGATTGTGCCGAAAGCAAGAAGACAATGGTTCAAATTTTAACATTATAAGTTGAATAGCTCATAATATACGTTGGCACATGATTTTCCAACAACTAAACAGACAAATACAATACCTTCCGAATGTAATTTGGCACATGATTTTCCAAGCGGCATGACCCTGATCTTGAACATTTACCTGAGAATATATATAACCAAAGACATGAAATACCTCCAGAACTTTTGCCTGAAAAGTAAATAAAAGAAATATCGTTGTAGCAATTACCACAATAAGGACAGGCTCGTATACTTCCTTTTTAAAATCACCACGATGATCCTGCAACCATTGGTACACTTCGAATATTTTGTCAGCACCAGAATTTTGTAATGCGAGAAGCAATTTATTATTCTTGCTTTGCATGTCCTTCAATCTGTAATAGAAACAACAGCCGGAAGTAACTTGTGCGACTGAAGATCAAAGTCTGATAAACTCAAACATCATAAAAAAGCATTAAAAAATATTTCTCCGAAATTTTATGACGCTGAACCTGTAGCCTTTTATCTCAACCTTACTATATTTGACAGCCATGAACAACTTACTTAATAGGGCTTCTGAGATCATTCAAAATTTTTGCTGCCTCTTCCATTTTATTCTTAGCAAGAGTCTCCTGTTTCCAGTTTTCTTGTATTCCACTTTCTTCATGTCATACTTAAGCCATGGTACTTTCTTCCTCATCAAATCAACCTATGGTTGGACAATAGCATCAATGCAGGATAGTTAAAAGATCAACAAAGAAATATCAAGGTTAGAAAAAATACCTATGCCAAAAGTTTCTCCTTCTGACGAACACGCTCTACATCTCTTTCTTGCTCAGTGTTAAGAGCTTTCAGCTGATTTAATGTCTCTCTATTTAGGCTGACAGCCTAAGAGGGTTCACATAGAATTGCTTATGACATATGGGAATGTGAAAGGAAATACTTTTATTGTCGCATAGTAATTGACATGAACAGTTAATGTTAGAAGGCTAAGTTTCAGGATCTTGCAAATAAGTAGAAACTAAAAACAAAAACTAAAATTGTCTTTAAAAACTCCCAACCACTGCAGAGAAGATGAAAAAGGATGGAAATGTACCGACTCGAGCCTCTTTATTTCTTTACTTTTCTCAACAACTGCACGATGTTGAACTGGCAACTCAGGATTACCAACAGTTTTTGCAGTCTCCTCCAGAAGTTGAATTAGAGTTAGCTAAGCAAATTCACATACCCGATCTTGTGGCAGGAACTAGAAGGACAATACTGAAGATGTCACAACAATCCAACAATCCAAAAACAAGTAGATTGAAAGAAAAATTGCAATAGAATGACTGGATGAGAAAATGAAAGATTACAGCATCATATATTCTAGAAGGATTCATGTTAGCCACGTCTCATGTGGAGTTTAACAAGTTAGAAACTAAGTTAGTTCAAAAATTATTAGGTATAATTAGAAAAGCAAACAAAAAAAAAAGAAAGGACACAATGAACATTAAGCAGTAAATGCAGGCTCAACCACAACACAGTCAAAAATCAAAGTAATGCAGTTAAAACCAATATGAACCCAAAATCAATTTCATCGAAAAAAGGTCGAACCAGCAGCTCTCTGGTAAGCCCTAGAGAGATGGCGTACACGAGAGAGCTCTTCCCGGAACCATTGGGGCCGATGACGAGATTGAAGCGCGAAACGAGCTTGCACTTGAGGTGATCGTAGGTCACGAATTTGTGGATTTCGATCCACCTCGGCACGTAATCGCCCTCCCCTCTAAATCCATGTAAAATCTCGTTAGAATTTGACAGAACGAGGGCGAGAGAGAGAGAGAGAGAGATGAGGGTTGAAGAGAATCTTTGATTGAGCTTGGGGCGCTTCGCTCCGCGGTGCGCCATTGCTCGACCTCGTCCCCTCTTTACGGAGCTCAAAGATCTTCGGCTTTGCTCTAATGGCGATGCGAGAGATCGACTCTCGGCATCCTTCCGATACCATAAGATAAAACTTTCATCCTCCAAACCTAAATTAATCACATTCCCAAAATTTCCGATACCAAAGTTCATTCCATTAATCCCGTTCCAATAATTAAAACTCACACATATACCTACATAGGAAATTGTATCCAAACTCTCCAAAAAAAGCAACTAAATTCTTAACACTCATTGTCCTCTCAAAGAGAATACTCAATGAACACATTTTTATCAATAAACAAGTTTTTAATTCACTTATACAGGGGCGCCTAAAAGAAAATCAGTACTTGCAGATATTTTGGGCAAGATTTTGTGTCAAATTAAATGCCATCAAGTCTATTCTCATTGCTTTGTGTAATGTTAATTATCAAATCAACCCACTAAAGGCACATGCTACTTAAAAAAAAAAAACTTATCTTCATGATGCACCATGTGGTTTCTACTTCTAAACTCCATAATTTAAAAATCACAAGGCCGCCAAGGATAATCTTTAGAAACATGTAAGCATATTATCAGCACAATATCAGTAGTTTGTTGATTTAGTGCACTTTTCTGACTACCAAAAGTAAAAAATATCATCCAAGTCTCAAATTTGAATTTTTCAAAATTATTGAACTCATAAAACATAGAAATAAATATTATAAGTACTTATACATTATATCTTCACACAATATGCTTCAAAAACATTCCAATTTCACAAAAACTATAAATTTTAATCCAAAAACATCAAGCTTCCAAACAAAAATTGTAAAAATACTTAAAACCAACATACATCATACTCACGTCATCAAAAAGCAATCTAGAGGTACAAAAACTATCAAAATGTAATGGATCATGAAGTTAAATAATGAAGATTGCTATATAACATAAACTTAACAAATAAACTCTAAAATTAGAAGATTGCATAATTTAAGTACCAGGGGTGGCTCTTCGAGCATCTTTTAACTATATCCAACCTTATATCACCATATACCTTTCTTTTTTTTTAGATGCATCAAAAACATGTGGTAGCTTCACACACTTACAGAACAACCGGAGTGGTAGCTCTTTCCTACATGTGGTGGTAGTTTTCACACTCCCTTTGGAATGTAACTCTTTCCACATCTTTTTATGCATACAACATTTTATTTTCCATAATCACTTTCCCCCTAAATGTGCAATCTCTAATTAGAAGATTGCGTAATATAAGTACCAGGGGTGGCTCTTTGAGCATCTTTAATCATATCCAACCTTATATCACCAGATATCTTTTTTTTTTTAGATGCATCAAAAACATGTGGTAGCTTCACACACTTACCGGACGGCCGGGGTGGTAGCTCTTTCCTACATGTGGTGGTAGTTTTCACACTCCCTTTGGGATGTAACTCTTTCCACATCTTTTTATGCATATAACATTTCATTTTTCATAATCTCTCCCCCTAAATGTGCAATCCCTAATTAAAAAGTGTATAAACTAAGTTATGTCATATAGATAATTTTCATTTATTATCTTCAACAGCACACAACCAAGATAGTATAAATACCTAGAGATTACTACAAGATTAACGAAAGTTGATAGAGACAAAAAATATGTATAAATTATATCTCAATATGTAGTGTATTCAATCAAAAATTATAACTAAAATAAAATCAATTATGAATTAAAACAAGTAAAGCTACCATCTTGCTTAAAATACTAATTAATGTTGAAACCCAAAAATTAAAACAAATATGGAAACAAATGTATAATATAAAATAAGTAATTCAACGATTAAAAAGAAAATAAAACCGATCGATGCACTACTAAGACCCCGAGAACAAGTTCTAATCCTTACTTGACATGTTAAAACGTTTAGTATCAAATTTCATATACTTTTAGATTCCGCATATCCTATAAACTATACATTAACTGCTTTTTTGTTAAAATCTCCAAAAAATTTCCCTCTGTAGAAGAAACAAAAGCTCCGAATAAAAGTTTCTGCTTCAAAGGATCCTAAGCTCCAAACTACAGCAAAAGATTCAAACTTTTCCTTTCAAAATGCTCTAGTAGAGATTCTTGTAGTTGAAAGTATATGCAAAATTTAAGTTTCACACTACACCAAATAGGCACTAGACAAACTTTCACCGATCTAGAAAACAATGCCTTGACTGACATTGCAAAAACGGACCGAATCAAGTTAGCACTTAGTACCCCTTCAGTCTAGCTTTTGCTTTAACTTTCATCTACAATAACCTACACTAAATCATTTAACAAATGAAAAAGGTTGGAGCTTTTGCAATGTTTGGAAGTTGCAATGTGCATGCGAGCCACAAAAGCAGAAAATATTCTTAGAAGGATTTTAATAGAAATCAAGGCAGTTTTAGCAACAAAGCATTTAGTGCTTCTTCAAATAGTACAGCTAAACAACACTTCAACAAAATGCACTACACCATATAACCAACCAGAATAAAAGTATAAGGTACATTTAGAGGGTAAAACTGACCATATATAACTACACTACATAGAGCAATGAGAAAAGACGTACTGTCTTAGAAAGGTTTTCACTTAGTTGACCCTGTATAGTTGAATCAAAATGCTTGTTTATTGATAAAGACGTATTACTCGAGCACTCTTGTAACATGGACAATTGAGTTTTTAGTATTAAGTATTTTAATTTATAGAATTTTTAATATAATTTCCTATGTAGGTGTATACATGAATTTTTATATTTAAAATGAGTTTAACATAACTAAGTTAGAAGTACGAAAATTAAACAACTCTTATTGAAAACTTTTTGAGATGTAATTTATTTTTTGTTTCGAGGATGAAAAAATGATTGGATGTTCAAGAACTTGATTGGTGGTATGTAAATTATGTAATGCATAATTTAATCAATTGAGATTGTGGCAAAATGTTTGTGCAAATTTATCTAAAGAGAGTTTGTATAATGATTATGGCAGGAAGAATATTTAGAAGCCGATTCAGAGAATTTATGTCAATTGATGTTTAGAGGAGCCTAATTTGGATGGTTAAGAATTTGATTGTTGGTATGTAAACTATGTTATTTACGGAAAGCATACTAAAGAATTTTGAAATTGAGAAAAAAATAATAATTGCTTACAAGGAATAGTTCCATCTAAGTAGTGAGGTGCTTGATCAATTGAATTTGAGGATAAAACTTACTTTGGTGCGTGTAGGTGATTAGTGATGTGGTACTATGTACTTAATGTTGGTGATAAAATTTTCCTTCTAAATGAAGCTGTGAATTTTTGTTCATTAATTGAACAGATTGAATAGTAAATTTGATCGACAACAAATATGTTTCTAACAAATTTATTGTATATTTCACACTAGGAAGAGTATAGGAAAGTTGATTGGGCCAATTGCTTTTCTAGAGGAGCCTAGTTCATATGTTCAAGAATTTGCTTGCCGATATGTTAATTATGTTATCATCCAAAAACATGATCATGAGTTCTTGGACAATTGAGATAATAAAAAATTACTTCTAATGGATATTTTCACCTAACTATTGAGGACTTCAATCAATTGAATTTAAGGATGAAATTTACTTTAGGATAGGTAGGTAACCTACAATGTGATACCATGTAACGATGTCGATAATCAATTCTTTTCAAGTTGAACTATAGGATTATTTAATTGACCCAAATATGTGGGTCGGACCATGCATTGAATCAATTGATATTGTGCCATGATATTCCGTGTTGAGAATATTTGTATGATATTAGGGTTTATATGTAGAAGCTTATCCATGAATTCTATTTCAATCGATGTTTAGAAAAACCTTTGGGTTGTTGAATTAATGCACGACGATTAATATTTCCATTCACGGAATTTTAAATATAATTTCCTAATAGGTGTATGTGTGAAATATAATATTCGAAGTGGGTTTAACACAAATGAATTTAAGTATGCAAATCTAAGATATTTAGAACATCTACAATATAAGTACTTTTCTTTTGTCAACAAAAAAAATTCATCAACAAAATACTCAGTAGGAATTCCTTTGCATTCCGCTCTTCCACTATACCTCTATTTGGTAATTACATGCTCTCTACACAAAAGAAAACCCTCCATCCCTAATTCAACTCTAAGGTAAATTTCTCAATCATCCTAAAATTTAACCTAACTTTCATTTTCCTTTATATGCATTTTTATTCTCAATATCATCCCCGGTGTCTTAAATCAAGTTTTCTCCCGGTTTGGAAATATAAAGTTTATTTTTTAACAAATCAATCAATGCTAGCTATTACTAATTTTCTAATTTATTTCATCCTGGATTCTACCAATGACAAATAATTTACAAACTCTAAAATTTACTAAATGTCTACAACTAGTTATCTATAGTTACATGCGAGTTGTACAATACTAAATTCAGTACACGTAGGGAAAAAAAAAAACTATTGAACTTTACAGATGGCAACAACGACAACAACAACAAAACTTTTAGTCAAAAAGGTGTGTAGTAGAAGAACGAAGTAAAGAGAGCAACATCACCTGTCGGAAAGGGTAGCTCCTTCAGTAGCAAGCTTCCTATTGTCTTCCCATACAAATAGCAAGTTAGGGACGGATGGTTTGCTCTACCGCTAGGACTACTGATTTCCTTCCAGATAATTATAAATTGTTATTCACTAATGCATTATATATTGATTGTATATACTAATTATCTAACAAACTACTAGTTAATTTACTAAGTATTACCTATTGGATTTACTAATATACACAAAGACACATTTTTGGAAGATAAAACAAGTTCGCATGCATGCTTTTTCATCTTCATAACACCTTTTTACTTGATCAGTTGTAACTAACTAGATCTCGTATGGATGCTAGAATTCCAATTCATGAATAGATTCAGGATTAACCAACCAAAAAAAAATCCAAATAAATATAGCGAAAATGGCATATCTCTATCAAAGAGAAAGTCGCGGCTCACTTTAAACTAATGACCCACTTTAAACTATGTTACCAGCTAGTACTAGATCAAGGACGAGCTTAATTACATATTCAAACACCAAACAAACCATTATTGCGGAAATCACATAAATATTCTACAACACCATTACAAATTTGCAATTGGCCTTGCACATTTCAACTTTCTTTTTTCAGTTTTCATGAGGAAAACGAGTATGAACACTAATCAACTTGACTTCTTGACATTTTTTTCTATATTTTCTTCGGCTTGTACAGATAAGAAAATAACATAAAACTGTTAGATACAATAACGAACAAAAAAAATAAGAGGGAAACATCACCTGTCGCAGAGAGTGATCCTTTGGGAGAAAGCTTCCAAAAGCCTTCCCGTACACCTTGCAAGAAGAGAAGTGAATGAGCCGCTTGCTATTTTCAGAACAATACTCAACCTGCATTGTGATGCCACGGCACAATGACAGTGGAAAATTAGGGACAGTAGGCAGAGATTCGGATATGCACGAAACACACAAAACTTACGTAAGGAATCCATCGAAACAACGCTATAGATACAAGGAACAAAGAAGAAGTAGAAGGCAAAAGAAACCAGAAAGACAGCAGGAGGGAAGAAACAAGGTACAGGTGAGGAAGCTAATAAAAAGAAGGCATCCGGAGAAAGGGGATAAGCGAATCTGATAGGAGCTCACCAGATCCGAAATCTTGATGAGGCCCTCGAGTCGGTAGTCGTTCTTGATGTTGAGTCGGTGGAACTGGATCCGGCCGTGCTCCAAGCGGGGACTCGAAGAGGTGCTTGATCTTCCCGGCGGAGAAGCAGATCTGAAGAAAAGGGGGGGGGCAATGGGAGCTGCAGAGGAGGGACCTGTCGGCGGAGGAGCCAGTGTGAGAGAGAGAGAGAGGAAGGAGGGCGAGAAGCTCACCAGATCGGACATCTTGATGAGGCCTTCGAGTCGGGAGTCGTTCTTGATGTTGAGTCGATGGAACTGGATCCGGCCGTGCTCCGGCGGGGGCTGGAGGAGGTTCTTGATCTTGTCGCTGTAGACGTCGACGGCGAGCACCTTGTGGGGCATGCCCTCGTCATCAATCGCCTTGTATTGACCTAAATTGTAAAGTGTGTCGGAGTCGCAGGGTAAATAAATAGAATCAGCAAGCTTATTTACATGTTAGTAACGCCTAATAAGCAAATTGATAGGAAAGTATACCTGGCTTAATGACTTCCCCAGGATTCGACTTTATTAGCAGCTGTCGGCCATCAAGATGGTTGAGAGTGAATTGGAAACCGCATAGTGCCTCGGTCAGGCTGAGTGTATGGTCGATGTAGAGGTCGTCAAACTTCCTCTTAAATTTAGGGTGCTCTTTAACTTGCAAGACAATTACTATATCTCCTGTTACTGTATCAGGCTGCAATCATTGCAGTAGCGTTAAACGACTGAAAATACAAACCGACATTGATCCGGCATAGAAACATGTATCGAAACCTAAAGAATTAGCCTCCCCAAAGAACAACAAAAACTAACAAGAAATAGCTCGAAGCTAACAAGTGCAACAAAGAATTAAAACAAGGGTCGGGTCGACAAGAACTCACGGCTTCATCAGCTTCTCCTTGGAATACAATCTTCTGGCCATGCTGCATCCCCTTCTCGACATGAACCTCCAACACCTTCTTCTCCTGAACGACTTTGTTACCCTTGCAGTTTGGGCACTTGTCTTTGTCGCTGATGACCTCGCCTGCATAACAACAACATAATTGGGAGATGCCGAAGGAACAAAAAAAATTAAAAAATAGTAGAACCGAACCAAAAATTGATATAAAACACTGCATGAAACTAACCTGAGCCTCTGCACTCAGGGCAAACATGTTGCATCTGTTGGATCATGCCCAGTCCTATCTGTCTAGTCACTGTCCTCACTCCTGAACCTTGGCATCCGAAGCATCTTCCTGATGCACCACTTTTTGAACCTTTTCTGAATATTAATGAATGTAGCAAGAAACATAAGAACTGAGAGAGAATTGTAAAACAGGGAATTAAAATTCACTTGGAAGGAACAACAGGGGCGGATCTGCAGAAAAGGGGGGGGGCAATGGGAGCTGCAGAGGAGGGACCTGTCGGCGGAGGAGCCAGTGTGAGAGAGAGAGAGAGAGGAAGGAGGGCGAGAAGCTCACCAGATCGGACATTTTGATGAGGCCTTCGAGTCGGGAGTCGTTCTTTATGTTGAGTCGATGGAACTGGATCCGGCCGTGCTCCGGCGGGGGCTGGAGGAGGTTCTTGATCTTGTCGCTGTAGACGTCGACGGCGAGCACCTTGTGGGGGGTCCCCGCCAAAAGCTTCTCAAACAGGTGGGATCCGATGAACCCACCCGCCCCGATCATGCAAATCCTCAGCGACGGTTGAGACCTCCTCCTCGGGCCTCGGCGCATCGCTGGTTTGCCCTGATCGTCTTCCTGAAGTGCTCCATAGGCACCCTCACGAACGGGTGCTGCAGCTTAAGCGATTCCGCAACTCACGCCTTAAACACGTGCCGATTTCATAGACACTGTGCAATATTTTATGCCTGGTATCGCCTCAAGATGCATGATTAGTCTTGTGTATGATATATGAGTGACTCATCTTATATAATTTTTGTTCACAGTTGATCGAACAAGTTGGATTCAAAATTGAAAACTCTCCATTTTAGGGAAAAAAAAAAACGAAACACTCCCAAAATAGACTTACCAGTTCAGAGACCATCTTGTTCTATGCTTGGGCCATTCCACGGTCCATTTGTCACTGGGCTTACTGAGTAGGCTCAGTTAGCTCTTTTAGATATTTTCACTGATTCGTCCAATATGTTTGGCCCAATATTTTTGTTGACCAAACCCAATTTAACTTTTTATTATTTTTTGGCAGGCCTTAAGTAGTAGCGGGCCTCGCATTGAAATTTACAGTATTTTGCTACAGTTTCTACCTTTTTAAATAAGAAGAAAGATATTCGTTTGATTTAAGCACCCCAAAATAGTAATATTAAACAATATTAAGCAAATTTGTAAGATCAATTAGCAAACTAAACAATCAAATCCTGTCTCAGTGTTAGCCTTTCGCAGCCCTACCTCAGTGAATTATCCTCAAAAAATGAGATTCGAGGTAATAAGTTTTTTATACTCAACTATTCCTATGCGTAGTTTGAAAATAAGTATGAAAGTTTAATCAACCGTCCCTAGTGTAATTGGCAAAGGGTTTAGTAGTTGATATCTGAGACCCGAGTTCGAAACCTAATTACTTCATATTTTCAGTTAAGTTTATTTCAAAAATAAACGAAGCGGATAGTATGCTATATTTTTCTCTTAAAAAAAAAAAAAAAAAAAGTATGAAGGTTTAATAGTTTGGGCTAGTTCTTATCTGAATATCTCAAAAAAAAAAAAAAAAAAAAAAAAGGAGTATGAAGGTTTAATAGTTTGGGCTAGTTCTTATCTGAATAAAGCCTAATAAGAATGCAATGGCATGGGGAGACCCCATCTCATTAATGCATGTCTTATGTCTGTGACTAGTGGGTCGGGCCATTAATACAGGTTACAATGTTTTGTACTAGTTGTTGCTTGGAATATATCCTAGTTATATTAATATATTGAGGTTTAGATAAAAACATCTGAGAGCGAACAACAGGAGAAGGGCCTGGGCTAAGCCCTTTGTTAGCCAAAATATCCTAGGTTGTAAGTAAATATTTGTTAATGAACAGTAGACTGTGCCATTGAAATGAAATTTATGATTCTTTGGGCTGGTTCTCGCCAAAAATATGATCTTTGTATAAGCCCAATAGAGCAACTGCGATCCTACTAGGCTGTTGAGTTTCCTTATCCCGGACCTACCGGCATGGGCTAGCCCCTTTTCAGTCTATATAACTTATGATAGTAAATATTTCCATGTGAAATAGTGGGCTGGGCAATGTTAGTGGGAAGATTCACTTAGACCAATGTTAGTGGGAAGATTGTATACAACTGAGCACCAGTGTGGATAAGATGGCTGGACCACTGAAATGGAGTTTGTGATGCTCTGGCCCACTCAATATTATTAGTAAGAAGGTTCAATAAAAAATATAGAGCACCAACAAGAGTTGTTTAATCGGACCCTAATTAATTTCTAAATAACAAAAAGGCTGGTTAACTAGTAAACTAACTTCTTAGCGTTTCGTACATAAATGCGATTCATCACTACATGCTTTAAGGTGTAACAATTTCGACCCCAAACAGAAAAACTTATCAAAACCAAATATTGAATCGATAGTATTTTATACAATTTTATTGTTTATCCTATATTGTCAATATAATTATAACTATTTTATTGTTTATCCTAAATACTGCAGTCAATACTTATAAAACCTATAAGGAGAGGGTATGAAGAAATAAATATATTGGAATTAAGCTAAGAGTAGCTTTTGCAAAGCAAACTTTATTTCTTTGTGTTTTACTACAAGGAAATTAGAGGAGCAATGAATAACAAGTTATATTTTTCTTTTTTTTTCTCTCTCTTTCTTCACATTTTAATAACAATGTGATTATAGTTAAAGAGTGAGCATACCTTGAGTACTAGATTTGCCGACTCGAACAATATGATTATAGTTAAAGAAGGAGAAGAAGATGATGACCGAGAGAAGAGATCTCCGTATCTTCATATTTTTTAAGATGAGAACATTTTATAAACCAAAGTCTCTAGTTTTTTATGCTTATATCCATCCTACTACTCTCCATGATTTAGAGCTGACTTACATGATAAATGGCATTTGAAGCCATCACCATATCCATGGTGTCTCCTTCACGATTTTTTTCTTTTCATGATCATACTTCCTTTGACAAGGGTCGGGCCTAGCTTGATCTGATTCAATACTTATACATTCCCATCCGGCACGGCTCAAAAACCTCAGGCTCTCATTCCGTCTGGCCCAGAAATCTGGTCCGCAATTCAGGTTCAATCCCCGAATAGTAGAACCCCTTTCAAAATGGGACCGAATAACCTGTCCAAAGCTTAAATCGGCCTATTAACTACCCGAGGGCCATTCGAGATATATCCGGGCTAACTAGCGTGGGGGCGGATATTATCATAGCACAACATACAATCTTTTTAAAAATTTTGCCATTTGAGCAAACGATAATTATAAAATGACTTACATTTATTTCCTTATATAGTATATGAAGTATTCTATTTGAGCCCGTTGATGTATCTGGATTAATACTTAATTGATTTTTTCCTTTTGGGTTATTATTCTATTCGAAAACATAAAATGATTATATTATCAGTCATACTTAAACTTTATTATGCTCAATTATAAACAATATATTTTATTCTGACACTCATTAAAAATTAATCTAATGAATGTAATTATTTTTCAAAATCACCTTAGAGGCATGTAGGTTTTGCTTCGAATTCTAGGGGTGATATGTTATGTGTGGTGTGAAAAGTGCTGAAGAAAAAATTTCATAAATCTTCTTCTCATTCCTATAAAAACCTCATATTGACAGATAAAAACTCATTGATAGCATATTTTCTTTGGGTTAAGACCACACTAAAACAGATAAATGAAGGTTGGATAAAATATATGTCTGGAAATCTATGTTTCTTTACGGCATAATGGACTGAGCAATTGATATGCAGGGCCGGGCCTAGTAGATTGCTTTCTGTTGGGCCAAGATAAAGTGGCGTAAAAAGAATAAATTGCAAAGGCCGAGCCCGTCCCGCAACGGGTTGAATTAGCCCGTCGGCCCTCGATGAGAATTTAACTATTTAATCCAAATCTTTCCCTTTTTTTTTTTTTTTTATTTGGGTTAGGTCTTTTTCTAAGATCAGCTCATATATACAGCAACATGGTCCAAAAAGGCTATTATTGGCGAATACACTGCATCATGCGGCCACCTTTTCATCAGGATTGCATTCATCATTTTTTATTCAAAACTTTTGTTTGATGCGAAGAAATTCAAAATTGAAATACAATAAATTAGTAGATCATGATTATTTTATCAAGCTTTAGGCGGATGTTCGTGTGACGCCCCACTTCCCAGGGGGTCACCCATCCTAGAACTACTCTAGCTCTAGCACGCTTAACTCTCATGTTCCTCTTGGATCTTGCTACCATCCAAAATGCTATAGCCGGGTTAGAGATTTAGTCCTATTATATCATTTATATATAGGACTAATCCAAATTTCGGGGGTGTCACATTCTTCCCCTGTAGTAACCATGATTTTAAAATCCAGAATTCAGGTTTAAATAATTTTCAGAATTATTTAAATAGCAAAAATTAGTAGATAGTAGTGCAACAGTGGCCCTAAAATGTCGACTTTTGATCGGGGTCTGATCTGGAAAATCCGAGATCACCATTGCGATCGTCTCGTCGAAACATAGAAGTTTCATATTCATATGTTTTCGATCCGACGGTCGGATCTTCCAGAAATCAGAAATCAAAAAGCGGGCCCCGCGACTTAAAGTGAATAGTAACCCTCGGTTTTTAATCCCTCGCTTTCACTAATGGCCGAACCACTATCTAGAGTTTTAACCTAGAGGTATGAGTAATGGATCCTAGCTATTTTCGACGTTCTGAGCGCAATGGCACTGACGGATTTCGCGTTTGGCGACCCGGGTGCATCGAAGTACGTGCCACGCGCTATATTGAGTCGAACTTTATGGAACGACTTTTAATCCGGGCGTCGAACGAACCAAACAAACACGCTACCTGACAGGTCTCGACGAGCCGGACGTCGTGGCGAAGTCCGCTTCGCAAAACGGTGACCGGATTGTCTCGAAATGCGTGAAAGGTGCCGAAAAAGTGGGTATTTTTGAAGAAACCTTAATATTTTATGTATCAAAATTAACAAGCTTAATTCACTAAGGTTCTGAATGCAATTGTGAGCTACAGCTGGGTCCTTAAGGCTTAGGGTTTCTTGTACAAGGGTTATTTTGCAAAATTGCAAAATCTAGCATTTATGCAAAGGTGTCTCTTGGTCTGCCCGTGGAGGTTACACGAGGTGGCTCTTGGGATTTCCTAACTCCCAAGAGTTATTCCTCATAAGCCTCGGATGCTGGGGTGGCCGAGGGAGATCACCCCATTGAAAAAAAAAATCCGAGTGAGAGAGAAGGGTGAGGATTGGAGAGAAGTTGCTCCAACTAGGGTTCCTGGACTTCTGGGAGTTCTTCTGCTTCCAGGTGAGCAAACCCGAGCTTGCTGGAGGCTGCGCGTGGCCGTGGAGAGAACCGGCTTCTTCCTCATCTTCTCCAACTCCGGCGAGGTGAGTCCTATTGATCCAATGGTTTTTCAGACCCAAGACCTTTGGAAGTATTTTCCCTATAGCCTAAGGATTATTTCCGGACCACCCATGAAATGGGAAAAGCTCCGGTTGGCCGGCGGCCAAGTTGCACCGCCGGAGCTCCGCCCCGAGCTTTCTTTGCTTACGGCGATTTTTAATGAAAAGTAAAGTGATGGTCTTCTTCCTCTTGACCTGTTCTTGCTTCCCTCCAAATTTGGAGTGTTTTGATGCTGTGTGGAGGTGGTGCGGAAGTGCCCTAGTTTGGGGAAGATGACCCCTTCGGCCGAGCTTGTTGCTCCGGCGCCGGCGAGGCTTCCCACCGCCGGCCACATGTACAGGAAGCTTTATTGGGTCGAGGGGTATCCACCCATGCTTTTGCATGGCAACCATGCAGCCCGAAATGGTGGGTGCCATGGTTGACCCGAGTTTGAGGCCGTTAATGGCGGCCGGCCGTCCGGCGATCTCCGACGACAGGGACATGGCCAGAGCTTCTCAAAAGCTTGCTAGAAAGCTTGTGGTGCTGTTCTTTGCACCTTAAAGCGGACAATAGCAAAGTTGCCATTGTTGAAGAAAGCTCGAAATGGAGCTTTGCTCCACCGCCGTCGCCGCCGTGTTTTGTTGCCGGCCACTGGCACAGAAAGTTTTCTTGAGTGATTTAGCACCTAGTTGGCCAAGTCATTTGATCCCAGATGCCTTAGGTTGCTGGTCACGAATTTCAAAGCAATGGAGTCATCTTTTCCACCTTGCCCGCAGCCAACCATGGGTGCAAAGATGCCTCAGGCTTGCAGGAGTTGTAGAGGAAGTTATGTGGAAACTTTCCTTCCAAGTTTGAGGGCTTAAGGTGCAGAATTGGCTGAGAACCAACTCGGGGAAGTTGTTGTGAAGCTTTGTATATATGGTGCATGCCAAGTGTTTGAGGAAATGTCTCAAAGAACTTTGAGGCAGAATTAAGCTTCAAGTTGTATATCAAACTTACTCAGGAAGGTCCCCTGAGCTTGATGCTCACTTCAGATCAATCTTGATCTGTGTGGACAAGTGGTTGGTGCATTGTGAACTTATGTGAGAGCAAGGGCTTGGTTCGGGTTGAACCAGCAAACCTGGGCTGCATCTAGGGCAAGCCCTGTGATCCTGGCATTATCCAGAGATGGTTTGATATAGAAAGTTTTGTCTGGAAATATGTGGATTCAAAGATGAGTCATAACCAAGCCTTAATGCAATAATTGATTAAAAACAGTGTTAGGGTCTGTTTGGAAAATTGTAAAAGTGTACTCCTGGGTATTTTGGGGTCACTGAACGCGATGCTCGCGTTAAAAACAGAGTTGGAAGTCTCGGAGAAACAAAAATGCAAAAAGGGCTATGTTAGAGGAGAGTTTTATGACCCGAAGTTTTCCTCGGGTTCCGTGCTGCCGCAAATTGGTGAGCACGGTGTTCAGCAAAATAAATGTCACCTGCTGGAAGTGACGGTTCGTTAAAATGAATTTCCAGTAAAAAGAACGAGCGAAAACAGTGCTAAAAAGAGGTTTTAAGTTGATTTGAAACTGTTAGATTAAAAGTTAAGTTAATTCCTGAACAATATGTTTAATTCAGGTCTGTTCGATCTACATCTGGTTTTCAAGTGATCTGTCGATACAAATAGTCGCCTGCGATTTATCAGGTGGGTTTAACTTCGGTCCGAGATCTTTTCGGCCCTCGGTGTACGGTATTAGTTGGACTCTTGTTTTTGGTAACCTAGTTTATCTTGAGCCTGTCTGCCTTTGGTTGCAATATATATTACTGTTAGTTGCTTTGACTGATTGGCCATTTCGTAGTTGCACTCCTATGCTTGATTATTATATTGATCTACCAATGCTTGAGCCTGCCTTCCTTTGATTCAGTTATTTGCTACGTCATACCTGCTTTATGCCTGATTATGATCTTCTTTAGTGATCTTTACCATATCTGCTGATTAGTTGTTTCCAGTGGTTATATTATTGCTCTACATATTGCCATGCCTGTTTGGTCATCTGATAGTTGAGCTACGCCTGTTATCAGTTCTATTCTGCCTTACATGATTATTCTTAGTGCCTCTGGTATTTATATCTTATCTTGGAACATTTCCATGGTTGATGAGTAAGCCTGTTTGTCCTGTCGATCAAATGATACACTGCTGAGCACATAGATTTGTTTAACTGATGTTTTTACCGAGCTTCGTAGGGTCGCCGGAGTCTGTTCTTGTTTGATAGGACAAAGGCAATTGCTCTGCGAGGTTTGGAAACCCAAGCTTCGTAGTGTCGCCTGAGTCTGTTCTTGTTTGATAGGACGAGGGCAATGCTCTTCGGGGTGTGGACTTTTCAAAATAGTTTTCTTAAAAATATGTGTTTAAGTTTTGTATTATTTGGTTGGTTTGCATGATTGAGTTGTGTTTTTCGGTTGAGCTTATGCTGAGTTGAGATTTGCCTTGGTCTTGCATATGAGTTGAGATTCAGTTGATTTGGTTATTGCATCCCAGTGGGGATTTCCCGGCTTGTTGCCGATTACCCGGTCAGTGGACCGCCAGTTTGAGCATTTGCACATGATTCGCCCGCACCGTTGTTCTTCACGTACACTAGCGGACTGATCCCCCGTAGCGGTGTACTTTACCGGTAAAGTGGTTAGCTGAGGCAACCCGTGACCCTAGTTTGGGGAATGTCAACCAGTGGTGCCAAGAGGGCAGCCTTGCCTGAGGTCTTGTGAAGGCCAATATGGTAGCTTGTGATTGGGTCTTTGTGTTTTCATCTATTTGATGCATGTGTTGTTAAGTTGCTTTAACATGATTTTTTGATTCTTTGATCTGGCTTCTAGTTATCTACCTATATTGCTGATTGTCCTAATTCCTTGATGCCTTGATTATAATCTCATTGTTATATTGCTGATTGTCCTAACTCCTTGATGCCTTGATTATAGTTTCATTGTTATCTTGCTGATTGTCCTAACTCCTTGATGCGTTGATTATCCTAATACATGTTTGTCCTGTTTTAAATTCTGGTAAAATTATCTACCATGCTCGTGCCCAGATTATAAGTTTTGCTTTCTTTACAGCACCAGTTATATATCTGCTTTACCCTAACCCCTGATTATTACTATCCTCTAGTATTGTATACCAGTAGGTACGATCTGCTATTTCTCGGCTCGTCGTGCCCACTGGGATACACTCCGGTGTATCTCACACCCTCGGGTGACTGTGTTTCAGGCCGAGCGGGTGCTGGGATGTCGGGACGTGTTGGTGAGATTCCGTGTTAGATGTTGACCCTGGACAGCCGAAAGTTCATGTATTATTTGATGTTAAAGGAAAGAGTTGTAATTCAGATGTAAATAATTGTAAAGTTAATTGTAACTTTTGCATGTAGTTGTACGTAGTTAGTACTCTGATGATTGTTGCCAAGCTAGCCGTGCATATATAGAAAAGGCTCAATTCCATTGGGGATTGGGACTCTTCTATATATGTGGCGGTCTGTCATTGCCCTGGTTGTTTTTGCAACTCTGATTTTAAAAAAAAAATTTATACACTAGTTTTTGGACTCGGGGCGTGACAGATTAGATGGTATCAGAGAAATAGGAATACGATGTCTAGGTTTGGCTAGGAACGAACTCTAGGATGACTTGTGGTCACGAGAGAGCGCTGGGTTTCAGAATAGTGGTTTGGAACTTAGATGTGTTTCGTATTCGGGTTTTGAGAATCGTTGTTACTGAAGAGTAGTTGCGGTCATAGTTTCGACCGTGGGATTGATGTTTCAGTGGAGCCAGAGGGCTCAGATCCGTACTTGTGGTTCAAAGATTGACCCCGTAATGGTAGTGACATTTGGTAAAGGTTATATTATCGACATAGAGACTGTGTAGGAAGGTATGTGATGTACCTTCAGATGTGAGTTGTGTCCCCAACTAGTGGTTGGCGATAGATCTATGGTATTTCGCCTTTCTTTTGGTAAGCACGTTGGCGGCCGACAACGTACTTCCGAAAGAACCGAGAAATACTCTGCCCTGTAAACGGGGAATATTCAGATTGGGTCTAAATGAGTAATCTGAGAGTTGTCAATATTTTGTGACTGATTGTCACTACTGTGAACCTATTAGAGGCGTAATAGTGGATTAGTTAAGTTTAAGTTTCGGGGACGAAACTTCTTAAAGTGGTGAGTGATGTAGTAACCATGATTTTAAAATCCAGAATTCAGGTTTAAATAATTTTCAGAATTATTTAAATAGCAAAAATTAGTAGATAGTAGTGCAACAGTGGCCCTAAAATGTCGACTTTTGATCGGGGTCTGATCTGGAAAATCCGAGATCACCATTGCGATCGTCTCGTCGAAACATAGAAGTTTCATATTCATATGTTTTCGATCCGACGGTCGGATCTTCCAGAAATCAGAAATCAAAAAGCGGGCCCCGCGACTTAAAGTGAATAGTAACCCTCGGTTTTTAATCCCTCGCTTTCACTAATGGCCGAACCACTATCTAGAGTTTTAACCTAGAGGTATGAGTAATGGATCCTAGCTATTTTCGACGTTCTGAGCGCAATGGCACTGACGGATTTCGCGTTTGGCGACCCGGGTGCATCGAAGTACGTGCCACGCGCTATATTGAGTCGAACTTTATGGAACGACTTTTAATCCGGGCGTCGAACGAACCAAACAAACACGCTACCTGACAGGTCTCGACGAGCCGGACGTCGTGGCGAAGTCCGCTTCGCAAAACGGTGACCGGATTGTCTCGAAATGCGTGAAAGGTGCCGAAAAAGTGGGTATTTTTGAAGAAACCTTAATATTTTATGTATCAAAATTAACAAGCTTAATTCACTAAGGTTCTGAATGCAATTGTGAGCTACAGCTGGGTCCTTAAGGCTTAGGGTTTCTTGTACAAGGGTTATTTTGCAAAATTGCAAAATCTAGCATTTATGCAAAGGTGTCTCTTGGTCTGCCCGTGGAGGTTACACGAGGTGGCTCTTGGGATTTCCTAACTCCCAAGAGTTATTCCTCATAAGCCTCGGATGCTGGGGTGGCCGAGGGAGATCACCCCATTGAAAAAAAAAATCCGAGTGAGAGAGAAGGGTGAGGATTGGAGAGAAGTTGCTCCAACTAGGGTTCCTGGACTTCTGGGAGTTCTTCTGCTTCCAGGTGAGCAAACCCGAGCTTGCTGGAGGCTGCGCGTGGCCGTGGAGAGAACCGGCTTCTTCCTCATCTTCTCCAACTCCGGCGAGGTGAGTCCTATTGATCCAATGGTTTTTCAGACCCAAGACCTTTGGAAGTATTTTCCCTATAGCCTAAGGATTATTTCCGGACCACCCATGAAATAGGAAAAGCTCCGGTTGGCCGGCGGCCAAGTTGCACCGCCGGAGCTCCGCCCCGAGCTTTCTTTGCTTACGGCGATTTTTAATGAAAAGTAAAGTGATGGTCTTCTTCCTCTTGACCTGTTCTTGCTTCCCTCCAAATTTGGAGTGTTTTGATGCTGTGTGGAGGTGGTGCGGAAGTGCCCTAGTTTGGGGAAGATGACCCCTTCGGCCGAGCTTGTTGCTCCGGCGCCGGCGAGGCTTCCCACCGCCGGC
Source organism: Tillandsia leiboldiana (assembly GCA_029204045.2). NCBI lineage: Eukaryota > Viridiplantae > Streptophyta > Magnoliopsida > Poales > Bromeliaceae > Tillandsia > Tillandsia leiboldiana. The sequence continues at coordinate 103,120 of JAQNDB010000069.1, read as the reverse complement.
CACATGTACAGGAAGCTTTATTGGGTCGAGGGGTATCCACCCATGCTTTTGCATGGCAACCATGCAGCCCGAAATGGTGGGTGCCATGGTTGACCCGAGTTTGAGGCCGTTAATGGCGGCCGGCCGTCCGGCGATCTCCGACGACAGGGACATGGCCAGAGCTTCTCAAAAGCTTGCTAGAAAGCTTGTGGTGCTGTTCTTTGCACCTTAAAGCGGACAATAGCAAAGTTGCCATTGTTGAAGAAAGCTCGAAATGGAGCTTTGCTCCACCGCCGTCGCCGCCGTGTTTTGTTGCCGGCCACTGGCACAGAAAGTTTTCTTGAGTGATTTAGCACCTAGTTGGCCAAGTCATTTGATCCCAGATGCCTTAGGTTGCTGGTCACGAATTTCAAAGCAATGGAGTCATCTTTTCCACCTTGCCCGCAGCCAACCATGGGTGCAAAGATGCCTCAGGCTTGCAGGAGTTGTAGAGGAAGTTATGTGGAAACTTTCCTTCCAAGTTTGAGGGCTTAAGGTGCAGAATTGGCTGAGAACCAACTCGGGGAAGTTGTTGTGAAGCTTTGTATATATGGTGCATGCCAAGTGTTTGAGGAAATGTCTCAAAGAACTTTGAGGCAGAATTAAGCTTCAAGTTGTATATCAAACTTACTCAGGAAGGTCCCCTGAGCTTGATGCTCACTTCAGATCAATCTTGATCTGTGTGGACAAGTGGTTGGTGCATTGTGAACTTATGTGAGAGCAAGGGCTTGGTTCGGGTTGAACCAGCAAACCTGGGCTGCATCTAGGGCAAGCCCTGTGATCCTGGCATTATCCAGAGATGGTTTGATATAGAAAGTTTTGTCTGGAAATATGTGGATTCAAAGATGAGTCATAACCAAGCCTTAATGCAATAATTGATTAAAAACAGTGTTAGGGTCTGTTTGGAAAATTGTAAAAGTGTACTCCTGGGTATTTTGGGGTCACTGAACGCGATGCTCGCGTTAAAAACAGAGTTGGAAGTCTCGGAGAAACAAAAATGCAAAAAGGGCTATGTTAGAGGAGAGTTTTATGACCCGAAGTTTTCCTCGGGTTCCGTGCTGCCGCAAATTGGTGAGCACGGTGTTCAGCAAAATAAATGTCACCTGCTGGAAGTGACGGTTCGTTAAAATGAATTTCCAGTAAAAGAACGAGCGAAAACAGTGCTAAAAAGAGGTTTTAAGTTGATTTGAAATTGTTAGATTAAAAGTTAAGTTAATTCCTGAACAATATGTTTAATTCAGGTCTGTTCGATCTACATCTGGTTTTCAAGTGATCTGTCGATACAAATAGTCGCCTGCGATTTATCAGGTGGGTTTAACTTCGGTCCGAGATCTTTTCGGCCCTCGGTGTACGGTATTAGTTGGACTCTTGTTTTTGGTAACCTAGTTTATCTTGAGCCTGTCTGCCTTTGGTTGCAATATATATTACTGTTAGTTGCTTTGACTGATTGGCCATTTCGTAGTTGCACTCCTATGCTTGATTATTATATTGATCTACCAATGCTTGAGCCTGCCTTCCTTTGATTCAGTTATTTGCTACGTCATACCTGCTTTATGCCTGATTATGATCTTCTTTAGTGATCTTTACCATATCTGCTGATTAGTTGTTTCCAGTGGTTATATTATTGCTCTACATATTGCCATGCCTGTTTGGTCATCTGATAGTTGAGCTACGCCTGTTATCAGTTCTATTCTGCCTTACATGATTATTCTTAGTGCCTCTGGTATTTATATCTTATCTTGGAACATTTCCATGGTTGATGAGTAAGCCTGTTTGTCCTGTCGATCAAATGATACACTGCTGAGCACATAGATTTGTTTAACTGATGTTTTTACCGAGCTTCGTAGGGTCGCCGGAGTCTGTTCTTGTTTGATAGGACAAAGGCAATTGCTCTGCGAGGTTTGGAAACCCAAGCTTCGTAGTGTCGCCTGAGTCTGTTCTTGTTTGATAGGACGAGGGCAATGCTCTTCGGGGTGTGGACTTTTCAAAATAGTTTTCTTAAAAATATGTGTTTAAGTTTTGTATTATTTGGTTGGTTTGCATGATTGAGTTGTGTTTTTCGGTTGAGCTTATGCTGAGTTGAGATTTGCCTTGGTCTTGCATATGAGTTGAGATTCAGTTGATTTGGTTATTGCATCCCAGTGGGGATTTCCCGGCTTGTTGCCGATTACCCGGTCAGTGGACTGCCAGTTTGAGCATTTGCACATGATTCGCCCGCACCGTTGTTCTTCACGTACACTAGCGGACTGATCCCCCGTAGCGGTGTACTTTACCGGTAAAGTGGTTAGCTGAGGCAACCCGTGACCCTAGTTTGGGGAATGTCAACCAGTGGTGCCAAGAGGGCAGCCTTGCCTGAGGTCTTGTGAAGGCCAATATGGTAGCTTGTGATTGGGTCTTTGTGTTTTCATCTATTTGATGCATGTGTTGTTAAGTTGCTTTAACATGATTTTTTGATTCTTTGATCTGGCTTCTAGTTATCTACCTATATTGCTGATTGTCCTAATTCCTTGATGCCTTGATTATAATCTCATTGTTATATTGCTGATTGTCCTAACTCCTTGATGCCTTGATTATAGTTTCATTGTTATCTTGCTGATTGTCCTAACTCCTTGATGCGTTGATTATCCTAATACATGTTTGTCCTGTTTTAAATTCTGGTAAAATTATCTACCATGCTCGTGCCCAGATTATAAGTTTTGCTTTCTTTACAGCACCAGTTATATATATGCTTTACCCTAACCCCTGATTATTACTATCCTCTAGTATTGTATACCAGTAGGTACGATCTGCTATTTCTCGGCTCGTCGTGCCCACTGGGATACACTCCGGTGTATCTCACACCCTCGGGTGACTGTGTTTCAGGCCGAGCGGGTGCTGGGATGTCGGGACGTGTTGGTGAGATTCCGTGTTAGATGTTGACCCTGGACAGCCGAAAGTTCATGTATTATTTGATGTTAAAGGAAAGAGTTGTAATTCAGATGTAAATAATTGTAAAGTTAATTGTAACTTTTGCATGTAGTTGTACGTAGTTAGTACTCTGATGATTGTTGCCAAGCTAGCCGTGCATATATAGAAAAGGCTCAATTCCATTGGGGATTGGGACTCTTCTATATGTGGCGGTCTGTCATTGCCCTGGTTGTTTTTGCAACTCTGATTTTAAAAAAAAAATTTATACACTAGTTTTTGGACTCGGGGCGTGACAGATTAGATGGTATCAGAGAAATAGGAATACGATGTCTAGGTTTGGCTAGGAACGAACTCTAGGATGACTTGTGGTCACGAGAGAGCGCTGGGTTTCAGAATAGTGGTTTGGAACTTAGATGTGTTTCGTATTCGGGTTTTGAGAATCGTTGTTACTGAAGAGTAGTTGCGGTCATAGTTTCGACCGTGGGATTGATGTTTCAGTGGAGCCAGAGGGCTCAGATCCGTACTTGTGGTTCAAAGATTGACCCCGTAATGGTAGTGACATTTGGTAAAGGTTATATTATCGACATAGAGACTGTGTAGGAAGGTATGTGATGTACCTTCAGATGTGAGTTGTGTCCCCAACTAGTGGTTGGCGATAGATCTATGGTATTTCGCCTTTCTTTTGGTAAGCACGTTGGCGGCCGACAACGTACTTCCGAAAGAACCGAGAAATACTCTGCCCTGTAAACGGGGAATATTCAGATTGGGTCTAAATGAGTAATCTGAGAGTTGTCAATATTTTGTGACTGATTGTCACTACTGTGAACCTATTAGAGGCGTAATAGTGGATTAGTTAAGTTTAAGTTTCGGGGACGAAACTTCTTAAAGTGGTGAGTGATGTAGTAACCATGATTTTAAAATCCAGAATTCAGGTTTAAATAATTTTCAGAATTATTTAAATAGCAAAAATTAGTAGATAGTAGTGCAACAGTGGCCCTAAAATGTCGACTTTTGATCAGGGTCTGATCTGGAAAATCCGAGATCACCATTGCGATCGTCTCGTCGAAACATAGAAGTTTCATATTCATATGTTTTCGATCCGACGGTCGGATCTTCCAGAAATCAGAAATCAAAAAGCGGGCCCCGCGACTTAAAGTGAATAGTAACCCTCGGTTTTTAATCCCTCGCTTTCACTAATGGCCGAACCACTATCTAGAGTTTTAACCTAGAGGTATGAGTAATGGATCCTAGCTATTTTCGACGTTCTGAGCGCAATGGCACTGACGGATTTCGCGTTTGGCGACCCGGGTGCATCGAAGTACGTGCCACGCGCTATATTGAGTCGAACTTTATGGAACGACTTTTAATCCGGGCGTCGAACGAACCAAACAAACACGCTACCTGACAGGTCTCGACGAGCCGGACGTCGTGGCGAAGTCCGCTTCGCAAAACGGTGACCGGATTGTCTCGAAATGCGTGAAAGGTGCCGAAAAAGTGGGTATTTTTGAAGAAACCTTAATATTTTATGTATCAAAATTAACAAGCTTAATTCACTAAGGTTCTGAATGCAATTGTGAGCTACAGCTGGGTCCTTAAGGCTTAGGGTTTCTTGTACAAGGGTTATTTTGCAAAATTGCAAAATCTAGCATTTATGCAAAGGTGTCTCTTGGTCTGCCCGTGGAGGTTACACGAGGTGGCTCTTGGGATTTCCTAACTCCCAAGAGTTATTCCTCATAAGCCTCGGATGCTGGGGTGGCCGAGGGAGATCACCCCATTGAAAAAAAAAATCCGAGTGAGAGAGAAGGGTGAGGATTGGAGAGAAGTTGCTCCAACTAGGGTTCCTGGACTTCTGGGAGTTCTTCTGCTTCCAGGTGAGCAAACCCGAGCTTGCTGGAGGCTGCGCGTGGCCGTGGAGAGAACCGGCTTCTTCCTCATCTTCTCCAACTCCGGCGAGGTGAGTCCTATTGATCCAATGGTTTTTCAGACCCAAGACCTTTGGAAGTATTTTCCCTATAGCCTAAGGATTATTTCCGGACCACCCATGAAATGGAAAAAGCTCCGGTTGGCCGGCGGCCAAGTTGCACCGCCGGAGCTCCGCCCCGAGCTTTCTTTGCTTACGGCGATTTTTAATGAAAAGTAAAGTGATGGTCTTCTTCCTCTTGACCTGTTCTTGCTTCCCTCCAAATTTGGAGTGTTTTGATGCTGTGTGGAGGTGGTGCGGAAGTGCCCTAGTTTGGGGAAGATGACCCCTTCGGCCGAGCTTGTTGCTCCGGCGCCGGCGAGGCTTCCCACCGCCGGCCACATGTACAGGAAGCTTTATTGGGTCGAGGGGTATCCACCCATGCTTTTGCATGGCAACCATGCAGCCCGAAATGGTGGGTGCCATGGTTGACCCGAGTTTGAGGCCGTTAATGGCGGCCGGCCGTCCGGCGATCTCCGACGACAGGGACATGGCCAGAGCTTCTCAAAAGCTTGCTAGAAAGCTTGTGGTGCTGTTCTTTGCACCTTAAAGCGGACAATAGCAAAGTTGCCATTGTTGAAGAAAGCTCGAAATGGAGCTTTGCTCCACCGCCGTCGCCGCCGTGTTTTGTTGCCGGCCACTGGCACAGAATCTCGAGAGACAATCTCGTGCCACAGTTGGTCGCTCAACATGCTAACATGACCCCAACGGACCCACGGGTCGAAGTCGATCCCTCAACTCACAAAGAACACCCTGACGGGGACCAAACCGTCGGTGAACGGGACTGAAAACTGGCTCGCAAGGCGATCATAAAGCTGATGCCCAAAACTCGCGGTCAAAAGTCCGAATCATCCAAAAACTCTCACCGTTGTGTACCTACAACGTGGCATCACTGCCGTGCACCAACAGCGTGGCATCACTGCCGTGCACCAACGGCGTGGCATCACCACCGTGTATCAACGGTGTGGCATCACCACCGTGTATCAACGGCGTGGCATCACCACCGTGTATCAACGGCGTGGCATCACCACCGTGTATCAACGGCGTGGCATCACCACCGTGTATCAACGGTGTGGCATCATCACCGTGTATCAACGGCGTGGCATCACCACCGTGTATCAACGGCGTGGCATCACCACCGTGTATCAACGGTGTGGCATCATCACCGTGTATCAACGGCGTGGCATCACCGCCGTGTATCAACGGTGTGGTATCACCACCGTGTATCAACGGCGTGGCATCATCACCGTGTATCAACGGTGTGGTAACACCACCGTGTATCAACGGTGTGGTATCACTCAAGCATCAAGGCCTCAGATCCTCACAGTACTATAACCAACACTACTTCGAAGTTCCGGAGCTGAGGAAGGGCCAAAAGATCAACAGGCAAAAACCAGGGCCCCAACTGCACTGGGCAGGACCAATAACACCCATCTATGTGCAACACGTGATCAGGTATCTGAACCTCACGAGCACAAGCTAAGGGTCCTATTTCTAGCCCATACATCAATGCAAATGCCCTACAGAAGAAAAGAATGCAATGCTCAGGTAACAAATAACGCTCGAGTGCGTGTAGGGGAGATAAGATTAATATCTGCCACCACGTGGCTAGCTGCCCCCGAATCCTCATCCTGTGCGACATAGACGCTCTCGCTCGGGGTGGTCGTCCGTCGGACTGCCGCGAAGAAGTGGCCTTAACTATCTGGCCAACCTGTCGAAACTCCGCCTGTCTGGAAGAGCGGAGGAGGAGGAGCCGAAGCTGCCAATGCGACTGATGACCCCGCTTTAGGACAAGACCATGATCTGTGCCCTGCCTGTGGTCACACTACGGCGCAGAATGCAGCCCACCGCCAAGGACACAGTCATCCCGCTGCTGTTGCTGATACATCGGCCGCGGAAAACCTCCTAGTCTCTGTCTCCTCTGAGACTCACGACCCTCAGACTGGGATCGTGGCGGCCCCGGGGTCTCGATCTTCTCGACTGTCCAAACTCAGGCGGCACTGGATGCCTCTCCCCGGAGCTGGTCCCTGGCGCTCCGTCTATCTCTGACATGATCACTGATCCTCGGTCAACCCGCTAAGAATGCTCAATAGCTGCATCTAACGTCGGCACTCGCCGAGAATACCCCAAGTGATAGATATTCCGATGCAGTCCTTTCTCAACTAGCTCAACCTCCTGGGCCTCATCCAGGCGACATGGGGTACACGGCTCGACAATCGCCAAACTCGCGAACAAATTCCAAAAGAGGTCGACTCCCCTGCTGCAGGAGTCTAAGATCCCCTTCCAGTTTCTGCTTACACTGGCAGGAAAGAAGGTCCTGAGCCGCAAAGCACGAAACTGGTTCCAAGTCAACAACCGAGCTCCTAGTAGTCCAACAGGACGAACTCGATGCCCCCAAATCTCGGCGTCCAGTCAGACCATCTCGGTCTCAGTAAAGCAATCACCTGGTAACTCGACTAGGGCTATGTACCCATCTGGTAGCTCGGCCAGTGGAAAGTATCCTGCTGGTAACTCGGCTAGGGCAAAATGTCCTCCTGGTAACTCGGCCAGTGATAATTATCCATCTGGTAACTCGGCAAGTGATAATTATCCATCTGGTAACTCGGCCAGTGATAATTATCCATCTGGTAACTCGGCCAGTGATAATTATCCATCTGGTAACTCGGTCAGTGATAATTATCCACCTGGTAGCTCGGCCAGTGATAATTATCCATCTGGTAACTCGGCCAGTGATAATTATCCTTCTGGTAACTCGGCCAGTGATAATTATCCATCTGGTAACTCGGCCAGTGATAATTATCCTTCTGGTAACTCGGCCAGTGATAATTATCCTTCTGGTAACTCGGCCAGTGATAATTATCCATTTGGTAACTCGGCCAGTGATAATTATCCATCTGGTAGCTCGGCCAGGGAAAACGCCCTCCTGGTAACTCAGCCAGGGAAAACGCCCTCCTGGTAACTCAGCCAGGGAATACGCCCTCCTGGTAACTCAGCCAGGGAAAACGCCCTCCTGGTAACTCACCCAGGGAAAACGCCCCCCCTGGTAACTCAGCCAGGGAATACGCCCTCCTGGTAACTCAGCCAGGGAAAACGCCCTCCTGGTAACTCAGCCAGGGAAAAATGCCCTCCTGGTAACTCAGCCAGGGAAAAATGCCCTCCTGGTAACTCAGCCAGGGAAAAATGCCCTCCTGGTAACTCAGCCAGGGAAAACGCCCTCCTGGTAACTCAGCCAGGGAAAACGCCCTCCTGGTAACTCAGCCAGGGAAAAATGCCCTCCTGGTAACTCAGCCAGGGAAAAATGCCCTCCTGGTAACTCAGCCAGGGAATACGCCCTCCTGGTAACTCAGCCAGGGAAAAATGCCCTCCTGGTAACTCAGCCAGGGAAAACGCCCTCCTGGTAACTCAGCCAGGGAATACGCCCTCCTGGTAACTCAGCCAGGGAATACGCCCTCCTGGTACTCAGCCAGGGCGGGGTGTGTCCTTTTCACAACACGACGTCTCAGGGGTATCGCAACCCACTGCACAACTACAAACGTCTGGACACAACAACCATACGACCCAATCCAGCGAAAGTCTAAGACATGTCATCCATTCCATAGCATTATGTTGTCTGCAACCAACATAATCGATTAGGAGAATAAACATGCCAAACACTCATCCCGTCTCTTGGGAGAGGTAAAACTCAATCAAGACTCTCGCTATAAGTCACGACTCTCATGTAGTCATCCTAATGTCCAACCACAAGCCTAGGGTTTCTAAGTCCACCACGACCTACAACCTAGGCTCTGATACCACTCTAATCTGTCACGCCCCGGGGTGGAAACTGCCACCCGGGCTCGCCAACAGATCCGCCATCTGTACGGAAACTGCCGTACAGACGAAGCGTCTAACCTGCAGAAAGAACCAACTACAGTAAACAGATATCAGAGAGCTGAAAGTAGACTACTAAAACTGAAGTCCAAACACTGTACAACTGAAAAATAAAGTACAACACTATACCTCTCTACAAAGGTCTCTCAACAGAAGAAGAAGAAGTAAACTATCAACCGAAGCTCTCCTCTGAAGGGGGGTACCGCTACACTCCAACGACGGGTAGGGAACAAGCTCGCGACTCCCTCGCCTCGGTCCGAAGGATCAGCAACAGGAGCACAGGAACAGAAGAAGAAGTCCCTGGGGAAAAGACACCACGACCGGTGTGAGAACTACTTCCCACAGTAGTTCTCAGTGGGTACCGTCAACAAGCCCAACGGTCTGCCCACCAAGTCTACTAGAGGCGAAAGATAACAGGCAAAGAAATCTGAAAGAAAAGCTGGAAACTACTCTACAGCTACCATGCCTCTAACCAGACACTCAAAAGTGGAACAGATGAAAGTAAAAGAGACCACTCGCACCCAAGGTGCTCAAACGACCCAAACGAACTGACTACCTCAAAGGTCCAGTCAAGCCTGCGCCCGACGACTAGGAACGCTCCTGCCCACTACCACACATCCACATGAGGACGGGATTTACGTGGGGCGTCCTGTCCTACTAACTCATCCCTCGCGCAAAACTGCCTCAACAGGCCCATCGCTGCCTCAACTGCGGAAGACTGCCTCAACAGGCCAACCATCGTATCCACAGCGGCATCTCAGGACGCGACTCCAACTGAGTAGAACGGCGCGACATAGAGTATCAAACATAGGCATATGCAGGCTAGTCAAAATCCACGCTCACTCTCAGAACGGTAGGGCTCAAGATCCCCAAATACCTCGCACAACAGTCGGAGCACTCTCGACGACTCAGCTGCTCGGCTAACTCGAAACACGAGACGCTAGCCTCACCAACGGCTCGCAGCACAAGGCTCACTGGCTGGAGATACTCCACAGCCAGGAACGACCCACAACTCAGGGTAACAAAACAGGTCGGACAACACTCAACGACCTGGGACCACCGTCAACCCCAACGGTTCCCAACAAGACGGACCGGAAGATACTCGACGGCCCGGGACTACCGTCTACTCAACGGCTCTCTCCCACGACTGTGCAACAGGGAAACAAGACCTCTCGGGACTACCGTATACCCAAACGGCTCCCGGCACAGATAAGCAACCCGCTACAACTACCAGACTCCACTCTGCTCCCAAGCACGAGTGCAAACGCATCCCACACTAAAAGAAAATCCCGACCTCTCGGCCCACTACCCGGGCGAGGATAACACTATGTCCAGGGATAGCAAAACAGTGTGGGTGTCTAAACATAATTAACCCTAGCCCAAGTGAGGGTTTTCTACTGGTCTGGTTACACATGCAACATATGACGGGGGTGCTAGGTCAAGTTCCAAGATAGCTGTATCAACAGATAATAAAAGGAATAACAATTCCTACAATCTAGCATACTACACAATGAAATAAACTATCATGCATAATCCTACATCAGTAGAAATACTGTACAGTCCATAAAACTTGGAGATAAGGCCACCCACCTCGATTTGCCACCAATTGCTCGTAGACACTTGCAATTGGCCTCCACGCGATCCGCACGTAAAACGGGACACGCCGTCGGAGTCCGCACGCAAAACGGAGCACGCCGCCGGAGTCCGCACGCAAAACGGAGCACGCTGCCGGAGTCCGCACCAAAAACGGAGTCTGCACGCGAAACGGTGCACGGCGCCGGAATCCGCACGCAAAACGGTGCACGGTGCCAGAAACCGCACGCAAAACGGAGTCCGCACGCAAAACGGTGCACGGTGCCGGAGTCCGCACGCAAAACGGTGCACGATGCCGGAGTCCGCACGCAAAATGGCGTCCGCACGCGAAACGGTGCACGGCGCCGGAATCCGCACGCAAAACGGTGCACGGTGCCGGAAACCGCACGCAAAACGGAGTCCGCACGCAAAACGGTGCACGGTGCCGGACACAGAAAAGAGCAAGAGGGTTAATTACAGTCCAGAAGGTCGCCCCGAAAACTGTACAAAAATACAGTAAAACCAACACACGGGACCTACCCGTTAGCGCCGCCGTCGCCGAAACGCTCCGCCGGGCGACCTCGCACGCAAAACGAGGTCCACGACGCGCCGCCGCACCTCACGCAATCCCCCCTCCCTCACTCCCTCTCGCTCTCGGGTGCAGAAGAAAGAAAGAAAGGGAGAAAATGCGGTGCGGGGAGGAAGAAGAAGAAGAAAAGGAGGGAGAGAGAAGGTGGTTCACGGGGCGGGTCCACAGGCTCGGTGCACGGCGGCCACCAATGGGAGCCCCCCAACCGGCCGGTCCACAACCGGGCGCGTGCGCCGGGTTCACGCACGCGCCCGGGCGCCACGTGGCGCGCGGCAACGCGCCCGCCACACGGGCGCGTTGCACCGCACCACGCGCAGGCGCGGGACACGCGCCCGTTACACGGGCGCGCGTGCCCCCGCGCCCGCGCGGGCGCCAACGGGGGGCCGCCACGTGGCGGCCCCTGCGCATTCCGCGCTGCGCGCCCGCGTGGCCCCTGTCGCGACCGTACGCCTGCCGTGCCCTCGGGATCCGCGCCGCCAAAAGCTGCTTCGGGATCCACACGCCACCTCGAAAAACGTGCCGCGATGCCTCGAAAAACGCGCACGTCTACCGGACTCCAAAACCAACAAATAAATAGTCCATCCTTAGCGATTTCGCGCGCTGAATCCAAAAACGATGTCCATTTCTCCAAATTCTCACCCGAAAATTTGCCGAATGCCCACTCGATCCGATTTTCGCGCCGGGTCCATTTTTAAAGTCCGATTTGCCAAATTCCAACTCTAAAAATTCCCGAAGGCGACCGGAGAGGTAAACTTTTATCCGGACTTCACCCGGAGTCTAATTTTGACATCTGAATCGCGCGAAATCACTTCTGACCACCCGACGGGTCCTCCAACCTCCCACGGGGTCTCAATTAAAGCCCGAAGTCCACCACTTGTGTCCAAATTGCGCGCAACCCACGCAGGCCTCCAGTGATGCAAGCAAATCCCAAATTGCATCACAAATCCATTTCTGGGCCCCCAACACGCGCACCAACACCCCCAACGGCGACCGAAAGCTGCCCAACAACCAGCAACCCTGCGCGGGGGATTCCGGGACCTCACAGTTCGCCCCATTTTGCTGTAGTGGGCCTATGAATAGAATCAGGCCGACGTTTCATTGGTCAGTGCAGATCCAGTAGTTTTGGATGGGCTTTGTCCCAGGCCCGATGGATTAGTTTGTTTGGTTGGAATCTCCCTCCATGGTGCAAATATTTCGCCAATTCCGCCCAAATCACCACCGAAGCCGCCATCGTCCCATCGCGCGGTGCTCCCAAATCTCTTTTCCCTCCATCGTGCTCGATTCGGAGGGAGTTACAAGTTTCGCTGGTTTTAACTTTGAGAGAGTGAGAAATAGAGAGATCTTCTTCTTCTACTTTGCCACCATCGATAGATCCATGGCGATATAGAGAGAAAGTCTCACAGTCCTCACTCTCCTCTGTCTCTCTTCCTATTCAAAATCTTAATTTACAGTCAATTCAAAAATTTAAATTTAATTTTCATCTAGTTTAATTAAAAATTTAAATTGTTAATTCAAATTTGATATCAAACATAAAGTTTTAAATTGTAAATTTTATTTTTTTGTATATAAATAATAATAATTTTAAAATTTTGATTTTTTTAACCATAATAACTTTTTAATAGTTAGAAAAAAATTAAAATTCTTCTATAATTTTAAAGCTACAAAATTTTCAAACAAAAAATAAAAATACACTAGGTCGGGCCGGCACTAGTCGAACCGGGATTGGACCGGAATCAGACCGGATTTGGTCTGTTATTGGACTGGAATTGGATCAGGATGGGACTTGGGAGCTGATAAAATTTCACATTGTTATCGTTTTTAATGGATTTTTTTTCAGAAGATATACAAAGAATAAAAAATTCAGTATGATCTCCTCCCTAGATCCAATTCTATCCCTAAAAACACATTTTATTTGATGAAAATAGCTTTTCCAAATGCATTGTGAAGTACGGGCAGGAAAAAAAAAGAAAAGAAAAAGTGAATAATTAGGGTTTAGAATTAAGTGTTTAGAATTTTTATACTAGAGTTCAAAGTAGGAGCAAAGTTACATTACAACCACCCTATGCATATTTATTCTTAAGTTTGAGAAAAATATTTTTATACAATCATCAATCAAAGTGAATACCTTGGAAGTGACTAGCTCTGTAATGGGATTTATACTCAAGTGTCAAACTGAAGATGTAAACTTATGCAGGCCATTTAGTTGTGGTTTATAAACCAAAATTTGATCTTTGTTCCTTGAGATTCTTGTAAACCGAATATTGGTTTTGTTATTTTCCTTTCTTTTGATTAGCAATTATGAGCATCAAGAACTTTCTTTCCTCTAGCATGAAGTAGTGAGATATCTACCACATATTGGATCTTAAAATGTACTTTAGAAAAAAATATGAATCTTATATATTTAATTTAAAAATAAAATATATTTAATTAAATCAATTGAGAATTATAAAAAAATAAATAAATTTAAAAATTAAATTAGTGAAATCGGCCGGCCTGTTGTACGGCCCAGCTTCATCAGTGAATTTAAAATTTTGAATACCAACCATCAAAATTTTTTTATCACCTGCGTCTATCGATTTTAAGAATAAAATTATTAAATGCACAATACTTAATATAAAGAATGAAATAATTTGAAACTTTAAGAAGTAGGTTGAAAGAAAATTCTTAAACAAGAACAATATACTCCGCAGTAACAAAAGCATAAAATTAATTGCTTTTACAAAAAAGACGTAGACTTTCGAATGATGTGTGGCTATGAGCATATATGTTCCAATTTTTTTTTTAAAAAAAGGCATATTACCATATATAATTCTACTGCTTTTAAAAATTATGTTCTATTTATTTAAACACTTGTGTGAATTTAGTAATTAGACAATTCAGTCATTTCGCATCAGATGGCTATACAACTTTATATTTTATATGGATGTACTTATGTTATTCTTTTGTTTTTAGCTCAAACTGTAGTTAAATTTTAAGAATTTTAAAGAAAGAAATTGAAAAAGCGTAAACGAAAAAAGCACTATTCTTTAAATTTTTAAAGATTTTGAGATTTTAAGATGTTAATATATTGTATTAAGATTTTAATATTTTTAATGATAAATGTATATTTGAACTTATAAATCAAATTTAAAATTTAAATTTAATTCTTAATCTCTTATTCGAATTTAAACAATTGCTGATTTGATAGGAATAATTTAAAATTATTTTAATTTTCAAACGCTATTTTTTTTTACTGTAATTTCCTTAGAATATTTTTAATTTTATTTAGGAATTCATGTGCATAAAAAAGGCCCACATTGCTGGTGCCAAAGCAGGCTTAAGCCCAGCCCGTCCTTGCGCTGCCAAGCTAAAGCAAACAAATTCAAGGCATGGAGGGGAATGGGCCCGCGCGGCCCGGCCCGGCACGGCGCGGCCCGTCACGGCCCGGCCCGGCACGGCGCGGCCCGTCACGGCCCGGCCCGGCCAGGCCCGACCCGGCCCGGCCAGGCCCGACCCGGCCCGGCCCAGCCCGCGCGGCCACCCGGCCCGACCCAGCCCGCGCGGCCACCCGGCCCGACCCAGCCCGCCACGGCCCGCGAGGCCCGGCCCGCCCCGGTCCGCGAGGCCCGGCCCGGTACGCGCGGTCCGGCCTGCGAGGCCCGGCCCGGCCCGGTCCGTGCGGCGCGGCCTGGCCAGGTCCGAGCGGCCCGGCCCGGCCCGGTCCGCGCGGCACGGCCCGGCCCGGCGTGGCTCCAGCGTGGCTGCCGCGTGGCGCCCGCATGGCGGCCGCGTGGCGGTCGCGTGGCCGCCGCGTGGCGCCCGCGTGGCCGCCGCGTGGCGCCCGCGTGGCGCCCGCGTGGCCGCCGCGTGGCGCCCGCGTGGCGAACGCGTGGCCGCCGCGTGGCGGCCGCGTGGCGCCCGCGTGGCCGCCGCGTGGCCGCCGCGTGGCGCCCGCGTGGCCGCCGCGTGGCGCCCGCGTGGCCGCCACGTGGCGCCCGCGTGGCCGCCGCGTGGCGCACGCGTGGCGCACGCGTGGCGCCCGCGTGGCGCCCGCGTGGCCGCCGCGTGGCGCTCGCGTGGCGCCCGCGTGGCGCCCGCGTGGCCGCCGCGTGGCGCCCACGTGGCGCCCGCATGGCCGCCGCGTGGCGCCCACGTGGCCGCCGGGTGGCGCACGCGTGGCCGCCGCGTGGCGCCCGCGTGGCGCCCGCGTGGCCGCCGCGTGGCGCCCGCGTGGCCGCCGCGTGGCGCCCGCGTGGCCGCCGCGTGGCGCTCGCGTGGCACCCACGTGGCGCCCGCGTGGCACCGGCCTGGCGCCCGCGTGGCCTCCGCGTGGCGCCCACGTGGCGCCGGGCTTGGCCGGGCCGGGCCGCAACGGGCCGGGCCGGGCCGCGACGAGTCGGGCCCGGACGCAACGGGCCGGGCCACACGGGCCCGGCCGCGAGGAGCCAGGCCGGGCCGGGCCGCACGGGCCGGGCCGGGCTGCACGGGCCGGGCCGCACGGGCTGGGCCGGCTGGGCCGCCACGGGCCGGGCCCGCCGCACAAACTGTTCCATGCCAGGCCGGGCCGCACATACAGTGGAGAAATGGGCTGGGCCGGGCAGCACAGACTGCTCCGGGCCAAGCCGTTTCGGGTGAAAGAGTTGTTATCGGATCCGATAATTTGGGCTGTTTTTCGATTATTGGGTTATCGGGTAAAATTGGGACGAGATACGCAAAAATTTCGAAAGGTGTTGACTAGATACTCAAAAATTAAAATATAAATTTAATTTCGAATTTAATATTTAAATCTAAACAATTATCGATTTGACATCTATTTTTAAATGAACTTATTCAACAAGCATAATTTTTAATTATTTTAGTATTTTAATTTTGTATAGTTTTTTATTTTATTTAGAATTTTACGTGACTCAAAATTTTTCAAATTATAAATTTTAACTTTTTGTATGTAAATAAGTGAAAATTTTGAAAACCCAAAATAAAAGAATTCGGTTCAATGTAAACCGGGATTGGACCTTATTTGGACCTGTAATGGACCGATATCCGGCCGGGAACGAATTGGACCCATTTAGGCCCGAGAAAATGTGGTTGCCTATATATCAACCAATAATCATTTATCGGGCCTGGCAGGAATTGGATCGGAATCGAACCATGAAGGAGTCTCGGTCCGAGTAGGGATTCGAGCGGGCCAAACCGGGATGGAGATCTTGCAGCTATCGGGCCAGGCAGTAATCGGACCCACTTAGGAGCGTGAAAATGTAGTTTACTATATATTGCTAATTTTTTTTTCTACATAATAAATTTGAATTAAAATTTTTTAAAAATATTTAAATTATAGGAGATTTTAATTTTAATTTTTTAATCGAATAAAAATTCAAATTTTGAAATATTTATTTTAAAAACGGTATTTAATTAAAGTGGATTAAATTTAAATTATAAACTATATTTAAATTTATGGATAAAAATTGAAATAAAAATTTAATTTTAAAATTATTATTTAAATCTAAATAATTGTCAATTTGACATATGTGTTTTTAAATCAACTTATTCATCAAACATATTTTTTAATTATTTTAGTATTTTATTTTTGTATAATTTTTTATTTTATTTAGAATTTTTCGTGACTCAAAAGTTTTCAAATTATAAATTTTATTTTTTCGTATGTAAATAAGTGAAAATTCTGAAAAAGCAAATATGAAAATTCCGAAAACAAGAGTTACTAATTGCGATATTATCTAAAAAGAAAAGTTTCACATTTGAATATTTAAATATAAATTTAAAAAATAAAAATTTTAAAATTTAAAATTCAAATATAAAATTTAAATTTAGGAAAAAATTAAAAATTTATAATTTAATTTAAAATTAAATTTAAAATTGAAAATTGAAAATTTTAAAATTAAAATTTTAATTTTTAAATCATTACTTAAATTTTCAAATTAAAAATTAAAATATGAATTTAAATTTTCTATTTCAATTTTAATATTTTTATTTTAAATTTAAATTTTTAAACATTGGTGTTTTAAATTTAATATTTAAAATTTAAAATTTAAAATTTAAAACTTGAAATATAAAATTTAGAATTTGAATATTTAAATTATGAAACTTTAATTAAAAATTTATTTTATTGTACATCAATCAAAATCGTTTAATTTTTTTATATATGATAAATTTGATTTAAAAATTTTTAAAATCAGGATCCATTTAGCAAATAAATAAATAAAGAATTATTCAATGATGGCCCACTAAATCCAAGAAGCATCCGTTGTATAATTAAAATTCAAAATCTAAATTTAAATTTTAAATTCTAATTTTAAAATGTTAATTAGAAATTTTAAAATTCAAATATTAAAATTAAATTTTGAAAAAAAATTAAAATTTTATATTTTCATTTAAAATATGACTTTAAATGTTTAAATCTAAATTTTATAAAAATGTTTAAATCTAAATTTCAATTTTAAATTTCAATTTTTAAATCTAAATTTAAATTTTCATTTTCGATTTTAAGATCTAAAATAGAAATTTTAAATTTTAAATACTCGAATTTAAGTTTTATAATTTAAAATTTAAAATTTAAAGTTTGTTATTTTAAATTTAAAATTTAAAATTTGGAAAATAAGTAACTTCAAAAAATATATATTTCAATTTAAGATGATAAGGACATAAGTAACTTAAAAAAAAAATTAAATTATAGGGAAATTAAATTTGATTTCTTAGATACATTTATTTAAAAGACGCATACTTAATATGTATTTTTAAAAAATAGATGAAAATAAATGTATCTTAGTTTATTTATAAGAATAATTGCCTTTGTACCCCTGAAATATGAAGAAATATCTGATTTACCCTTCTTATTTTTTTCTTTCCAATATACCTTTCATACGTTCTACCGTTATTAAAAATACCCCTACCGTTTTCTTTTGTTAAGTTAAGTGGGGTTAAACTAGAGTTAAATAATAATCGGAGTTGAAAACTATCAGATATACCTATTTTGCCCGGGTTTAGGGTTTAGGGTTTAGGGTTTAGGATTTTTTAGGGTTTTAGGGTTTAGGGTTTAGGGTTTTAGGGTTTAGGGTTTAGGGTTTTAGGGTTTAGGGGTTTAGGGTTTTAGGGTTTAGGGTATATTTGAAAGGGCAAATTTATCAAAATAATAAATTTTCTAAAATTGGGACTAGATACGTAAAAATTTCGGAAGGTGTTGACTAGATACGCCGAAGTTTCGGGAGGTGTTAACATAATATATAGGATAGTAATTTGTGGAGAAAACAAAAAGAAAGAGCATAATACACACATTCCATTAATAAATATACAATGAAGTTTAAGAATGGTCATATGAAAAAAAAAATTATGTGAATAATTAATGATTTAACAAATTAACGTAATAATTTTGTCCGTGAATAACAAAATTATTCTCATCAATAATATTTGGGGGTACATCTTATGTTAGGTACATTTGAGCGAAAATTTATTATCTAATTTAGAAAACCTTGCTAGTTTCAAATATGTGGAAAGAGTACTAGTCCTTAATGGGCCTAATATGATGCTCCGACGCGTCGCGCCGCGTCAGACCTAAATGTTAAATGTATATGGATCATAATTTTTAAAAAATATTTAAATTATTGGAAAATTAAATTTAAATTTTTTAATTAAAATAAAATTCAAATTTTGATACATTTATTTTTAAAATGCATACTTAATATGTATTTTATAAAATATATGAAATAAATGTATCTTAGTTTATTTATATCTAATTTAAAAATATATTACTCATATCTTAATTTATTTATATAATTTAAAATATAATTTATAATGTTTAAATTAAAACTTGAGTTTAAATTGTATTGTATTTAAATTAAAACACATACTTACAATTTTGATTCATCCGAATTCGATGAAAATAACCGAATATATTTTTTACGCCCCATTTGTAAATTAAATTAAATTAGAATTTAAAATTTAAATTTAAATAAAATTTTAATTTGGGTTTTAAATTTAAAACTTTAAATGATTTTTGATGCCATAAATCTATTTTTTAATTAATTTATTTACAAATTTGATTTGTTTCTAAATATATTTTAAATGGGTTCCATGACATACAAATTTTTATAGTAATGTAGATTCCAAAATTTAAATTTAAAATTGAATTTATATTTATATTTTTGAATTAAATTTAGAACTAAAATTTAATTTTAAATTTATTATTTGAATTTAAAAATTGCTTATTTTATATGTTTAAACCATTATATTTTTATTTAATTATAGTTATTTATTTATTTAAAGTTGTATTATATATATATATATATATATATAGAGTTGGGCTGGAATGCTATTGATAGCACCAACCCAACTTTGCCACCCACTTTGTAGCCATTGGATCGCATTGAGATTTGTGAAGGCTCTTTAATGAAAAAAAAAATAAAAAGAAAAAGCAAAAAGTAAAAAGCTATTCTTTTTAATTAAAAAGTTTGCACGAATCTCAATGCGATCCAATGGCTACAAAGTGGGTGGCAAAGTTAAGTTGGTGCTATCAATAGCATTCCAGCCCAACTCTATATATATATATATATATATATATATATATATATATATATATATATATATATATATATATATATATATATATATATATATATATATATATATATATATATATATATATATAAAGATTCCATCAATCTCAAACCATGCGGTACTCTCACTGCCGATTAATGATAACCCCGAATTTTTCAAGGCAACAACCAACGAAAAAAAATATTTTCGAGCGAAATTTGAGGTCGTTGCGCACGTGGGTAAGTGCACCGCGAGTGACCAGACCCAAAGAATATAATTTTCCAATTTCGCTCGAAATTTTAGGCCCGTATAAAATTTTAGGCCGGGCCGAACAGGGCAACTGCGGGCCTAGTATTTTTTTTGAATTTAAAAATTATTATCTTAAAAATTTTATAAAAAATATATAAATAAATATTTTTTTAACTATTAATAAGATATTATAGTTAAAAATAATTAAAGTTTAGACCTTTTAATTATTTATACCAAAAAATTAAATTTAAAATTTTAAAAAGTATTTGAATAAGAGTTAACAAAAATTATATATTTTTTTATAATTTAATTGAATTTAAATTTCGGCCCGTAGTACAATTTGTAAATTATATATTTTTTTACGGGCCGGGACGAGCTTGGTCTGGGTGGGCCGGGCCGGGTCTCCTATTTTTTGGAATTTAAAATTTGTTATCTTTAAAAATCTTTAAAAAATGTATAAATATTTTTAGAATTTTTAAAATTTGAATTGATTCAAAATTTTAAATTAAAGTTTTAAATTATATTCAAACTTAAATTTAATTTTAAATATATTATTTGAATTTAAACAATTGATTATTTGATAGGTCTATTGTCACGCCCCGAGTTTCAAAACAGCGGTAGAATTTTTTTTTTAAAATCCTCAGAGTACATATTGAAACCCGTGACGTAGACAGACCGCCACATGCACAGGGGACCCTCTGTCCACTGGGATAAAGTCTCCCCTGTACATGCTCGGCTATACAAATACAATACTGAATCAGAGGCGACGTAAACAACAACTGAATGTAACTAGTACATTTCCAACATACAACACATAATCCACATCTCCAAAATATATACAGACTAATCACTGAATATGAAATACTGGAAATCTGTAGTCGATAACAGGGTCAACTCTACCGTGACAGCTCACTGGATCGTCCCAATCTCTCAACACCCGACTGACCTGAAAAATAGTCACCCAGGGGGTGTGAGATACACTCTACATGTATCCCAGTGGGCACGACGGGCCGAGAAATAGCAAGTCGTACCTACTGGATACTGTAATAAGCGGATAGCGAAATAGGCTATAATCACAAGGCTGAATAACTGTATACTGTACTGATATAATCATGCTGAGTAATAAGCAAAAGGAGCTGAATAACTGTATGCTGTACTGTACTAAGCATGCTATGTAATAAGCAATAGGGAAAGTAGGGTACCATGATCATGTGCTAAGCAATAAAGCTAGTATCACATATAAAGCTGAGTAAGCTATAACTGGCAATCATGTAAACCTGGTCAATCTCAATAATACTGATCATGCTATAGAACAAAGCAAGGATGATAACATAATATCAAAGTTGTAAACAAAGAGTACGAACAGTCATGTGCCAGTCATGCCAATAAATGCTGGAGTAATCAATGCAAATCATGCATCAATGATAGAAATCAAGTACCCAATCCATGCCACTGTTGGTCACTAGTGCCTCAGGCTAATGCCACCACTGGACACCAGGACCTCAGGCTAAGCTGCCATAGAACAGGACCTCAGGCAATTGCCACTGTTGGTCACTAAACATGCTATCATAACCCCAACGGGCTCACGGGTCTATGTGACGACCACTTTACCGGTAAAGAACGCATTGTGGGGGATCAGACCCACTGCGATCGTGAATGAAAAGCTGGTGCTCTGGCAATCATAATGCTGATGCTCAAACTCGCGGTCCAATGACCGAACCATCGGCTACAAGCCGGGAAAATCCCACTCAGGATGCTGAAAGCTGTAATCTCAACTGATGCAGTATAACTGAAACTGTATAACAGAAGCTATATACTAGAAACTGTATACCGAAACGAAACTCCTATTCTAACATGCAGTATAGAACAGGAATGCTGAATAAACTGAACTGATGACCAATCATGCAGGACATATGTCCAGATACATATCTACTGATACTGAAAGCAAAATGCATAAGAAAAGCTCACATGTGGAATCAAGGCTATATAGATATAAGGATTAAGTGTTGGAATGCAAGTAAATAGTAAGAAGCAAGTAAACACTCAATAGCAACCATAATACTGAATCTCAATCCACGGTCGGTAGACCGGACAGTCGGCGAGAAGCCGAGGGAATCCCCACTGGGATATCGATACTGATATAAATCATGCCAAGTACTGAAACTAGTACTCCTATTCTAAACATGCAGTGAAGAATAGAGTATAAGACATGTAACCAGATATATCAATCAATACTGGAAATAATAAGCATAACGAAAGGCTCATCTGTGGGATCAAGGATATCAACAGAACAGGGGTCCGTCCTACCACGGTACCCGTAGGGCCGAAATGATAAAGCCCGGACCGAAGATAAACCCACCTCAACACAAGCGATCCTGAAATCCGCTGGGAGGCTCACTGGCTAGCGGCTGACTGCTAGTACCTGAATAATAAATACAAGTCAATAATAGACTCTCTCTCATGTCCATCCCACTAACTCACTGTGTGAACAAGCTATATGGAAAACTTCGCCGAAGTACCGGGATTTTGCCGGAATTTTTTCGGAAATCCGATTCCCGCTCAACGAAAGCCATTGGATTTCCAACGAAGGGTTTAGAGATCATGGGCGTACAGCCCAAAACAGCCCATGAGGCTACAATTGCAATTAGACCCCTAGGGTTTCCTAAAATCGCACTTTTAAAGATTTTTGAGAGCCGTTTTCGCTCGTTCTCTTAACTGGGACATTATTTTTATGAACCGTCACCTCCAATAGGTGACCCTCGACTTGCTGAACACCGTGCTCACCTATTTGCAGCAGCACGGAACCCGAGGAAAACTTCGGGCCATAATACACTTCTCTAACATAGCCTAAAGGCATTTTTGTTTCTTCGGCTCAACAAAACTTAATTTAAACACGAGCATCGCGTCCAGTGACCCCAAATTAGCTAGGAGCTCACTGTCGCGGCTTCGCAAACAGCCCAGAACAGGACTTAGGCCAATTAGCCTCATTTAAGGCTTTAAACTATAAAACTTTAAATCCACTTGTGCCAAACCCAAACCAACTTGAGCATCTTGCTCAGGGAATCACAGGGACCCAAGGGCTTGCCCTAATTGCAACCCAGAACTGCTGGATCAAGCAGATCCAAAACCTTTGCTTACTAACATTACGACAATGCTCTATACACAAATCCACACAGATATGCTTTGATCTGAAGTGAGCATCAAGCTCAGGGGACATAATGGAGTAACTTTCATATTATACTCGAAGTCCAATTCCATACAAAACCTCATTGAGGCATTATCACAAACACCTAGTGTGCACCATTACACAAAACACAAGAAGCCATTGCCCGAGCTTGTTCTCAGCAAGGAGGCAACCTGGAAGCTTTTAACTTAGAAGGAAATACTTCTTAGAGTTGCAAGAGTATCCCCAATAAGTCTGGGCCATCCTTGCACCCTTGGTTGGCCGCGGGCAAAGTGAGGAAGATGAAGCTAAAGCTTCGAAACTTGTGACCATTCATCTAAGGATTCTGGGACTCAACCACTTGCACCAACAGGTGCCAAAACACTCCACAAGCTTACCTGAACCCATGCCCGGCGACAGGACACGGCGGCGGCGGCGGTGGAGCAAGCTCGGGTTTGGAGCTTCCACCTCTAATGGCGGATTTCCACCAAGGCTCCATGAAGCCCATGCAATAGCATGGATGGGATCTACTTGATCCCAGAAAGCTTCCCGACCACTCCCCGCAAGCCGGAGATGGCCGGAACGCCGGCAACCACAACTCGAACCCATTTCGGGTCATCCATGGCATCCGACGTTTCGGGCTGCATGGTTGTCATGCAAAGGCATGGACGGACTCCTCTCGGTCCCAAGAACAATTCTGGGCTTGTGGCCGGCGGTGGGAAGCGTCGCCGGCGCCGGAGCAAGAAGCTCGGTTGAGTGTGACTTTTTCCCGAAACTAGGGCATCATGGTACGGTGTCCACAGTGCACCAAAACACTCCAAATTTGGAGGAGAGAAAAAGTAGATCAAGATGAAGAATACCATCGCTTTACTTTTCATTAAAAATCTCCGGGAGCAAAGAAAACTCGAGGCGGAGCTCTCGGCGGTGCAACTTGGCCGCCGACCAACCGATGGTTTCCCATTTTTGGGGCTGGGCGTGGAGCATACTTAGAACCTACAGAGACCACTTCCAAAGGTCTTGGGTCCAGAGAACCTTTGGTTAAAGAGGACTCACCTCGCCGGAGTTGGAGAAGAAGGGATGCACCTCCCCGCGCCGCGCGGCCACGGCAGTGAGCAGGAGCACCTGGGCTCGGCTTCTGGAGGTAGAAGACGTCCTCTGGATGCTCTAGAAGCAGTCCCAACCAACTTGGTGAAACCTCACTCCACCACACCCGAGATCAATTGATTTCTTGAATTATCTTGATTTTCCGGCGATCCTCGGCGGCAGCTGATGGTGCGGCTCACGGGGGAGATGCAGAGGAAGATTAAGGAACCTTTGATGGAGGTTGGGCGCAATAAAACCCCTGTGTGATGGTTCTTCCTCACTTCACTTCGGTTCCATACAAATGTACCTTCCTCACCTTACTTCGAGCCACCCAAAAGGAGAGAGCGGTTCTGGAAGCTTGGCGTCGTGGCAGAGGGGAGTGGGGAAGGTGGACAAGCAGTTGCAACTGCCCCCAACACACGACACAAAGACATAGTACCCTGTAGTGCACTTTTCCACTTTCTTTGCATTTTACACCTTCCACACATCACCCCTTGCACTAAGACCCCTATTGTAGATTCATCTTGCATAATAGATCTTCTACACCAAGTTTCCCTAGACATGGTGCATAAATTATTGAGTTTACACCGAAAATACAGTAAATTTTACCACATTTCACGCATTTCGAGACAACCGGGTCGTCAAACTGCGAAACAGACTTCGCCACGACGTCCGGCTCGTCGAGACCTATCAAGTAGCGTATTTGCTTGCTTGATTCGGCGCTCGAATAAAATCTCGGACCATAAAGTTCTGTAAGTTGCAGTATGACGCACGCACTTCGATGCACCCGGATCGCCAAACGCGAATTCCGTCAGTGCCATTGTGCTCAGAACGTCGAAAATAGTTAGAATTGACTACTCATACCCCTATGTCTGGGGACCAGACGGCGAAACAGCCGTCGATGATCAAAAGGGCATTTGAATTAGGGGTTACTATTCACAACTTAAGTTGTGGGCCCCATAAGCTTCTTCGCTGATTTCTGAACGATCTGACCGTCGGATCGAAAATCTTTCTATACCATTTTTGATCGATTCGACGAGACGGTCGCACTGGTGATTCCAAATTTTCGAGATTAGACTCGGATCTGAAAGGCAGAAATATTGCTCTGAAAACTGTGCAATTTGCACACCGGTATACAACCATTTAGGTTTAACCTTGCATTTTCTCATTCACATTCCCATTTGAATTCTTCAAATTCAAATTTAAATTTCTCGAGTACTACATTACCCCCTCCTTATTAGAAGTTTCGTCCGCGAAACTTAACTATAGTAGGACATCGAACAGTCCACTAATACATGATGTCTGACTAACAGGTAAACAGCGACAACTAATCGCAGAACATCTACCCCATCCAACTCAACCACAGCGACAATCAGTCACAAGGCACATAATAAACTGGAAAGCTCACTGAAACATCAGCACTGTTTGGAACAACTCTGGGCTGCTAGTTTCGACAGTTTACTTGTAAAGGCCGACGTCGCTTGTATAGACGTCCAACAACCACAGTGACAACTAGTTAACTGCGCACATGTACGGTCGAGATCTGTCCAAAATACAATCACAGACTGTGATATCATCTCTAGAGTAATCACACTGTGCTCAAAAGGCAACTGCAAGGCTAACTTATAAGAAGGTACACATATAGACCCAATCATAATACGCCACCTTTTTGCGGGGTAGAGTATTTCATCCACTCTTTCGACAGTACGTTGTCTGCAGCCAACGTGCTTATCAAAAGAATAGAAAAATACCCACAATCTATCGCCAACAACTAGTCGGAGACATAACACACAGCGAACCAACAGAAGGTACCAACGTACCTTACAACACCAATCTCAATACCAATACTGAAAACAAACATCAGATGCCACTAACACGACGTGATAACAACCAAAACTAAATATACCTGCTAAGTCCTCCGTTGGTGGATCATCCGAAGCAGCGATAGTAGAATGTATAAATGCGAATGTCTGTGGGCAATTAGCCACCATGTGCCCGGCATGGCCACACCTGTAACAACGGCCATGGCGCTGCTCACATCTAATACCCCGATGAGGTCCACCACAGAAGACACAAGGTCGTGGAGTCTGCTGCTGACTGCCAGCAAAAGTGCTCGTAGCCCGTACCTGGGTTCGGGGGTGTCTAGTCGGTTTCCCCTTGTTTGAGGATTTACCTTTCTTCCCAGAACGTGTTCGCTTCCTCTTCGAGGGCAACACAGCCATCACCTCAGATGGCGCTAGGACAAACAAAGGATGAATATCTCCTCCAAGGACATGAGCAGATAGAATGGGTGGCAAAATAGGTGGGGCAGGTGCAGTAGGAGCAACAGTCTGCTGCTGTATAAGCTGCTGAACCACAGCAGTTAGTGCAGTAATCTGGTCCTGCAACTGCTGGAGTCTATCGGAGCCCTCTGGGTCCCCCGATACTCTAGAAAATCGACCGACACCTCGGCCACTGCCAGCACCTCGCCCATCGACACCATGACTCCCAGATTGAGCCATATCTGCAACACGATCAAACAGGTTAGGATAAACTCATATAGTGACTGCACACTTGAGTTCCTAACCCCAGCCACAATAAACCCCACGCACTCACGTCAGACTCATGTCACCCTAGGGCTCAATCCTAACCAAATACTTAGGTTTCTTAAACCTGGCTCTGATACCATCTAATCTGTCACGCCCCGAGTTTCAAAACAGCGGTAGAATTTTTTTTTTAAAATCCTCAGAGTACATATTGAAACCCGTGACGTAGACAGACCGCCACATGCACAGGGGACCCTCTGTCCACTGGGATAAAGTCTCCCCTGTACATGCTCGGCTATACAAATACAATACTGAATCAGAGGCGACGTAAACAACAACTGAATGTAACTAGTACATTTCCAACATACAACACATAATCCACATCTCCAAAATATATACAGACTAATCACTGAATATGAAATACTGGAAATCTGTAGTCGATAACAGGGTCAACTCTACCGTGACAGCTCACTGGATCGTCCCAATCTCTCAACACCCGACTGACCTGAAAAATAGTCACCCAGGGGGTGTGAGATACACTCTACATGTATCCCAGTGGGCACGACGGGCCGAGAAATAGCAAGTCGTACCTACTGGATACTGTAATAAGCGGATAGCGAAATAGGCTATAATCACAAGGCTGAATAACTGTATACTGTACTGATATAATCATGCTGAGTAATAAGCAAAAGGAGCTGAATAACTGTATGCTGTACTGTACTAAGCATGCTATGTAATAAGCAATAGGGAAAGTAGGGTACCATGATCATGTGCTAAGCAATAAAGCTAGTATCACATATAAAGCTGAGTAAGCTATAACTGGCAATCATGTAAACCTGGTCAATCTCAATAATACTGATCATGCTATAGAACAAAGCAAGGATGATAACATAATATCAAAGTTGTAAACAAAGAGTACGAACAGTCATGTGCCAGTCATGCCAATAAATGCTGGAGTAATCAATGCAAATCATGCATCAATGATAGAAATCAAGTACCCAATCCATGCCACTGTTGGTCACTAGTGCCTCAGGCTAATGCCACCACTGGACACCAGGACCTCAGGCTAAGCTGCCATAGAACAGGACCTCAGGCAATTGCCACTGTTGGTCACTAAACATGCTATCATAACCCCAACGGGCTCACGGGTCTATGTGACGACCACTTTACCGGTAAAGAACGCATTGTGGGGGATCAGACCCACTGCGATCGTGAATGAAAAGCTGGTGCTCTGGCAATCATAATGCTGATGCTCAAACTCGCGGTCCAATGACCGAACCATCGGCTACAAGCCGGGAAAATCCCACTCAGGATGCTGAAAGCTGTAATCTCAACTGATGCAGTATAACTGAAACTGTATAACAGAAGCTATATACTAGAAACTGTATACCGAAACGAAACTCCTATTCTAACATGCAGTATAGAACAGGAATGCTGAATAAACTGAACTGATGACCAATCATGCAGGACATATGTCCAGATACATATCTACTGATACTGAAAGCAAAATGCATAAGAAAAGCTCACATGTGGAATCAAGGCTATATAGATATAAGGATTAAGTGTTGGAATGCAAGTAAATAGTAAGAAGCAAGTAAACACTCAATAGCAACCATAATACTGAATCTCAATCCACGGTCGGTAGACCGGACAGTCGGCGAGAAGCCGAGGGAATCCCCACTGGGATATCGATACTGATGTAAATCATGCCAAGTACTGAAACTAGTACTCCTATTCTAAACATGCAGTGAAGAATAGAGTATAAGACATGTAACCAGATATATCAATCAATACTGGAAATAATAAGCATAACGAAAGGCTCATCTGTGGGATCAAGGATATCAACAGAACAGGGGTCCGTCCTACCACGGTACCCGTAGGGCCGAAATGATAAAGCCCGGACCGAAGATAAACCCACCTCAACACAAGCGATCCTGAAATCCGCTGGGAGGCTCACTGGCTAGCGGCTGACTGCTAGTACCTGAATAATAAATACAAGTCAATAATAGACTCTCTCTCATGTCCATCCCACTAACTCACTGTGTGAACAAGCTATATGGAAAACTTCGCCGAAGTACCGGGATTTTGCCGGAATTTTTTCGGAAATCCGATTCCCGCTCAACGAAAGCCATTGGATTTCCAACGAAGGGTTTAGAGATCATGGGCGTACAGCCCAAAACAGCCCATGAGGCTACAATTGCAATTAGACCCCTAGGGTTTCCTAAAATCGCACTTTTAAAGATTTTTGAGAGCCGTTTTCGCTCGTTCTCTTAACTGGGACATTATTTTTATGAACCGTCACCTCCAATAGGTGACCCTCGACTTGCTGAACACCGTGCTCACCTATTTGCAGCAGCACGGAACCCGAGGAAAACTTCGGGCCATAATACACTTCTCTAACATAGCCTAAAGGCATTTTTGTTTCTTCGGCTCAACGAAACTTAATTTAAACACGAGCATCGCGTCCAGTGACCCCAAATTAGCTAGGAGCTCACTGTCGCGGCTTCGCAAACAGCCCAGAACAGGACTTAGGCCAATTAGCCTCATTTAAGGCTTTAAACTATAAAACTTTAAATCCACTTGTGCCAAACCCAAACCAACTTGAGCATCTTGCTCAGGGAATCACAGGGACCCAAGGGCTTGCCCTAATTGCAACCCAGAACTGCTGGATCAAGCAGATCCAAAACCTTTGCTTACTAACATTACGACAATGCTCTATACACAAATCCACACAGATATGCTTTGATCTGAAGTGAGCATCAAGCTCAGGGGACATAATGGAGTAACTTTCATATTATACTCGAAGTCCAATTCCATACAAAACCTCATTGAGGCATTATCACAAACACCTAGTGTGCACCATTACACAAAACACAAGAAGCCATTGCCCGAGCTTGTTCTCAGCAAGGAGGCAACCTGGAAGCTTTTAACTTAGAAGGAAATACTTCTTAGAGTTGCAAGAGTATCCCCAATAAGTCTGGGCCATCCTTGCACCCTTGGTTGGCCGCGGGCAAAGTGAGGAAGATGAAGCTAAAGCTTCGAAACTTGTGACCATTCATCTAAGGATTCTGGGACTCAACCACTTGCACCAACAGGTGCCAAAACACTCCACAAGCTTACCTGAACCCATGCCCGGCGACAGGACACGGCGGCGGCGGCGGTGGAGCAAGCTCGGGTTTGGAGCTTCCACCTCTAATGGCGGATTTCCACCAAGGCTCCATGAAGCCCATGCAATAGCATGGATGGGATCTACTTGATCCCAGAAAGCTTCCCGACCACTCCCCGCAAGCCGGAGATGGCCGGAACGCCGGCAACCACAACTCGAACCCATTTCGGGTCATCCATGGCATCCGACGTTTCGGGCTGCATGGTTGTCATGCAAAGGCATGGACGGACTCCTCTCGGTCCCAAGAACAATTCTGGGCTTGTGGCCGGCGGTGGGAAGCGTCGCCGGCGCCGGAGCAAGAAGCTCGGTTGAGTGTGACTTTTTCCCGAAACTAGGGCATCATGGTACGGTGTCCACAGTGCACCAAAACACTCCAAATTTGGAGGAGAGAAAAAGTAGATCAAGATGAAGAATACCATCGCTTTACTTTTCATTAAAAATCTCCGGGAGCAAAGAAAACTCGAGGCGGAGCTCTCGGCGGTGCAACTTGGCCGCCGACCAACCGATGGTTTCCCATTTTTGGGGCTGGGCGTGGAGCATACTTAGAACCTACAGAGACCACTTCCAAAGGTCTTGGATCCAGAGAACCTTTGGTTAAAGAGGACTCACCTCGCCGGAGTTGGAGAAGAAGGGATGCACCTCCCCGCGCCGCGCGGCCACGGCAGTGAGCAGGAGCACCTGGGCTCGGCTTCTGGAGGTAGAAGACGTCCTCTGGATGCTCTAGAAGCAGTCCCAACCAACTTGGTGAAACCTCACTCCACCACACCCGAGATCAATTGATTTCTTGAATTATCTTGATTTTCCGGCGATCCTCGGCGGCAGCTGATGGTGCGGCTCACGGGGGAGATGCAGAGGAAGATTAAGGAACCTTTGATGGAGGTTGGGCGCAATAAAACCCCTGTGTGATGGTTCTTCCTCACTTCACTTCGGTTCCATACAAATGTACCTTCCTCACCTTACTTCGAGCCACCCAAAAGGAGAGAGCGGTTCTGGAAGCTTGGCGTCGTGGCAGAGGGGAGTGGGGAAGGTGGACAAGCAGTTGCAACTGCCCCCAACACACGACACAAAGACATAGTACCCTGTAGTGCACTTTTCCACTTTCTTTGCATTTTACACCTTCCACACATCACCCCTTGCACTAAGACCCCTATTGTAGATTCATCTTGCATAATAGATCTTCTACACCAAGTTTCCCTAGACATGGTGCATAAATTATTGAGTTTACACCGAAAATACAGTAAATTTTACCACATTTCACGCATTTTGAGACAACCGGGTCGTCAAACTGCGAAACAGACTTCGCCACGACGTCCGGCTCGTCGAGACCTATCAAGTAGCGTATTTGCTTGCTTGATTCGGCGCTCGAATAAAATCTCGGACCATAAAGTTCTGTAAGTTGCAGTATGACGCACGCACTTCGATGCACCCGGATCGCCAAACGCGAATTCCGTCAGTGCCATTGTGCTCAGAACATCGAAAATAGTTAGAATTGACTACTCATACCCCTATGTCTGGGGACCAGACGGCGAAACAGCCGTCGATGATCAAAAGGGCATTTGAATTAGGGGTTACTATTCACAACTTAAGTTGTGGGCCCCATAAGCTTCTTCGCTGATTTCTGAACGATCTGACCGTCGGATCGAAAATCTTTCTATACCATTTTTGATCGATTCGACGAGACAGTCGCACTGGTGATTCCAAATTTTCGAGATTAGACTCGGATCTGAAAGGCAGAAATATTGCTCTGAAAACTGTGCAATTTGCACACCGGTATACAACCATTTAGGTTTAACCTTGCATTTTCTCATTCACATTCCCATTTGAATTCTTCAAATTCAAATTTAAATTTCTCGAGTACTACATCTATTTTTAAACCATTCAATTTTTCAAACATAATTTATTTATAATTATTTATTTTTTATTATAATTTATTTGAAATAATTTTTTTATTCTATTTAGAATTTTAAATGCCTCAAAATTTTAATTGAAATTCATAGGCTAATTTCTCAGGATTGAGAACAATTCTCAAATTTCTCAGCCAATCGGTGAAATTCGATCAAGTTAAGCGATTAGTATCAAGTATTTTGACAAATGAGTTAGAGGCGGCCATTTTCTGCAGATGGTTAAGATTCTAATTAGTTGTGTACTTAATCATAATCCATTTTGATTAGGGTCTTTAAATCTAAATGGTGCCTCCCACTAATTTTAGCGAATCTCCACACTCTCCGAGTGGAGAAAACAGAAACTTTACTAAAAGTTTCTAGTGGGAATTGCGGTCCCATCTGTTTACACACTACCTCATCTTAACAGATTCTTGGCAATGAGTAAAAAAAATGAGTGAACAACTCTTGTTCAATGCTTCTCAAGCAAATCGCAATTTCATCTTTGGCCTTCAAAAATATAGGCCTCATCCTAACAGATTCTTGACCTTATCTTTTGGTTAAGTTAGACCCACCGTTCATCATGCAAAATAAAAAAAAGTCATTGAATCCTCATCCAGACAGATTCTTGGATTCAACCCCTTTATTACCACATAGCATCTCATGCCAATAGAATGGTTGCGGCTCCCTAATGCAACTGACCCCCGTGTCCGGGTGCATCAATCAACACTACAGAGACGCCCACACCCTACAACGATGGAAGGCCACTAATGGATTCATAACAACACTAACTTAATATTTTATTTAGGGAGATTTATTATCTCATCAGTTTTAATTTATTATTAATTTACATCTCATGCAAACCATCGCATCATATGCACACATATATCACATATATATAATAATAACTACCGGTGATGATCATGGATTTTAACTTGATTCGGGCCTGAGCCACTAGGCCGGAATCGGGTCAGAGGGTATTACACACAAAAAAAAAAAACTTGCTCTGCATCTTGATTGGATTTGAGTAGATCAACTCTTGTCGGCTCCCTCGATCAATATTTGGTCCAAACTTGATATGCACCGCATCAACTCTTGAATTGAACAAATCGACATGGAACCTGAACTACCCTTTTACCCTTTAATTTTGCAACAATTACAATACAACCCATAATAATAATGAGACGCGCAGGTCTCCAAATTACATAATATAATTGGTGCACGCAGGCACCCAAAATAAATCTAACACTGGGTCCTTATTAAATTACACCAATTCACATCATCACATGATACATGTACATCACAAGGTTGCTATCCATGATCATCACCTCATACACATCACAGACATATAATATAAAATAAAATTCTCTAATTCGATTTCTAATTAATTGGGTTCGAATTAATTTTAAATTGTGATTTTGCACAAAGCAACCACATGGCGCATATGACTGCACCATGTAAATGCGTTCAAAACACATTGCGACAAGCACGTGCAATGAAAACCATGAACTAATCAATTAGTGTTGCTATACACTAATCCGTCATGCATGGCAATGCTAATTAATTAGAATTGCAGCGCCTTGCCCGCATGCACTAATTTAATTAGCATTGCAGCACCTTGCCCGCATGCACTAATTTAATTAGCATTAGTGTCGTGCCAATAGTGCATCGTGCGCTAATTTTAATTAATGTTTCAAAACAATCAAAATAATGTACGCAAAAACAATCTTCATTGTTTTGATTTTGATCGTTTCAGAAAACCCAATCAACATCGAAAAAGAGATTAGATCTAAAACAAACGACGAGGGTGGCTCTGATACCACTGTAAGAAAAATAGTCGGAGATGCGCAGCGGAAGAAAGAGACGCAAATAAAATTTTTCTAAACCAAAGATCACCTCGTGTTTTGTTTTAGATCGTTAATAAGGGTAATCTAATTGATCTTATCAATTATGATTTAATTTTCACCTTGCGCGGGTCGAGATCACCGCGAAGCCGACGATCGTTGGTAAAAATTGTTCGCCCTTGCTAGCCGCGCACGCGCCCGGCCTCTACTCACGTCCACACGGAATCACGCCCTGATCGAAATAGTCGATCGCCTTGATTCGCGATCCGATCACGAATTTAAATTTTAAATAACAACATCAACTATACAAATTAAAAAATTAAAGATATTAATTTCAATTCTTAACAACATTCAAAAAATTTTAATAATAATTGGTGAAGGATGGAATGAAGGAGAGGACAAGTCAATCGCCTGAGAGTGGTTGAGAGATGTAGGAAAGAGAAGACAAGAAGATAAAATACTAAAATTCAAGGGTAATTTAGATATATGTAGGAACGATATCATTCAAATTAACATGAATGGCTTATAATTTCCACAGAACAAACAACAAATATCAAACCTTCAACGATAAGTAACATACATTATAGGATGTAGAGATGTTAAGTGCAATTAAAAGTTTCAGTGCATAAGCGTCAAAAGAACTCAAAATCTTCATCAAAACTATTAGTATTAAAAAAAAATACTTGACAATAGACAAAAACACTAACACAAAATTGATGCTTATATAAAAAAGTAGAGGATAAATTAAGTTTGGGCAGAAGTACCTTTTGAGTTGCAGTAAGTTCATCCAAACTGTAACAGTTGCCATTCATTATTGTCCCCACAAGCTCATATATACAGCTAAACAGTAGCACAACTCCCTGCTCACTACAATATGAGTATAGCTTGTCTTCTAGAATGCACTCTCTAGCATGCTCCGTGGTCGCTTCCCACATTTTATTTGACATTCCACTGCCAAGTAACTATGAAGTATGCAAGATAAAATTGAGAGAGAGAGAGAGAGAGAGAGAGAGGGGAGGGGACGAGGGCCATTAGTTTGTGCACAAGGAAGTCTTCAACTCCAAAAAGAAATCATAATTGATATGGTTTTCTTACCCGACGAAGCCTATCTTGATCCACCACCAAATTCCTCAGGAATTCTTGAACAGTAATGATCCCAAAATCTGTGAGTTTTTTATGAAAAACTCCATCTTTTCCTATCTTTTCCAGCCGCCACACATCATCAAGCAATGCTGGAGGATGATGTTTCTTATACACTAAAATTCCAAAAAGAAATTAGATGATGCAGGTAACAAAAATTTATTGAGCCATACACCTATAAAGCATCAAAATTTCACAAATATGCCTAAAAAATTTGATTTCCTGGTACAGATATACCCTTTCCAGAGGATTTTAATGAAAATCAGTTTCAAGGACACTTAATGATATTTAAGGGCATTGTGAGTATTTTTGATGTGTATAAAGGCTTATATGATATTGCCAACTTTAAAAGCCATTAACAAATTTATAGGGTGCATATGTTATTTTGCAGAAAAATTTAAATTTAAATAGTCAAAAGTTGACAAGATATGGACTTACACTCTCCTCGGTGATCCTTAATACAAAAAGCTTCACTAAATGCTTCATGTACTCTTTCAACTCCAGAATTATTTTGACAGACCCTCACGCCTAGCCTGAATTTTCGACTTCTTATCCAGCTGGAGTTATCCGTAAAAGTGGCATCACAAATAAAACCAACCCCATTGCTCAGTGTGATTGCCAGTTCCCCAGTGAGTAAAGGCCTTTTGCCCTCTCTTTCACGTACAATATTTTCGCTAAACTCCTTTTCAGTCCAATCCAATTGTGAATCCGTTCCAAAATCACCATCAAGAACAACAATTTCGACCTGGATTGACGATAAAGGACCGGTTGATACTACCCGGTTTGATTCCGTATCGAAAATTGAAACTTGAATTGGTTTTTTGTTCTCGGTTTCTAATTTGCTGCCTGTGAAGAGTGTTTGGGGCAGAGTACCCTGGAATTGGAGCCGATATCTTTTGTTTGAAGTCGCCTTAATCTGATGAGGAACTCTAAAAGACAAAATACAAATGCATCTAAGGATAGTAAGAAAAGAGACAAAAAAAAAACAATTGTAAGATAGCTGCATGTCCATCAGCAGATTTTAAAGCAGCTTTACTGAGAAAAAAGACCACCAAATTAAATTTTTCTGACGCTTTTACAAAATCTCTTGTTGCTTAGAGCGACCGGCGGGGTGGGGGAGGAGTTGCACTGGTTCATCATTTTTTTTTTCCAGTGATATGATCCCACATCTTTTAACTTTTTGCTGCCCCAACATTTGCAAATAAAATTTCTTTAAATTGTCTCAATTCCCCCCCTCCCCTCCTTAAATTTTAAAAAAATAGGTGATTCCGAATATGTTCCCAACATAAAGAAGACAAATAAAACCAAGCGGCAAGATTTCTTTAAAGATAAAATTATGGCAAAATGGTTTCAAACAGCATACAAATGTTACAAAGATTTTTTTTTTTTTTCAACTCTATTGTGCATTATACTTGTCAATTCTGACGAACTATTAATCGATATTAAGTGTTGGACTATAATATAAAGCATTTTAATATATAACTTAAAATGACAGCGGTATGGCATCTATTTACTAAAATGCTTACTTCGGAGCTAAACGCACATGACGATACAGAGCTTTTTCCACCTCTTCTTGCACCTGATATCCATAAAAGAACACAACATATCAGAAAATAAGGAGCATTACCTTTCGAGTGGCATCAAAAGTTATATATATATATATATATATATATATATATATATATATATATATATATATATATATATATATATATATATATATATATATATATATATATATATATATATATATATATATATATATAAAGAAGTTTAGGGACATAATTTTAGATAGCCTAATATTGGAGGGGCGTCCATATGTTTTACCCCATATATTAATGATACATATGCAGATACAACACAAGTATCACAAAATTTCCAACTACACACAAATGAAGCAGGCAACAACCAATACAATATTTTTTAAAATTACGCGAACTTCACAAAAGCTGTATATTTTAAAACATCTCTAGATATAATTTATCAACAGACGATGCAGCTAAAAGATGATAGGAAAATAAATGCGGCTATTCCTAGTTTACTGGATTTATACACAGATCGACAGAATAAGAAGGTTTCAAGACGAGTGACTGAAATCTAACTAAGTGCCTGTTTTGAACAACCAAAGCTTCTGAGATATTCTTTGAATAACGCTGTTCGAATCAATTAATTTTATTAGAATTGCCCACCAGATTCACACTGCAACAAGAAGCAGAATCTCTGAAATGGGGTAAAACACTTTCTTTTGTTTTTCTTTTTTTTTTTTTTCTGTTTCTCAATTCTCAAGTATAAGGAAAGAAACACAGAACCGCATGAATTAAATTGTCAAATTCAATTTCTCAATATCATACTCATCAATAACAATATACTTGAGTAGCATTAACTCTACCACTTTGCGCAGAAAAGGTTCCATCTTTGACAAATGGCGCTGCATGTACTGTGCTCCCATTACTTCTCGCATCGAACTACAATAATAATAAGCAAATTGTTACATTAAAAGAAAATTTTCTAAGAACCTATCACACAGTGAAAATAACAAACGAAATTAAATTAAAGAATAGGAGGTCGTAAGGATGAAATGTCACTCACTTGAGAAATGTTCGTGACAAAAAATTTTAAATACATGAAAAATAAAAACACCAACTTTTTTATGAATATATTATTTTTTACAAGTATTTTATTAAAATATAAATAATTTTCTGGACTGATCGTGGCAAGACAAATTCGGAGCGGATCAAAACTTTTTCCATTTCGTACACCGAATCTATCTTGGATCATAAAAACTACCATGAATCTTTTGTTTTTCCCATTTACTATCCCATTCAGGGAGGATTAAGGGGAAAGCTCCACCATTCTAGATCCATTTGCATCCTTATTTACATCATACAATTATACAAGTGCTCGTGGCATTTCGCAGATTGGCTATTAGTTATGGCATAGGCAGAACACAACATCTGTTTTGATACATCATGCATTTGTACAAGTGCCTACAAAATTATAGACTCCTAGTTATATATAGAAGAACATGACAAGACGATCAAACATTACAAAACAAACGAGCTATTAGTTATGGCATAGGCAGAACACAACATCTGTTTTGATACATCATGCATTTGTACAAGTGCCTACAAAATTATAGACTCCTAGTTATATATAGAAGAACATGACAAGACGAGCAAACATTACAAAACAAACGACTCGAATTTATGTGAATGTCTTTCCTAAATGCGTGTGTATGTGTTCAATCCCTATCATACTAGTAAATTTGAGCATAGGAAAACTAATTTTTGTTTCAGATGCTGAGAATAACTTCCACTGTTTTGACAAGAACATCTCAACTGCTCTTGCATACTGAGAAAAGGACCAAACTCCTCTTGTTTCAACAAAAAAAAAAAAACAAGATACGTAAAGATGATTATGATAGAGATAATTTGGATAAGTATAAGCTTCCATAATTTGTGTAAATGTTTGAAAGTTGTGTAAATTCTTAAAGATCTCATGCTAGAAGGCTTATAGAAGAATTTTAATCTTTTCTAATTTGTTAGATTAGACCCCATCAGGTATTTTGATACTTTTAACACAAAGTACGAATTGAAGATTCTGCCCGGCTAATAGAACAGTAGAACTCAGATCAAAGAGGAAGGGAATGGATGACTAGTAGAAGTTATTGCACCATCAAAGGAATAGTACTTTTTTCATGTTACCTGTGTTAGACTTTTTAAAAAATATTTAGTGCCCTTTGTTTAGGTACGAAGCAGCTTTGTATATGGTCTATCTACTTATTACTTGATTATACAATCAATAAAGAACATTTACACCCGTGTCAATGGTTCATTAATACCATGGAAAGAAACCTGCTAGTGTAATTGTATTTATGAGGTAACATTTTCAGATGTATGTAGAAAATTCAAACATTCCTTTAATGTTATCAAGAGTAATTTAAAAGTGCAGAATAATAATCTGCAAAAGAAAATATGCAGTTCCCAAAGTGCAGAATATATATATATATATATATATATATATATATATATATATATATATATATATATATATATATATATATATATATATATGCAGCAGAAAATTAAAATGAAAGATTCGTTGGTCTTCAAATGCATTAAGACATCAGAGTGGATTTAACATCTGAGAACTGGACAAACAACCAAAATTTCGTATAACATTTGGACAAACATGCTTATGGATATACACACTCAAGAGAGGTCCGAAATTTTTTTTAAAAAAATGATATAAATCTAGTGTTTATAAGGCTCAGAAGTGAAGAATAGATGATAATTACATGGGCCGCGCGCGAGAATTAACAAAGTTTGGAAGACAAAGAAGTGGGAAAAATTACACTAGTTTGTGCAGTGGACAGCGGACAAGAGCAGTAAAAGTTTGAAAGAGACTAGTGATTATAAGACTATCAACCGCAGCTCTCTTATGAAAAAGACAGTATGCATACATTATTGGGAATTACCTAAATGCCCTGATAGAATGCAATTTGTGTAAATGTTCAATCAAATAAAATATGATAATTTGTGTTAAGTATTGGAATCCTTAATTCACAGGGAGATATGCATATGTTCTAGCAGCAAAATTCTTTTAACTTATAAAGAACAAGAAAATATGAAGAAATGGCCACAAGCAGTAATACTAATTAATAAATATTCATTTCATACCTTCAATAAGCATTTCATCTCCTTCTTGATTAATATTTATAGAAGAGTTCGAATGAGTAGAATTTTCTGCATGTTCATCGGATTGTGCTTGCGGATTCAAAGGAGATTGGGGCTTCGGATAATATTCTTCTTCACTTTGAGTTACTCGGATACATTTGCGCTTTGTCATCTGCACATAGTTTCAGCAGCCAAAATGAACAATTTGGTGGATAAACACATTAACAGGTAACAAGTTCTAATCAGCATTTTACAAAAATCACATAATTTAAGAATCAAAATGAAGGTTATGAGTCTGGTTACAAGTTCTAACCAGCAATTCTTTTGTTTTTGCAGGTTTTGCGAAAGAAGTTAAGTTCAGAAGGGAAAGGATGAAATTATGGCCAAAAGTTCATGAGGGCTCGCAATCTGCCGCTCTGCACGGTTTTAGACACCTTTTCCCAGTCCCCAACATACTCCCTTGAGTAAACAAAAGAGATTTGATGAATAAGGAGTTTATGCATCCAAAGAGGTTCTTAGTGTGTTTGAGAAATTGGTTATTTCATAGCTTTTTGATGGCTGAGTTTCTCCAACAGTCATGAAAAGAAGGAACAGCCTATTGATGGATGATTTAGCAGAAGTGATGAAATTTTCTTGTAAACTTATTCACCAACATAATTGAAAATATATCAAATTATTATAGCAGAAGTTTAAATGTAGGAAAGAAACCATTAATACAGAGCAAAGAAATGAACTAAACCTCACTTGGAAAATGAAATTAAAAGGAAAAAAAATGGATTGTATAAACCGAAAATGCAAGTAGATTATATCTTGCCTTGTTTCTTCAATTTCTGAATCCTGATCGAGCGAAGCTCTTGCAGTTTCTCAACAACCAAGACAAGCTCAAGCTGGAAAGATAAACATACTTAAGATCAAACTGATAATCCTCAAGACTGGTAAAAATGTCCACAACTGATAATTCTGGAGACCAATAAAATGTTTTCAACATCTTCTGACTAAACATTCAGTAAGAGGTTACCACCAGTACTAATTGTACTGCAAGCATTCCATACATTTAGTCATCTCTTGTGAGGGAAAAAAAGGTACATGTCATACAGTTGACAGGATTTCACCAGCAATGACATGATATCTCCCAGGAATTTATGATGAAGTACCACATGAGTGGACGTAGTTATCTGATAAAAAGACCGACATGTCATATAACAATTGTATTAAAAGATAAATCAAAATCATTTTTAGATCAATCTAAGATTTAGATTCTGACGAACTATTAATCGATATTAAGTGTTGGACTATAATATAAAGCATTTTAATATATAACTTAAAATGACAGCGGTATGGCATCTATTTACTAAAATGCTTACTTCGGAGCTAAACGCACATGACGATACAGAGCTTTTTCCACCTCTTCTTACACCTGATATCCATAAAAGAACACAACATATCAGAAAATAATGAGCATTACCTTTCGAGTGGCATCAAAAGTTATATATATATATATATATATATATATATATAAAAGAAGTTTAGGGACATAATTTTAGATAGCCTAATATTGGAGGGGCGTCCATATGTTTTACCCCATATATTAATGATACATATGCAGATACAACACAAGTATCACAAAATTTCCAACTACACACAAATGAAGCAGGCAACAACCAATACAATAGATTATATGCTCATCATTCCAACTCAAAAATAGATGTCTAGAGTACGACAAAAAGAAGATTCAACAATTTAACAATGACATGGGTACAGTTGGCACATGCTAAAAGATAACCAATATATTGTATAGTGGATGCAACAAGTGGAATCTATGCCATACTTCCCAATGTTACTAGATCTCTTTTTGTAGGCTTACATTATCACCGCGGTATAGACTGGAGGATAAGGGTGTCAAGATTGAAGTAGTTTTCAGCAGATAATCAACACATTGCACAACAAACTAACTC
Source organism: Tillandsia leiboldiana (assembly GCA_029204045.2). Classification (NCBI taxonomy): domain Eukaryota; kingdom Viridiplantae; phylum Streptophyta; class Magnoliopsida; order Poales; family Bromeliaceae; genus Tillandsia; species Tillandsia leiboldiana. The sequence goes on along the minus strand of JAQNDB010000069.1, from coordinate 62,000 downwards.
AAAAATCAAAAGTAGATGCCCAACATAGTAAGCAGAGAGGTAAAAAGAAACGGCAAGTATAATCTCACACACCTCCATTTCTTTGAAATCAGCCCCACCAACGCCAACAATGAGGATTGACAAAGGAAGATCAGACGCCTTCACTAAAGCATCTTTAGTTTCTTGAAGATCAGTTATCACCCCATCCTGGACAGAGATTTCGTTGGTATACAAATTAGCAACTGCATGTTTAAGAATAGAGATAAGCGTACTCAGAATAGTACAAGGTTACCGTGACTATTAACAGTACAAAGTACTTTTGTCGCCCGCTAGTGAAGGATCGGCTTGCAATCGATGCCGCAGTGTTGATTACCGGGCCAAAAAGGGTAGGGCCCGCCAGTGACACATTGTAGAGGGCACTGATATATGCAGACATTATACCTTGAATCCCCTCAGCCTAAGATCAATCAGATATAGTCAGGTTTTTAACAAATTTGATCGAGCCTAGAAGATAAGTAGAACCGCACCATTAAGAAGAAAGACTAAAATATCCTTTATTCTTAAAACAATGAAGACCAGAAAAAAGTAGACCAAATTTCTTCCTGAAATCAGATGGAATAATTTTCTCCTTCGAAAAAATTAAATAAATAAATGCCATTTGCATCACACCTCATTGATTTGTAAATTGTAATAAGAAAATGAAAAGAAAAAGATTACCTCAGGTTGGTAGGTGCTTCCATTCAAGTTAAAACAATGAGAGACTGGACCGTCGATCGGTCTTGCTCCAAAACCCCAAGCAGGAAATCGTTTATCCGAATCATAAAATTGCAAGACGTCTCCAACTTCTAATATTGCCTGCAAAAAAAAATAAAAAAATCAAGTTGCAGGTTATACATCACTTGTGTAGAACTGCAGCTAACTATACTTTGAAGAAAGAAATGCATCAAACAATTCCTCACTCTCTGATATGCATTCGGCCGACCTGTGGGATCAATGTAATGCAAGGAATCTGGGAGGCGTGGATTTCCATTTGAAGCTAGAAAACAACAAAGATCTCTGTTAACATGAATACATGATTATAAAAAATAAGGATATATTACTTTGTCAAATATAAAAGTAATGTAAAACTCACTAAATTGAAGAAGCATACCTGTGAAGTCTATGGCAACCATGAAATTCAATTCGCATCCACCAGCAATATAATCAAGGAAGGTCTGTTGCTTGCTCAAATAGAATTTCTCCACATATATCTGACTCGTCAAAACCTATAAGCAAGCGAAAAACTTATGTAAACGAAAAAAAAAAGAAGAAAACTTCGATCGTATTCTGCGAAGCAAGATTGTTCAACTTCAACATTCCTGATCAGAAGTTACCTTATTGTGATGATCATGCCCAACACCAGTGGGCAAAAACATATTTTCTCCACAGCGACTATGATGAAGGCTTTCCAACTGTGCCAACGATTTCACAACTTTGCTGTCAAATACCATGGAAAAAATTCAGAGAAAAGGAGGAAAAACACTCGTATTAACAAGAAGCCACAAATGGAAACAAGCCATTACCCAATCAAATCATGTTTGCCATTGCTATTGTAGTTAAAGCACTCTATATTTAGAGGGTTTTCCTGTAATGTGACAGTTGATTGTTAGACAAGTAATTAAATCAGACTCTTCAACAGTTAGATAAATGTCAAATATGCTAGTCAGTAGTGGTTGGCACAGCTATATTACTGCAGGGATGTTCTATTTTCAGATCCTGGATGGTCCGCGAAATTTGGCAGAGGTGACCTTTGCAAAAATGGTTGGCAGTGATCCAACCTCCATTTCAGCAGACAATGGAGAAAAAGAGAAAAGGAAAAGAATGGTCATGCCTTGCTTCCAATTTGTTGGAGATTCACAACCATCGGCTTCCATAAAGGATTTAGGTCGTTTTTTCTTACTTCTGTCTTGCAAACTGGAATGGCTACACCACTCTCCGTTATCTTGGATATAAGTAAGAAAGGATCCTGAATTGAAGACAATTCAGCATCAGTATAATTCTTTGCTTTCTGTAAATATTTCTCAATAAAAGAAGACAGAAATTTACGCTTTTTGAGAAGAGGTCCTTGTTTTCTAAATCCACACAGCGGAAAACCATCTCCACCATGGTTTTTGAACCAACACACTCTTCTGCATGAACAGTCAATGTGCCAAACTTTTTTGAATGTGGTCCTTGTTGATCCCTACGGTCAAGGTTTAGAGTCGATAATCCAGTAGGTCTAGTAACAACCTGCAAAAGAACCAAAAATAGCCAATATTTTTGAGTAATAAGCAGCACGAAGTGAAACATACAATGCAAGAGTAACTTATGGATGCCACTAGTAGTTATTACGAAGAAATGATGAACCTTTTAATACTGTAAAATAACTATCTTTACATTAAGCCAAAAATAGAAGAGCCGAACTCAACAAAACTAGATAGATTAAGCAATAAAATTAGCCTAAGCCGTAGGATTAGTCGCCTAAACCTGTATGTATTGCTTCACAAAACAATACAGATGATACCTCAGATAAGTAGTTAGTCAATCTATGCCAACATATAGGTGTACAACACACAGTTTTCTACTTCCTACTTCATGTTCCAACCTACTATACAGAGGGTAGATAACAGAATGAGGTGTTGTATTCTTTACTTTTCAGAAGAATAGTAATATAAAACGGCCAGTATTTTTGAAGTAAACAATAAATTTGTAGGTTTTCAGATTTTATATGTTAATGACAAGCTTTGGCTGTTATGATAAGTGAGAAGTGCATCTACTAATATCTAGACCTGAGCAATCCGGGTCTAGGATGGGCCAAGCTTCGGCCTTTTAAATTTGCCCAGTGGAGCCCAACCCAACCTGGAAATTTCTTATAGCTAATTTAAGCCCAAGCTCTGTCCAAATTGATCGGGCCAATTGAAGTCATGAAGTGAGAAAATCTCAGACAACTTTAAAAAAACAAATTGGCCTGGATTTTCTTGGGCGTCCCAGCCTGGCCCAGCGAACTTCATTAGGCTTAACCAAATCAACACTTGTCAGGCTGGTCAGGTCAAATTTGCTCAGGTCTACTTACATCCTTGCAAGACACGGAATATAATGATAAATTTGGATTGACACAAATACCCATAATGCAGACGTTTGAGAACTAATTGCACATGAACTTATAGCAAGTCACTTCAATTGAGAACTTCACCACGTTAATGTGATTTATGTACCTCAGATAGAAGACATTGAGCTTCTCCAAGAAATTGTTGCTTCTCCAACTTAAGCATCTGCATGGTGTGAATTTTTTACCAAATATAATTGTACATTGACTTAAAAAACAGCAAAAGCCATAGAAAATTTGCGTTCTGTAATATAATCACAAGGTATAAAAATTGTTTTATACTATACTGTAAAATAAAATGTACAGCAAGGCAAAAAAAACTCAAATTGCTATCAAGGTGTCAGCAAGAAACCTAAAATGATAGAGACCTAAAATGAATGTATCCAATTTGAACCAAACTTTCCTCAGTAGAACTGCAATTCTCATGAAGTTTTTAACAAAGAAACCTAAAATTGGAAAGAAATCCTATTTTTACAAAAATTTTGGAAAATGAATATGCAGAATAGTCAAGTAATCTTCCACTGAAATTTTGGGCATTGCAATTTGCTCAAACTTTTTGTCCATTAGCTACTGTGACTACTAATGGAGCAGCAGCTATCATATGAGCTTTAATATCTTTAGCTGTTTGGAGATCCATAAAGCTATGAGTGCTGCCGGTGTCCACCAAAATAGTAAGTATTTGCTCCTTAACTTCACCCTGTATCTTGATAGTATTATGTTGTTTTTCTCCACTGAGTGCATGCACAGAAACTTTTTCTGTAATTTTTCTAAATAATTTTCATCATTTCTCAATTTCTTGAAAGAATATCATGTTTAGAATATTTATCCATTCAAGTTAAAACATTAGAGACTGGACCGTTTATTTCTTTCCCAAACCCCATAGGAGTCCAAATCCTAGTTATTTGCAAGATGATGCATCTTCTAATATTGTGCAGCTTAATAAAAATCAAGTTGCAGGTTACATCACTTCAATAAACCAGCAATACTCAAAAAAAAAAAAAAAATCAAAATTAATAAAACTGGAGATATTGAAATAACTTCTCTGGAATGAAATGAATCAAATCTTCCTGAAAACGACATACTGTAAATTACAGATAATGAAAAATGTAACTAATACAAAAAAGGAAAAAATAATGTAATGATGCTTAAAGAAGGAGCATTACCTGTTAAAAAAAGAATGTAAATTCAATTGTAAAGCAACCAAGGTCTGGCAACCTCAAATTGATAATTCACATATCTTCGTAACCATGAAGGTTTGTGAAAAAATATTAGTTCTGCGATCCAATCTCTTCAAGAGTTCCATCTCTTCCTTTGTAAACGTTACCATTGTGATCACTCTACGAAAAAAAGCAAAATCATAATGAAATGCATGCACATAATGATTGCTGGTAATTGCCAACAATTAAAAACACTTTGAGTCATTTACTGGAAAAAATGTAAAAGGAAAAACTAAATTAACAAGAATTGATAGCAACAAGAAAAACATTATAAAGAACTTGATAATTCCACAATTCAATTAAATAACTCAATAGAAAACTATATAATCTTTATGCTTGATTGTTAGACAAGTAATTAAATCAGACTCTTCAACAGTTAGATAAATGTCAAATATGCTAGTCAGTAGTGGTTGGCACAGCTATATTACTGCAGGGATGTTCTATTTTCAGATCCTGGATGGTCCGCGAAATTTGGCAGAGGTGACCTTTGCAAAAATGGTTGGCAGTGATCCAACCTCCATTTCAGCAGACAATGGAGAAAAAGAGAAAAGGAAAAGAATGGTCATGCCTTGCTTCCAATTTGTTGGAGATTCACAACCATCGGCTTCCATAAAGGATTTAGGTCGTTTTTTCTTACTTCTGTCTTGCAAACTGGAATGGCTACACCACTCTCCGTTATCTTGGATATAAGTAAGAAAGGATCCTGAATTGAAGACAATTCAGCATCAGTATAATTCTTTGCTTTCTGTAAATATTTCTCAATAAAAGAAGACAGAAATTTACGCTTTTTGAGAAGAGGTCCTTGTTTTCTAAATCCACACAGCGGAAAACCATCTCCACCATGGTTTTTGAACCAACACACTCTTCTGCATGAACAGTCAATGTGCCAAACTTTTTTGAATGTGGTCCTTGTTGATCCCTATGGTCAAGGTTTAGAGTCGATAATCCAGTAGGTCTAGTAACAACCTGCAAAAGAACCAAAAATAGCCAATATTTTTGAGTAATAAGCAGCACGAAGTGAAACATACAATGCAAGAGTAACTTATGGATGCCACTAGTAGTTATTACGAAGAAATGATGAACCTTTTAATACTGTAAAATAACTATCTTTACATTAAGCCAAAAATAGAAGAGCCGAACTCAACAAAACTAGATAGATTAAGCAATAAAATTAGCCTAAGCCGTAGGATTAGTCGCCTAAACCTGTATGTATTGCTTCACAAAACAATACAGATGATACCTCAGATAAGTAGTTAGTCAATCTATGCCAACATATAGGTGTACAACACACAGTTTTCTACTTCCTACTTCATGTTCCAACCTACTATACAGAGGGTAGATAACAGAATGAGGTGTTGTATTCTTTACTTTTCAGAAGAATAGTAATATAAAACGGCCAGTATTTTTGAAGTAAACAATAAATTTGTAGGTTTTCAGATTTTATATGTTAATGACAAGCTTTGGCTGTTATGATAAGTGAGAAGTGCATCTACTAATATCTAGACCTGAGCAATCCGGGTCTAGGATGGGCCAAGCTTCGGCCTTTTAAATTTGCCCAGTGGAGCCCAACCCAACCTGGAAATTTCTTATAGCTAATTTAAGCCCAAGCTCTGTCCAAATTGATCGGGCCAATTGAAGTCATGAAGTGAGAAAATCTCAGACAACTTTAAAAAAACAAATTGGCCTGGATTTTCTTGGGCGTCCCAGCCTGGCCCAGCGAACTTCATTAGGCTTAACCAAATCAACACTTGTCAGGCTGGTCAGGTCAAATTTGCTCAGGTCTACTTACATCCTTGCAAGACACGGAATATAATGATAAATTTGGATTGACACAAATACCCATAATGCAGACGTTTGAGAACTAATTGCACATGAACTTATAGCAAGTCACTTCAATTGAGAACTTCACCACGTTAATGTGATTTATGTACCTCAGATAGAAGACATTGAGCTTCTCCAAGAAATTGTTGCTCCTCCAACTTAAGCATCTGCATGGTGTGAATTTTTTACCAAATATAATTGTACATTGACTTAAAAAACAGCAAAAGCCATAGGAAATTTGCGTTCTGTAATATAATCACAAGGTATAAAAATTGTTTTATACTATACTGTAAAATAAAATGTACAGCAAGGCAAAAAAACTCAAATTGCTATCAAGGTGTCAGCAAGAAACCTAAAATGATAGAGACCTAAAATGAATGTATCCAATTTGAACCAAACTTTCCTCAGTAGAACTGCAAATTCTCATGAAGTTTTTAACAAAGAAACCTAAAATTGGAAAGAAATCCTATTTTTACAAAAATTTTGGAAAATGAATATGCAGAATAGTCAAGTAATCTTCCACTGAAATTTTGGGCATTGCAATTTGCTCAAAACTTTTTGTCCATTAGCTACTGTGACTACTAATGGAGCAGCAGCTATCATATGAGCTTTAATATCTTTAGCTGTTTGGAGATCCATAAAGCTATGAGTGCTGCCGGTGTCCACCAAAATAGTAAGTATTTGCTCCTTAACTTCACCCTGTATCTTGATAGTATTATGTTGTTTTTCTCCACTGAGTGCATGCACAGAAACTCCTAATTCAGGGTGACTATTTTCATCCTCTGCTTCTTCACATTCTCCTTCACTATGCACTTCTTGAAGGCAATCTTCATCATACACTTCTAGAATATCATTTAATCCTAGCAATGTGTTAAGGGATTTAGCAGCACAAACATGCCCTGGATGATATCTATCTCCGCATTTAAAACATTGACCCGCAGCTCTCCTTTGCTCTATCAAAGATTTATTGTTGTTTCCCTGATAGCTTGGGGGTCTTGGCACATAAGATTGTGGAGCCTTGTTGAAAATGTTCCCTACAGGTTTTGTGTTTTGTTTGTATCTTCTACTAATCACAGCTATTGCCTTTTCATGCAGCTTAGCTTGACAGTAAGCTTCTTCTAAAGTGTTTGGATGTGCAATATCGAGGAATGGAACCAAATCTTCTCTTAACCCACTGATATAGCAAGAGATAAAATGTTCTTCCGACAACTGAGGATTGTGAAATAATAACTGAGTAGGTAATTCCTCGAACTTCTCTTGATAACTCTCCACTGTACTAGTTTGTTTCAAGTTATTGAATTCTCTAACTATATATCTTTCTCCAGTTTGGCCAAATCTTTTATAAAGTGCTTCCACAAATTCCTCCCAACTCACAACTTGTTTGTGAATGAAGTAGCTTTGTTTCCAAGTCCTTGCCCTCCCATTTAAATGCATCGACGCAATATTAAGCCATTGCTGGTATGGGATTTGGTAAATCTCAAAGTAATACTCACAGTTTTCTACCCATAATCTGGGATCATCCCCACTGAACATTGAAAATTCCAATTTGGGATGAGGAGTATGTGTGTGGGTTTGGTTTTTGTTATTAGTTTTGGCTTCTTCATTGTCTCTTGATGGAACAGTTAACAGTCCCTTTCCCTTTGTTTCACCCATACTGTAGTTGTGCCCATGATGTGCTTCTCTATATTTATGCTCAACTGGAGTCTGTAGGGTGTTTTGTGTATGCATTACTGGCCTGTTGCTGGTTGCTTGGGAAGTCAATAACTTCATTAACTCTTCATGTCTAGCTGCATTATCTCTAAGCACTAATTCATGCCTCTTAATTGCATCAACTTGTAAAGCCTCATAATGCTTTTGTTCAGTCATACTTACTCCTGCAATTTGTTCACCCAACTCCTTGACCTTATCATGGTACTCTGTAGTGAGTCTTTGCAATGCTATCTCTAGTACTGTCATGTGATCATTTAGATCTCTCAACCTTGTTCCCTCTGCCATTTCCTTCTGGCTGGAATTGTAATGGAATCTGTTTTGCTTCTTTTTCCCGATCTTGGAACTTAAGGACTCAACTTAACCAAAATACAAGATATTCTTGTTCACAGCAGCTTATGATCTATAGGAGTATACTTCCTAACCATGTAATTGTAATACTAGGGTTTAGTATTACCTGCGATGATGTTAATTGTGGAAATAATTCTGATAGATCCAACCCTAACAATTGCTTGCTTCCTGCAGATCTTGCGATTACCAGGTCACTGGGACCGGGGCTTCTCTGATACCAATTGTAATACTCTTCTGAGTAGTGATCCTTCAAACTCCTTCAATTGAGCTAGGATGGCGTGATATGGAACAAGAATTCTAGATCCGCAACCGTTCAATAAGGAATAGGGTTTGAATCACAACAATGAGGAAGAGATCGAGATCATGAGCTCGTCCTGAGGCGCACATGCGATGATGAAATTACTCTGAGTTTGATGGCGTCGATGATGGGCGAGATTCTTCATCGAGTGATGCTTCAGCTGAACCTTGTTCTTCAGATGAATCCGAGGTTCTGATCCTTGATTGCGAGAAATCGAGAGGTTGTGGGAATTGAGGGAGAAGAAGAATAAGAACTTGAGATCTGGGAAGGGGAATAGAGAGAGAAAGTAGAGAGAAAAGAGGTTTGTAGAGGAATGAAATTATCCAATTCGTTAACCGTTTTCAGTTACAACTGTATCTATTTATAGTAGTATGCTCGGGGACTAATATGCAAATACAGAAAAGTAGCTATACTATTTGCTATTAAGCATTTTTCCCTCATTCGGATTGGGCCGAATCCCGCCTGGACCTTCGCGGAATTTGGCCGAATCTTATAATGCAGGACTCTAATTGTAGTGCATTTCTTGCATCCATTGAAGGTAAATCCATCTCAATCTATTTCTTTTTGTGCTCGATGAGAATTTGTAATTGCCTATATGTGTCAAGTTGGATTTTACTCATTGACAATTTTTCAGGTATTTGTTAATCATCTGAGTCTAAACCACTTCAATTTTATATTTGTTAATCCATTTATTTGTTAATCGATCTCAGTCAATTTTTGATCTTTTAGGTTTTTGCTTCAGTTTGGATTGTTGTTCATTTAGATTTTTACTAATTTTGAGCAATTTAGGCTTTATCTTTTAGATACAATATCAAGTTTCTTTATAATTATTTTTTGGGTTTATTAGACATTGCTTACAAATTTGATTTGAATTGCTTATTTAAATCTCTGTGGTTCCTATTTCGTCGAAGGTGAGAATTGGATTTGATTATCTCTATTGGGTTGTGCTCAAAATTTGATATTTTTTGATCTGTTGCTGAGTTTGGATGTGACATATTAATGAAATAATATGTTTCTATTGATACTAAAATTTGAATTGTTGCTGTGCAATTTGAGTTATTTCTTCTAGAAATACATCTTTTACTGAGAAAGAAATAATAGTAACCCATTTTACCCTATTAATGAATAACTTAAATTTGACATTTTAATTGTTTATTAGTTTCTGTTTGTGACCTAACCATGTCTTAGTTTGAATTAACAAATCATAATTAGTAAATAAATTATTTTTCCTTCTTTTACGCGATACTATCCCTCAGATTCATTTTGCTTCTAGAATAATGATTACTATTATTATTAATGCATCTATCTGTCTGTTTATTTTCTTACCAATTCCGATTGTCAATAATCTATGCTCACGTTAATTGCACGATATTTTTGTCAAACTTTCTTTCTTCTTACCTAAATGCAATTAACATTCTAATCTCGCGTTTTTTTAAAAAAAATGTACATAAGGCTACTCCATACATTTTTCCTTTTTTTATTATTATTTTTTTAGCCGTAAAATTTTAATAATTATATATCTTAATTAACTGAAATATTATCTACTCGCTGCGAAGCGCTTGCCCTACACTAGTTACTCAAAATAGGCAAACTAAATTATAGAAAATTATAAAGCAAGCATACCGAATTATCCAAAGAAGCTGGGCTGATCAAAACATCTTTTACAGCATTAGGAGAATCAAATACTTGATCAAGCCGGGAGTATATTCCAAGTTCTCGCATCTATCAAAGAAATTCAAAATTACATGTAAAATTTGCGCAATACATATAGTGTCACAGATTTTAAACACAGGTCGGCAGTTAGTGATGATTACCTCAGGTTTGATATTAAATGGCGCTTTTCTAGAGTCCTCTTTCAAGCACATAATTAAGGATCAGAATGTCATAGGATTTTAGATTTCTAACCAAGAAATCTCGATCAAGAACCATCCTGCGTAATAAAGGACTGCAACAAAAGCTAAGCACCTAGAAATGATATAGATCATATAAAGTAAATATCAGCATAGGATTGTGCCGAAAGCTAGAAGACAATGGTTCAAATTTTAACATTATAAGTTGAATCGCTCATAATATACGTTTTCTTTGATACCAATTTAGAAGTAATACAATATGCAACAACTAAACTGACAAATACTATACCTTCCGAATGTAATTTGTCACATGATTTTCCAAGTAAGCAGTATGACCCTGATCTTGAAACTTTACCTGAGAATATATATAACCAAAGACATGAAATACCTCCAGAAGTTTTGACTGAAAAGTAATGAAAAGAAAAATATCACTGTAGTAGTTTTCCTACTTTCTTTAATACAATTTTTTTAGCCTTAAAATTTTTATAGTTATATAACTTAATTAACTGAAATACCAACTGAAATACCATCTACCCGCTACGAAGCGCGGGCCCGACACTAGTTGCTCAAAATAGGTAAACTAAATTACAAGATATTATAAATCAAGCATACCGAATTATCCAAAGCAGCTTGGCTGATCAAAACATCTTTTACAACACTAGGTGCATCAAATACTTGATCAAGCTAGAAGTATATACCTCATGTGTGATATTGAATGGTGCTCTTCTGGAGTTCTCTTTCAGGCACATAATTAAGAATCGAAAAGTCATAGGATTTTAGATTTCTAACCAAGAAATGCCGATCAGAACATCCTGAGTAATATAGGACTGCAACAAAAGCAAAGCACTTAGAAATGATATAAGATCATATAAAGAGAATATCAGCATAGGATTGTGCCGAAAGCAAGAAGACAATGGTTCAAATTTTAACATTATAAGTTGAATAGCTCATAATATACGTTGGCACATGATTTTCCAACAACTAAACAGACAAATACAATACCTTCCGAATGTAATTTGGCACATGATTTTCCAAGCGGCATGACCCTGATCTTGAACATTTACCTGAGAATATATATAACCAAAGACATGAAATACCTCCAGAACTTTTGCCTGAAAAGTAAATAAAAGAAATATCGTTGTAGCAATTACCACAATAAGGACAGGCTCGTATACTTCCTTTTTAAAATCACCACGATGATCCTGCAACCATTGGTACACTTCGAATATTTTGTCAGCACCAGAATTTTGTAATGCGAGAAGCAATTTATTATTCTTGCTTTGCATGTCCTTCAATCTGTAATAGAAACAACAGCCAGAAGTAACTTGTGCGACTGAACATCAAAGTCTGATAAACTCAAACATCATAAAAAAGCATTAAAAAATATTTCTCCGAAATTTTATGACGCTGAACCTGTAGCCTTTTATCTCAACCTTACTATATTTGACAGCCATGAACAACTTACTTAATAGGGCTTCTGAGATCATTCAAAATTTTTGCTGCCTCTTCCATTTTATTCTTAGCAAGAGTCTCCTGTTTCCAGTTTTCTTGTATTCCACTTTCTTCATGTCATACTTAAGCCATGGTACTTTCTTCCTCATCAAATCAACCTATGGTTGGACAATAGCATCAATGCAGGATAGTTAAAAGATCAACAAAGAAATATCAAGGTTAGAAAAAATACCTATGCCAAAAGTTTCTCCTTCTGACGAACACGCTCTACATCTCTTTCTTGCTCAGTGTTAAGAGCTTTCAGCTGATTTAATGTCTCTCTATTTAGGCTGACAGCCTAAGAGGGTTCACATAGAATTGCTTATGACATATGGGAATGTGAAAGGAAATACTTTTATTGTCGCATAGTAATTGACATGAACAGTTAATGTTAGAAGGCTAAGTTTCAGGATCTTGCAAATAAGTAGAAACTAAAAACAAAAACTAAAATTGTCTTTAAAAACTCCCAACCACTGCAGAGAAGATGAAAAAGGATGGAAATGTACCGACTCGAGCCTCTTTATTTCTTTACTTTTCTCAACAACTGCACGATGTTGAACTGGCAACTCAGGATTACCAACAGTTTTTGCAGTCTCCTCCAGAAGTTGAATTAGAGTTAGCTAAGCAAATTCACATACCCGATCTTGTGGCAGGAACTAGAAGGACAATACTGAAGATGTCACAACAATCCAACAATCCAAAAACAAGTAGATTGAAAGAAAAATTGCAATAGAATGACTGGATGAGAAAATGAAAGATTACAGCATCATATATTCTAGAAGGATTCATGTTAGCCACGTCTCATGTGGAGTTTAACAAGTTAGAAACTAAGTTAGTTCAAAAATTATTAGGTATAATTAGAAAAGCAAACAAAAAAAAAAGAAAGGACACAATGAACATTAAGCAGTAAATGCAGGCACAACCACAACACAGTCAAAAATCAAAGTAATGCAGTTAAAACCAATATGAACCCAAAATCAATTTCATCGAAAAAAGGTCGAACCAGCAGCTCTCTGGTAAGCCCTAGAGAGATGGCGTACACGAGAGAGCTCTTCCCGGAACCATTGGGGCCGATGACGAGATTGAAGCGCGAAACGAGCTTGCACTTGAGGTGATCGTAGGTCACGAATTTGTGGATTTCGATCCACCTCGGCACGTAATCGCCCTCCCCTCTAAATCCATGTAAAATCTCGTTAGAATTTGACAGAACGAGGGCGAGAGAGAGAGAGAGAGAGATGAGGGTTGAAGAGAATCTTTGATTGAGCTTGGGGCGCTTCGCTCCGCGGTGCGCCATTGCTCGACCTCGTCCCCTCTTTACGGAGCTCAAAGATCTTCGGCTTTGCTCTAATGGCGATGCGAGAGATCGACTCTCGGCATCCTTCCGATACCATAAGATAAAACTTTCATCCTCCAAACCTAAATTAATCACATTCCCAAAATTTCCGATACCAAAGTTCATTCCATTAATCCCGTTCCAATAATTAAAACTCACACATATACCTACATAGGAAATTGTATCCAAACTCTCCAAAAAAAGCAACTAAATTCTTAACACTCATTGTCCTCTCAAAGAGAATACTCAATGAACACATTTTTATCAATAAACAAGTTTTTAATTCACTTATACAGGGGCGCCTAAAAGAAAATCAGTACTTGCAGATATTTTGGGCAAGATTTTGTGTCAAATTAAATGCCATCAAGTCTATTCTCATTGCTTTGTGTAATGTTAATTATCAAATCAACCCACTAAAGGCACATGCTACTTAAAAAAAAAAAACTTATCTTCATGATGCACCATGTGGTTTCTACTTCTAAACTCCATAATTTAAAAATCACAAGGCCGCCAAGGATAATCTTTAGAAACATGTAAGCATATTATCAGCACAATATCAGTAGTTTGTTGATTTAGTGCACTTTTCTGACTACCAAAAGTAAAAAATATCATCCAAGTCTCAAATTTGAATTTTTCAAAATTATTGAACTCATAAAACATAGAAATAAATATTATAAGTACTTATACATTATATCTTCACACAATATGCTTCAAAAACATTCCAATTTCACAAAAACTATAAATTTTAATCCAAAAACATCAAGCTTCCAAACAAAAATTGTAAAAATACTTAAAACCAACATACATCATACTCACGTCATCAAAAAGCAATCTAGAGGTACAAAAACTATCAAAATGTAATGGATCATGAAGTTAAATAATGAAGATTGCTATATAACATAAACTTAACAAATAAACTCTAAAATTAGAAGATTGCATAATTTAAGTACCAGGGGTGGCTTTTCGAGCATCTTTTAACTATATCCAACCTTATATCACCATATACCTTTCTTTTTTTTTAGATGCATCAAAAACATGTGGTAGCTTCACACACTTACCGAACAACCGGAGTGGTAGCTCTTTCCTACATGTGGTGGTAGTTTTCACACTCCCTTTGGGATGTAACTCTTTCCACATCTTTTTATGCATACAACATTTTATTTTCCATAATCACTTTCCCCCTAAATGTGCAATCTCTAATTAGAAGATTGCGTAATTTAAGTACCAGGGGTGGCTCTTTGAGCATCTTTAATCATATCCAACCTTATATCACCAGATATCTTTTTTTTTTTAGATGCATCAAAAACATGTGGTAGCTTCACACACTTACCGGACGGCCGGGGTGGTAGCTCTTTCCTACATGTGGTGGTAGTTTTCACACTCCCTTTGGGATGTAACTCTTTCCACATCTTTTTATGCATATAACATTTCATTTTTCATAATCTCTCCCCCTAAATGTGCAATCCCTAATTAAAAAGTGTATAAACTAAGTTATGTCATATAGATAATTTTCATTTATTATCTTCAACAGCACACAACCAAGATAGTATAAATACCTAGAGATTACTACAAGATTAACGAAAGTTGATAGAGACAAAAAATATGTATAAATTATATCTCAATATGTAGTGTATTCAATCAAAAATTATAACTAAAATAAAATCAATTATGAATTAAAACAAGTAAAGCTACCATCTTGCTTAAAATACTAATTAATGTTGAAACCCAAAAATTAAAACAAATATGGAAACAAATGTATAATATAAAATAAGTAATTCAACGATTAAAAAGAAAATAAAACCGATCGATGCACTACTAAGACCCCGAGAACAAGTTCTAATCCTTACTTGACATGTTAAAACGTTTAGTATCAAATTTCATATACTTTTAGATTCCGCATATCCTATAAACTATACATTAACTGCTTTTTTGTTAAAATCTCCAAAAAATTTCCCTCTGTAGAAGAAACAAAAGCTCCGAATAAAAGTTTCTGCTTCAAAGGATCCTAAGCTCCAAACTACAGCAAAAGATTCAAACTTTTCCTTTCAAAATGCTCTAGTAGAGATTCTTGTAGTTGAAAGTATATGCAAAATTTAAGTCTCACACTACACCAAATAGGCACTAGACAAACTTTCACCGATCTAGAAAACAATGCCTTGACTGACATTGCAAAAACGGACCGAATCAAGTTAGCACTTAGTACCCCTTCAGTCTAGCTTTTGCTTTAACTTTCATCTACAATAACCTACACTAAATCATTTAACAAATGAAAAAGGTTGGAGCTTTTGCAATGTTTGGAAGTTGCAATGTGCATGCGAGCCACAAAAGCAGAAAATATTCTTAGAAGGATTTTAATAGAAATCAAGGGAGTTTTAGCAACAAAGCATTTAGTGCTTCTTCAAATAGTACAGCTAAACAACACTTCAACAAAATGCACTACACCATATAACCAACCAGAATAAAAGTATAAGGTACATTTAGAGGGTAAAACTGACCATATATAACTACACTACATAGAGCAATGAGAAAAGACGTACTGTCTTAGAAAGGTTTTCACTTAGTTGACCCTGTATAGTTGAATCAAAATGCTTGTTTATTGATAAAGACGTATTACTCGAGCACTCTTGTAACATGGACAATTGAGTTTTTAGTATTAAGTATTTTAATTTATAGAATTTTTAATATAATTTCCTATGTAGGTGTATACATGAATTTTTATATTTAAAATGAGTTTAACATAACTAAGTTAGAAGTACGAAAATTAAACAACTCTTATTGAAAACTTTTTGAGATGTAATTTATTTTTTGTTTCGAGGATGAAAAAATGATTGGATGTTCAACAACTTGATTGGTGGTATGTAAATTATGTAATGCATAATTTAATCAATTGAGATTGTGGCAAAATGTTTGTGCAAATTTATCTAAAGAGAGTTTGTATAATGATTATGGCAGGAAGAATATTTAGAAGCCGATTCAGAGAATTTATGTCAATTGATGTTTAGAGGAGCCTAATTTGGATGGTTAAGAATTTGATTGTTGGTATGTAAACTATGTTATTTACGGAAAGCATACTAAAGAATTTTGAAATTGAGAAAAAAATAATAATTGCTTACAAGGAATAGTTCCATCTAAGTAGTGAGGTGCTTGATCAATTGAATTTGAGGATAAAACTTACTTTGGTGCGTGTAGGTGATTAGTGATGTGGTACTATGTACTTAATGTTGGTGATAAAATTTTCCTTCTAAATGAAGCTGTGAATTTTTGTTCATTAATTGAACAGATTGAATAGTAAATTTGATCGACAACAAATATGTTTCTAACAAATTTATTGTATATTTCACACTAGGAAGAGTATAGGAAAGTTGATTGGGCCAATTGCTTTTCTAGAGGAGCCTAGTTCATATGTTCAAGAATTTGCTTGCCGATATGTTAATTATGTTATCATCCAAAAACATGATCATGAGTTCTTGGACAATTGAGATAATAAAAAATTACTTCTAATGGATATTTTCACCTAACTATTGAGGACTTCAATCAATTGAATTTAAGGATGAAATTTACTTTAGGATAGGTAGGTAACCTACAATGTGATACCATGTAACGATGTCGATAATCAATTCTTTTCAAGTTGAACTATAGGATTATTTAATTGACCCAAATATGTGGGTCGGACCATGCATTGAATCAATTGATATTGTGCCATGATATTCCGTGTTGAGAATATTTGTATGATATTAGGGTTTATATGTAGAAGCTTATCCATGAATTCTATTTCAATCGATGTTTAGAAAAACCTTTGGGTTGTTGAATTAATGCACGACGATTAATATTTCCATTCACGGAATTTTAAATATAATTTCCTAATAGGTGTATGTGTGAAATATAATATTCGAAGTGGGTTTAACACAAATGAATTTAAGTATGCAAATCTAAGATATTTAGAACATCTACAATATAAGTACTTTTCTTTTGTCAACAAAAAAAATTCATCAACAAAATACTCAGTAGGAATTCCTTTGCATTCCGCTCTTCCACTATACCTCTATTTGGTAATTACATGCTCTCTACACAAAAGAAAACCCTCCATCCCTAATTCAACTCTAAGGTAAATTTCTCAATCATCCTAAAATTTAACCTAACTTTCATTTTCCTTTATATGCATTTTTATTCTCAATATCATCCCCGGTGTCTTAAATCAAGTTTTCTCCCGGTTTGGAAATATAAAGTTTATTTTTTAACAAATCAATCAATGCTAGCTATTACTAATTTTCTAATTTATTTCATCCTGGATTCTACCAATGACAAATAATTTACAAACTCTAAAATTTACTAAATGTCTACAACTAGTTATCTATAGTTACATGCGAGTTGTACAATACTAAATTCAGTACACGTAGGGAAAAAAAAAACTATTGAACTTTACAGATGGCAACAACGACAACAACAACAAAACTTTTAGTCAAAAAGGTGTGTAGTAGAAGAACGAAGTAAAGAGAGCAACATCACCTGTCGGAAAGGGTAGCTCCTTCAGTAGCAAGCTTCCTATTGTCTTCCCATACAAATAGCAAGTTAGGGACGGATGGTTTGCTCTACCGCTAGGACTACTGATTTCCTTCCAGATAATTATAAATTGTTATTCACTAATGCATTATATATTGATTGTATATACTAATTATCTAACAAACTACTAGTTAATTTACTAAGTATTACCTATTGGATTTACTAATATACACAAAGACACATTTTTGGAAGATAAAACAAGTTCGCATGCATGCTTTTTCATCTTCATAACACCTTTTTACTTGATCAGTTGTAACTAACTAGATCTCGTATGGATGCTAGAATTCCAATTCATGAATAGATTCAGGATTAACCAACCAAAAAAAAATCCAAATAAATATAGCGAAAATGGCATATCTCTATCAAAGAGAAAGTCGCGGCTCACTTTAAACTAATGACCCACTTTAAACTATGTTACCAGCTAGTACTAGATCAAGGACGAGCTTAATTACATATTCAAACACCAAACAAACCATTATTGCGGAAATCACATAAATATTCTACAACACCATTACAAATTTGCAATTGGCCTTGCACATTTCAACTTTCTTTTTTCAGTTTTCATGAGGAAAACGAGTATGAACACTAATCAACTTGACTTCTTGACATTTTTTTCTATATTTTCTTCGGCTTGTACAGATAAGAAAATAACATAAAACTGTTAGATACAATAACGAACAAAAAAAATAAGAGGGAAACATCACCTGTCGCAGAGAGTGATCCTTTGGGAGAAAGCTTCCAAAAGCCTTCCCGTACACCTTGCAAGAAGAGAAGTGAATGAGCCGCTTGCTATTTTCAGAACAATACTCAACCTGCATTGTGATGCCACGGCACAATGACAGTGGAAAATTAGGGACAGTAGGCAGAGATTCGGATATGCACGAAACACACAAAACTTACGTAAGGAATCCATCGAAACAACGCTATAGATACAAGGAACAAAGAAGAAGTAGAAGGCAAAAGAAACCAGAAAGACAGCAGGAGGGAAGAAACAAGGTACAGGTGAGGAAGCTAATAAAAAGAAGGCATCCGGAGAAAGGGGATAAGCGAATCTGATAGGAGCTCACCAGATCCGAAATCTTGATGAGGCCCTCGAGTCGGTAGTCGTTCTTGATGTTGAGTCGGTGGAACTGGATCCGGCCGTGCTCCAAGCGGGGACTCGAAGAGGTGCTTGATCTTCCCGGCGGAGAAGCAGATCTGAAGAAAAGGGGGGGGGCAATGGGAGCTGCAGAGGAGGGACCTGTCGGCGGAGGAGCCAGTGTGAGAGAGAGAGAGAGGAAGGAGGGCGAGAAGCTCACCAGATCGGACATCTTGATGAGGCCTTCGAGTCGGGAGTCGTTCTTGATGTTGAGTCGATGGAACTGGATCCGGCCGTGCTCCGGCGGGGGCTGGAGGAGGTTCTTGATCTTGTCGCTGTAGACGTCGACGGCGAGCACCTTGTGGGGCATGCCCTCGTCATCAATCGCCTTGTATTGACCTAAATTGTAAAGTGTGTCGGAGTCGCAGGGTAAATAAATAGAATCAGCAAGCTTATTTACATGTTAGTAACGCCTAATAAGCAAATTGATAGGAAAGTATACCTGGCTTAATGACTTCCCCAGGATTCGACTTTATTAGCAGCTGTCGGCCATCAAGATGGTTGAGAGTGAATTGGAAACCGCATAGTGCCTCGGTCAGGCTGAGTGTATGGTCGATGTAGAGGTCGTCAAACTTCCTCTTAAATTTAGGGTGCTCTTTAACTTGCAAGACAATTACTATATCTCCTGTTACTGTATCAGGCTGCAATCATTGCAGTAGCGTTAAACGACTGAAAATACAAACCGACATTGATCCGGCATAGAAACATGTATCGAAACCTAAAGAATTAGCCTCCCCAAAGAACAACAAAAACTAACAAGAAATAGCTCGAAGCTAACAAGTGCAACAAAGAATTAAAACAAGGGTCGGGTCGACAAGAACTCACGGCTTCATCAGCTTTTCCTTGGAATACAATCTTCTGGCCATGCTGCATCCCCTTCTCGACATGAACCTCCAACACCTTCTTCTCCTGAACGACTTTGTTACCCTTGCAGTTTGGGCACTTGTCTTTGTCGCTGATGACCTCGCCTGCATAACAACAACATAATTGGGAGATGCCGAAGGAACAAAAAAAATTAAAAAATAGTAGAACCGAACCAAAAATTGATATAAAACACTGCATGAAACTAACCTGAGCCTCTGCACTCAGGGCAAACATGTTGCATCTGTTGGATCATGCCCAGTCCTATCTGTCTAGTCACTGTCCTCACTCCTGAACCTTGGCATCCGAAGCATCTTCCTGATGCACCACTTTTTGAACCTTTTCTGAATATTAATGAATGTAGCAAGAAACATAAGAACTGAGAGAGAATTGTAAAACAGGGAATTAAAATTCACTTGGAAGGAACAACAGGGGCGGATCTGCAGAAAAGGGGGGGGGCAATGGGAGCTGCAGAGGAGGGACCTGTCGGCGGAGGAGCCAGTGTGAGAGAGAGAGAGAGAGAGGAAGGAGGGCGAGAAGCTCACCAGATCGGACATTTTGATGAGGCCTTCGAGTCGGGAGTCGTTCTTTATGTTGAGTCGATGGAACTGGATCCGGCCGTGCTCCGGCGGGGGCTGGAGGAGGTTCTTGATCTTGTCGCTGTAGACGTCGACGGCGAGCACCTTGTGGGGGGTCCCCGCCAAAAGCTTCTCAAACAGGTGGGATCCGATGAACCCACCCGCCCCGATCATGCAAATCCTCAGCGACGGTTGAGACCTCCTCCTCGGGCCTCGGCGCATCGCTGGTTTGCCCTGATCGTCTTCCTGAAGTGCTCCATAGGCACCCTCACGAACGGGTGCTGCAGCTTAAGCGATTCCGCAACTCACGCCTTAAACACGTGCCGATTTCATAGACACTGTGCAATATTTTATGCCTGGTATCGCCTCAAGATGCATGATTAGTCTTGTGTATGATATATGAGTGACTCATCTTATATAATTTTTGTTCACAGTTGATCGAACAAGTTGGATTCAAAATTGAAAACTCTCCATTTTAGGGAAAAAAAAAAACGAAACACTCCCAAAATAGACTTACCAGTTCAGAGACCATCTTGTTCTATGCTTGGGCCATTCCACGGTCCATTTGTCACTGGGCTTACTGAGTAGGCTCAGTTAGCTCTTTTAGATATTTTCACTGATTCGTCCAATATGTTTGGCCCAATATTTTTGTTGACCAAACCCAATTTAACTTTTTATTATATTTTGGCAGGCCTTAAGTAGTAGCGGGCCTCGCATTGAAATTTACAGTATTTTGCTACAGTTTCTACCTTTTTAAATAAGAAGAAAGATATTCGTTTGATTTAAGCACCCCAAAATAGTAATATTAAACAATATTAAGCAAATTTGTAAGATCAATTAGCAAACTAAACAATCAAATCCTGTCTCAGTGTTAGCCTTTCGCAGCCCTACCTCAGTGAATTATCCTCAAAAAATGAGATTCGAGGTAATAAGTTTTTTATACTCAACTATTCCTATGCGTAGTTTGAAAATAAGTATGAAAGTTTATGTAGAAACTCGAAATATCTCATTTTTATAAATAGACTAAAAGCGAATTTTGAGCGGGTTTTAAATTCAGAAGACCCCTGTTAACCTAAATGGTCAATCGCCAGTGTGCAAGTTGCACGATTTACGAGGCAAAAAGGTTATTTTCCAATCCGGACGTAATCTTGGCGATCCGAGTTGACCGTTGTGATCGTCTCGTCGAACTGAGCGAGATTCATATTCAGCACTTTTCGATCTGACGGTCGGATCTTCCAGAATTTAACGAAAAACAATCAAATAGCCGCGGCCAATGCAACAGTGTCTGCGCACAGGTCACTTAAGTGAAGTTACTGTATATGAACAGTAACCCCAAATTTCGGGACCCCGACGCATGCGACGCTGACTAATTCACTGTTCGGATTCCGAACGTAGTGATCCAGGTAGTCATTTTGAACGGTTCCATCGTTCTGGACGCAATGGCACTGACGAAATTTGCATTTGACGAGCCTAAAGCATCGTAAAGCGTGCCGAACTGTATAATTTACAGTATAAGATGGAATTTAAAAATTATAGAGCTAAATCTTAGTGAACCAAAATTGCTACCCGATAGGTTTCGTCGAGCCGGACGTCGTGGCGGTGTCAGATTTTCAGTTTGACAGTCCGATTGTCTCGAAAAGCGTGAAATAAGGCGAAAAACGTGATAAATTGCGCGAGAACCCTATAGTTCGTGCCTCGAAAACTGTGCAACTCATTGGAGAGGGACTTTTGTGTGAAATGAACATGCTGTAAAGGACCCATCTCTTAATATCAGGAGTTGAGGGTGTAAGTCGCAATTGTACACTATACTATATATATAGATGCATTTAGGGTTAGATTTCCTCTAAACCCTATACCCTGAAGCCTATGCCCTAGCCGCACCACCCAGCAGCCTCTCCTCCTTCTTCTCTGCGATCCCCAAACCGAACGCCGTCGGCCGCCGCACCATCTCGCCGGAAAAAGCAAGAAAACCCACCTTGCTTTCGAGTGGGTTGGGGGAGGGGTCACCATTGGCCTTGGGATCTCTCCAATCCACAACTGAGAGCATCTTCAGCCACCGGGGAGCCAGATCCCAGAGTCCCGGCGCCCAGGACCGCCGCGCGCCACCGGGCCGCCCTTCTTGTTCTTCCCCGGGTCCGGCAAGGGGAGCCCGTTGCTTATGGATTTTTTTTAGCAACTTGAAGCCTTGCAGTCAGCAACTGACATCCCAAGGGTGTTCCTGGTGTAGCGTCGCGGCCTCTGAACCCGTGGTTGCCGTCGGGGGAAACTAGGATCGCCGGAACCCTAATCTTGGCCGGGATTCATGCGCATGGCCTCCGGAGCTCCGGCCTTGGATCCAACTTGACCCGAAAGCTCTGCTGGTTCCCAGAAGGTCCCCCAAAAAGTTTGGGAGACTTTGGTGCACTGTGGAGTACGGGGGAGCCAACCCTAGTTTTGTGAGTTCTTGAACTTAGCCGCCCACCGCCGCCGTCGCTTCCTCCGGCGCCGGCCAGCCATGGTTAGTGTCCTAGCACCTTAAGCTTGCCTTTAGACCTTTTGCATGCAAGCCATGCGGAGTTTTTGTAAAGTTGCCATTAATGGGTTTGAAAGGCTTTGTTTTCTTCCTCCTCGGGTTGGGGGTGAACAGGAGCTTCCAAGCTTACGCGGCTGAGGTCCCTTGCACATCTGGGGGTCCAAGAAAGGTGGTGCTCACTTTTGTTTGAATCTTGACCGAGGGACAAGAGGGCTCGGCCAACTTGAGCTCCATCAATTGAAGGTCGGGATCATCTTGCTCCAACAATTAAACCTGCTGTGCTGCGACCTCCCACAGGTGAGCCCCCTAGCCTTTGTGATGTCCTTTAATTGATGCTCACTGTTGTTTCTGCCCAGAACTTTAAAAACTATTGATGCCCAATGTCGAGCTCTTGTTTTGATGGTGTTGATCCAACACTTAGGTTTGGTGCATTAGCTGAGGTTCAGAGATGAGCTTCTATGTTATTTAGTACCCCTGAGCATGATGCTCACACTAGTAATGGAAAAGAACCATTAATTATAATTGTTTAGCAACTTTGAGCCTTAATACACAATAATTATGGGCCAACCTTGTCGTTGGGATTTGTGCTGGTCTAAGCCAGTGAGCATGAGCTACGTCTCGTCGTAACGGACGCGCTGAAACTTACAGCTCTGATTTTAGTTGCCCGGATTTAAAGAACGGGTCAAAACAGTGTTCAAATTGGTGTATTTATGCGATTTTAAGGGAAATTATGGACTAAGTTACAAATGTAACATGCTGGCTGTCTTTAGACAGTACTTACGCACCATCTAAGCTTTTTGTTAAAGTTCCGTGGACTCTGGTTGAGCGGAAATCGGATTCCGTTCCGTAAATCGGCAAAATTGTCGGTTTTACGGTTTTCGGTGCGACTTTCGTGATCCGGATTGGATTTGGGTATGTGTGAGTCATTCCTGATCAGTGTTCGTGATTCAGGTCTTTGCAGTCTGACTCCGGCCCCGAGCCTTCCGTTGGAGTCGTTGGATCGGCCTACATCCAGGTGGGTTAACTTCGGCCCGGGCTTGAACTATTCGGCCCTCTGGTTGCTTTAGTCCAGTCGGACACTTGTTCTTGGCTTGCCCTGCTGATTTTACCTATATGACATATATTGATCTCTTTTGACATAGCATGATCCCTCTGATTGACATTGACCTGATTAGATCGATGATTGAGTTTTATTGTCACTATCAGCTGATATTTCGATATTCTAGCATGTTCTGTTGTTTAGTCATATACCTATATCTGCACAGTTATATCCTGATTTCTAGTATTGTTATCTATAGCTCCCTTATGCTTGATTACCTGCCTTTTTAGCATCCTATGATTGATATACAGACATATGCACCCTATGATTGATATATGATTGATATACAGACTGCATGATATATGATTGATTTATAGACATCTGCATCCCTGTGGGGATTTCCGGCAGTTTGCCGATTACCCGGTCTGTGGACCGTGAGATTTAGCATTTTGCATTGTGATGATTGTACACCTGCTGTTCGTTCGCGTACGCTGTGGGATTGATCCCCCACATTGCGTTCTTTACCGGTAAAGGGTCTGCTTGACCCGTGAGCTTGCCCCTCTTGTCGTATCACTGGGTACGGGGAGCCCCTTGGTTGTACCGATATGAGGAAAACTCTTGGCTGTACCTTTTGGTACGAGGATCCTCTTGGCTATATCAATGGTACGGGGTTTGCGGTTCAGTTCTGCTAGGTGGAATCCAGGATGATTATGATTGGCGCGGCATAGATATCTTCGCCTGAGGTCCCCGTGACCAATAGTGGCATTGGTTAGTAGTTGCTGTTCTTTATGTTGATGCATAACTATATTTCCATATTCCAGCTTGTCTGATTTGTCGTTTCAGTTATAGCATGATTTCCAGCACTCATTATGTTCAGTATCTTGATTTATGCTTCTTGCCAGTCTGCTTCCTTTATCAGCTGTTACCTATTGATTTATCTACTATCCGCAGATTATTGTACCCAGTAGGTACGATTAGCTATTCTCGGCTCGTCGTGCCCACTGGGATACACTCCGGTGTATCTCACACCCCTGGGTGACTGTTTTTCAGGTCGCTGGGTGATGGGATGTCGGGACACGTTGGTGAGACGATTGCGATAGTATCGACCCCTTTGTAGTCAGTATATTTATTTTCCGCACTTCTGTTTAAATATTATAAATTGACTAGTCTTGCATGCGTAGTTTAGACTACTCTGATATTGACTGATTATGATTAGCCGTGCATGTATAGGAAAGGATCTGTCCAGTTGGGCAGGGAATTTACTATACATGTGGCGGTCTGTTACGCCTGGTTTGCGAACTCTGATTTATAAAAAAAAAAATTTAGCCTGCTTTTCAAAACTCGGGGCGTGACAGATTAGATGGTATCAGAGCATAGGTACACGATACCTACGTATTTGGTTAAGAACGAACCCTAGGATGACTTGTGTTCACGAGAGAGCGCTGGATTTTGGCATAGTGGTTTGGAGCTTAGGTGTGTTTCGTTTTGGGGATCGTTGTTAGTACGGGGTTAGCCGCGGTCATGGTTTCGGCCGTGGGCTTGATGTTTCAGTGGAGCCAAAGGGCTCGGATTAGTTACAGTGGTTAAAAGTTAGACCACCGTTCTTGTCGTAATCGTCTAGCTGATGGCACAGCAGCAGAAGACTGCTTGTATTGCACCAGCCTTACAGTTTGCCAGAGATTGATCAACTTGTTGATCCTTCAATGTTTCCGTGTTATAGTTCAGTGGCCTACGTGCCCGTTGGTAATCCTGGTTTGTGTAGGATTTAAAATTTTAACCTACGCGACAATTCTAGTGTGGTGTCAGTGAATGTTGGAATGTGGTTCCAGATTCTCGGGAGTTGTCAGGGTGACATTCATGACCACGAGATGGTAGTGACCCTCGGTAGATGTTATGTCATCGACATAGAGACTGTGATGGGAGGTATGTGACGTACCTTCAGATGTGAGTTGTGTCCCCAACTAGTTGTTGGCGACAGATCTATGGTATTTCGCTTCTCTTTTGGTAAGCACGTTGGCGGCCGACAACGTACTGTCAAAAGAACTGAGGAAATACTCTGCCCAGTAATGGGGAGTACCAGATTGGGTCTAAAAGAGTAGCCTGAGAGTTGCTGATATTTTGTGACTGATTGTCACTACTGCGAACCTGTTAGAGGCTTAATAGTGGTTTAGTTAACCATAAGCTTCGGGAACAAAACTTTTTTTTTTTAAGTTGTAAGTTTCGGGGACGAAACTTCTTTTAAGTTGTAAGTGATGTAGAAACTCGAAATATCTCATTTTTATAAATAGACTAAAAGCGAATTTTGAGCGGGTTTTAAATTCAGAAGACCCCTGTTAACCTAAATGGTCAATCGCCAGTGTGCAAGTTGCACGATTTACGAGGCAAAAAGGTTATTTTCCAATCCGGACGTAATCTTGGCGATCCGAGTTGACCGTTGTGATCGTCTCGTCGAACTGAGCGAGATTCATATTCAGCACTTTTCGATCTGACGGTCGGATCTTCCAGAATTTAACGAAGAAACAATCAAATAGCCGCGGCCAATGCAACAGTGTCTGCGCACAGGTCACTTAAGTGAAGTTACTGTATATGAACAGTAACCCCAAATTTCGGGACCCCGACGAATGCGACGCTGACTAATTCACTGTTCGGATTCCGAACGTAGTGATCCAGGTAGTCATTTTGAACGGTTCCATCGTTCTGGATGCAATGGCACTGACGAAATTTGCATTTGACGAGCCTAAAGCATCGTAAAGCGTGCCGAACTGTATAATTTACAGTATAAGATGGAATTTAAAAATTATAGAGCTAAATCTTAGTGAACCAAAATTGCTACCCGATAGGTTTCGTCGAGCCGGACGTCGTGGCGGTGTCAGATTTTCAGTTTGACAGTCCGATTGTCTCGAAAAGCGTGAAATAAGGCGAAAAAACGTGATAAATTGCGCGAGAACCCTATAGTTCGTGCCTCGAAAACTGTGCAACTCATTGGAGAGGGACTTTTGTGTGAAATGAACATGCTGTAAAGGACCCATCTCTTAATATCAGGAGTTGAGGGTGTAAGTCGCAATTGTACACTATACTATATATATATATATGCATTTAGGGTTAGATTTCCTCTAAACCCTATACCCTGAAGCCTATGCCCTAGCCGCACCACCCAGCAGCCTCTCCTCCTTCTTCTCTGCGATCCCCAAACCGAACGCCGTCGGCCGCCGCACCATCTCGCCGGAAAAAGCAAGAAAACCCACCTTGCTTTCGAGTGGGTTGGGGGAGGGGTCACCATTGGCCTTGGGATCTCTCCAATCCACAACTGAGAGCATCTTCAGCCACCGGGGAGCCAGATCCCAGAGTCCCGGCGCCCAGGACCGCCGCGCGCCACCGGGCCGCCCTTCTTGTTCTTCCCCGGGTCCGGCAAGGGGAGCCCGTTGCTTATGGATTTTTTTTAGCAACTTGAAGCCTTGCAGTCAGCAACTGACATCCCAAGGGTGTTCCTGGTGTAGCGCCGCGGCCTCTGAACCCGTGGTTGCCGTCGGGGGAAACTAGGATCGCCGGAACCCTAATCTTGGCCGGGATTCATGCGCATGGCCTCCGGAGCTCCGGCCTTGGATCCAACTTGACCCGAAAGCTCTGCTGGTTCCCAGAAGGTCCCCCAAAAAGTTTGGGAGACTTTGGTGCACTGTGGAGTACGGGGGAGCCAACCCTAGTTTTGTGAGTTCTTGAACTTAGCCGCCCACCGCCGCCGTCGCTTCCTCCGGCGCCGGCCAGCCATGGTTAGTGTCCTAGCACCTTAAGCTTGCCTTTAGACCTTTTGCATGCAAGCCATGCGGAGTTTTTGTAAAGTTGCCATTAATGGGTTTGAAAGGCTTTGTTTTCTTCCTCCTCGGGTTGGGGGTGAACAGGAGCTTCCAAGCTTACGCGGCTGAGGTCCCTTGCACATCTGGGGGTCCAAGAAAGGTGGTGCTCACTTTTGTTTGAATCTTGACCGAGGGACAAGAGGGCTCGGCCAACTTGAGCTCCATCAATTGAAGGTCGGGATCATCTTGCTCCAACAATTAAACCTGCTGTGCTGCGACCTCCCACAGGTGAGCCCCCTAGCCTTTGTGATGTCCTTTAATTGATGCTCACTGTTGTTTCTGCCCAGAACTTTAAAAACTATTGATGCCCAATGTCGAGCTCTTGTTTTGATGGTGTTGATCCAACACTTAGGTTTGGTGCATTAGCTGAGGTTCAGAGATGAGCTTCTATGTTATTTAGTACCCCTGAGCATGATGCTCACACTAGTAATGGAAAAGAACCATTAATTATAATTGTTTAGCAACTTTGAGCCTTAATACACAATAATTATGGGCCAACCTTGTCGTTGGGATTTGTGCTGGTCTAAGCCAGTGAGCATGAGCTACGTCTCGTCGTAACGGACGCGCTGAAACTTACAGCTCTGATTTTAGTTGCCCGGATTTAAAGAACGGGTCAAAACAGTGTTCAAATTGGTGTATTTATGCGATTTTAAGGGAAATTATGGACTAAGTTACAAATGTAACATGCTGGCTGTCTTTAGACAGTACTTACGCACCATCTAAGCTTTTTGTTAAAGTTCCGTGGACTCTGGTTGAGCGGAAATCGGATTCCGTTCCGTAAACCGGCAAAATTGTCGGTTTTACGGTTTTCGGTGCGACTTTCGTGATCCGGATTGGATTTGGGTATGTGTGAGTCATTCCTGATCAGTGTTCGTGATTCAGGTCTTTGCAGTCTGACTCCGGCCCCGAGCCTTCCGTTGGAGTCGTTGGATCGGCCTACATCCAGGTGGGTTAACTTCGGCCCGGGCTTGAACTATTCGGCCCTCTGGTTGCTTTAGTCCAGTCGGACACTTGTTCTTGGCTTGCCCTGCTGATTTTACCTATATGACATATATTGATCTCTTTTGACATAGCATGATCCCTCTGATTGACATTGACCTGATTAGATCGATGATTGAGTTTTATTGTCACTATCAGCTGATATTTCGATATTCTAGCATGTTCTGTTGTTTAGTCATATACCTATATCTGCACAGTTATATCCTGATTTCTAGTATTGTTATCTATAGCTCCCTTATGCTTGATTACCTGCCTTTTTAGCATCCTATGATTGATATACAGACATATGCACCCTATGATTGATATATGATTGATATACAGACTGCATGATATATGATTGATTTATAGACATCTGCATCCCTGTGGGGATTTCCGGCAGTTTGCCGATTACCCGGTCTGTGGACCGTGAGATTTAGCATTTTGCATTGTGATGATTGTACACCTGCTGTTCGTTCGCGTATGCTGTGGGATTGATCCCCCACATTGCGTTCTTTACCGGTAAAGGGTCTGCTTGACCCGTGAGCTTGCCCCTCTTGTCGTATCACTGGGTACGGGGAGCCCCTTGGTTGTACCGATATGAGGAAAACTCTTGGCTGTACCTTTTGGTACGAGGATCCTCTTGGCTATATCAATGGTACGGGGTTTGCGGTTCAGTTCTGCTAGGTGGAATCCAGGATGATTATGATTGGCGCGGCATAGATATCTTCGCCTGAGGTCCCCGTGACCAATAGTGGCATTGGTTAGTAGTTGCTGTTCTTTATGTTGATGCATAACTATATTTCCATATTCCAGCTTGTCTGATTTGTCGTTTCAGTTATAGCATGATTTCCAGCACTCATTATGTTCAGTATCTTGATTTATGCTTCTTGCCAGTCTGCTTCCTTTATCAGCTGTTACCTATTGATTTATCTACTATCCGCAGATTATTGTACCCAGTAGGTACGATTAGCTATTCTCGGCTCGTCGTGCCCACTGGGATACACTCCGGTGTATCTCACACCCCTGGGTGACTGTTTTTCAGGTCGCTGGGTGATGGGATGTCGGGACACGTTGGTGAGACGATTGCGATAGTATCGACCCCTTTGTAGTCAGTATATTTATTTTCCGCACTTCTGTTTAAATATTATAAATTGACTAGTCTTGCATGCGTAGTTTAGACTACTCTGATATTGACTGATTATGATTAGCCGTGCATGTATAGGAAAGGATCTGTCCAGTTGGGCAGGGAATTTACTATACATGTGGCGGTCTGTTACGCCTGGTTTGCGAACTCTGATTTATAAAAAAAAAAATTTAGCCTGCTTTTCAAAACTCGGGGCGTGACAGTTTAATCAACCGTCCCTAGTGTAATTGGCAAAGGGTTTAGTAGTTGATATCTGAGACCCGAGTTCGAAACCTAATTACTTCATATTTTTTGTTAAGTTTATTTCAAAAATAAACGAAGCGGATAGTATGCTATATTTTTCTCTTAAAAAAAAAAAAAAAAAGTATGAAGGTTTAATAGTTTGGGCTAGTTCTTATCTGAATATCTCAAAAAAAAAAAAAAAAAAAAAAAAAAGGAGTATGAAGGTTTAATAGTTTGGGCTAGTTCTTATCTGAATAAAGCCTAATAAGAATGCAATGGCATGGGGAGACCCCATCTCATTAATGCATGTCTTATGTCTGTGACTAGTGGGTCGGGCCATTAATACAGGTTACAATGTTTTGTACTAGTTGTTGCTTGGAATATATCCTAGTTATATTAATATATTGAGGTTTAGATAAAAACATCTGAGAGCGAACAACAGGAGAAGGGCATGGGCTAAGCCCTTTGTTAGCCAAAATATCCTAGGTTGTAAGTAAATATTTGTTAATGAACAGTAGACTGTGCCATTGAAATGAAATTTATGATTCTTTGGGCTGGTTCTCGCAAAAAATATGATCTTTGTATAAGCCCAATAGAGCAACTGCGATCCTACTAGGCTGTTGAGTTTCCTTATCCCGGACCTACCGGCATGGGCTAGCCCCTTTTCAGTCTATATAACTTATGATAGTAAATATTTCCATGTGAAATAGTGGGCTGGGCAATGTTAGTGGGAAGATTCACTTAGACCAATGTTAGTGGGAAGATTGTATACAACTGAGCACCAGTGTGGATAAGATGGCTGGACCACTGAAATGGAGTTTGTGATGCTCTGGCCCACTCAATATTATTAGTAAGAAGGTTCAATAAAAAAATATAGAGCACCAACAAGAGTTGTTTAATCGGACCCTAATTAATTTCTAAATAACAAAAAGGCTGGTTAACTAGTAAACTAACTTCTTAGCGTTTCGTACATAAATGCGATTCATCACTACATGCTTTAAGGTGTAACAATTTCGACCCCAAACAGAAAAACTTATCAAAACCAAATATTGAATCGATAGTATTTTATACAATTTTATTGTTTATCCTATATTGTCAATATAATTATAACTATTTTATTGTTTATCCTAAATACTGCAGTCAATACTTATAAAACCTATAAGGAGAGGGTATGAAGAAATAAATATATTGGAATTAAGCTAAGAGTAGCTTTTGCAAAGCAAACTTTATTTCTTTGTGTTTTACTACAAGGAAATTAGAGGAGCAATGAATAACAAGTTATATTTTTCTTTTTTTTTCTCTCTCTTTCTTCACATTTTAATAACAATGTGATTATAGTTAAAGAGTGAGCATACCTTGAGTACTAGATTTGCCGACTCGAACAATATGATTATAGTTAAAGAAGGAGAAGAAGATGATGACCGAAAGAAGAGATCTCCATATCTTCATATTTTTTAAGATGAGAACATTTTTATAAACCAAAGTCTCTAGTTTTTTATGCTTATATCCATCCTACTACTCTCCATGATTTAGAGCTGACTTACATGATAAATGTCATTTGAAGCCATCACCATATCCATGGTGTCTCCTT
Source organism: Tillandsia leiboldiana (assembly GCA_029204045.2). Classification (NCBI taxonomy): domain Eukaryota; kingdom Viridiplantae; phylum Streptophyta; class Magnoliopsida; order Poales; family Bromeliaceae; genus Tillandsia; species Tillandsia leiboldiana. The sequence goes on along the minus strand of JAQNDB010000069.1, from coordinate 30,355 downwards.
CACGATTTTTTTCTTTTCATGATCATACTTCCTTTGACAAGGGCCGGGCCTAGCTTGATCTGATTCAATACTTATACATTCCCATCCGGCACGGCTCAAAAACCTCAGGCTCTCATTCCGTCTGGCCCAGAAATCTGGTCCGCAATTCAGGTTCAATCCCCGAATAGTAGAACCCCTTTCAAAATGGAACCGAATAACCTGTCCAAAGCTTAAATCGGCCCATTAACTACCCGAGGGCCATTCGAGATATATCCGGGCTAACTAGCGTGGGGGCGGATATTATCATAGCACAACATACAATCTTTTTAAAAATTTTGCCATTTGAGCAAACGATAATTATAAAATGACTTACATTTATTTCCTTATATAGTATATGAAGTATTCTGTTTGAGCCCGTTGATGTATCTGGATTAATACTTAATTGATTTTTTCCTTTTGGGTTATTATTCTATTCGAAAACATAAAATGATTATATTATCAGTCATACTTAAACTTTATTATGCTCAATTATAAACAATATATTTTATTCTGACACTCATTAAAAATTAATCTAATGAATGTAATTATTTTTCAAAATCACCTTAGAGGCATGTAGGTTTTGCTTCGAATTCTAGGGGTGATATGTTATGTGTGGTGTGAAAAGTGCTGAAGAAAAAATTTCATAAATCTTCTTCTCATTCCTATAAAAACCTCATATTGACAGATAAAAACTCATTGATAGCATATTTTCTCTGGGTTAAGACCACACTAAAACAGATAAATGAAGGTTGGATAAAATATATGTCTGGAAATCTATGTTTCTTTACGGCATAATGGACTGAGCAATTGATATGCAGGGCCGGGCCTAGTAGATTGCTTTCTGTTGGGCCAAGATAAAGTGGCGTAAAAAGAATAAATTGCAAAGGCCGAGCCCGTCCCGGGTTGAATTAGCCCGTCGGCCCTCGATGAGAATTTAACTATTTAATCCAAATCTTTCCCTTTTTTTTTTTTTTTTTTATTTGGGTTAGGTCTTTTTCTAAGATCAGCTCATATATACAGCAACATGGTCCAAAAAGGCTATTATTGGCGAATACACTGCATCATGCGGTCACCTTTTCATCAGGATTGCATTCATCATTTTTTATTCAAAACTTTTGTTTGATGCAAAGAAATTCAAAATTGAAATACAATAAATTAGTAGATCATGATTATTTTATCAAGCTTTAGGCGGATGTTCGCCCCATTTTGCTGTAGTGGGCCTATGAATAGAATCAGGCCGACGTTTCATTGGTCAGTGCAGATCCAGTAGTTTTGGATGGGCTTTGTCCCAGGCCCGATGGATTAGTTTGTTTGGTTGGAATCTCCCTCCATGGTGCAAATATTTCGCCAATTCCGCCCAAATCACCACCGAAGCCGCCATCGTCCCATCGCGCGGTGCTCCCAAATCTCTTTTCCCTCCATCGTGCTCGATTCGGAGGGAGTTACAAGTTTCGCTGGTTTTAACTTTGAGAGAGTGAGAAATAGAGAGATCTTCTTCTTCTACTTTGCCACCATCGATAGATCCATGGCGATATAGAGAGAAAGTCTCACAGTCCTCACTCTCCTCTGTCTCTCTTCCTATTCAAAATCTTAATTTACAGTCAATTCAAAAATTTAAATTTAATTTTCATCTAGTTTAATTAAAAATTTAAATTGTTAATTCAAATTTGATATCAAACATAAAGTTTTAAATTGTAAATTTTATTTTTTTGTATATAAATAATAATAATTTTAAAATTTTGATTTTTTTAACCATAATAACTTTTTAATAGTTAGAAAAAAATTAAAATTCTTCTATAATTTTAAAGCTACAAAATTTTCAAACAAAAAATAAAAATACACTAGGTCGGGCCGGCACTAGTCGAACCGGGATTGGACCGGAATCAGACCGGATTTGGTCTGTTATTGGACTGGAATTGGATCAGGATGGGACTTGGGAGCTGATAAAATTTCACATTGTTATCGTTTTTAATGGATTTTTTTTTCAGAAGATATACAAAGAATAAAAAATTCAGTATGATCTCCTCCCTAGATCCAATTCTATCCCTAAAAACACATTTTATTTGATGAAAATAGCTTTTCCAAATGCATTGTGAAGTACGGGCAGGAAAAAAAAAGAAAAGAAAAAGTGAATAATTAGGGTTTAGAATTAAGTGTTTAGAATTTTTATACTAGAGTTCAAAGTAGGAGCAAAGTTACATTACAACCACCCTATGCATATTTATTCTTAAGTTTGAGAAAAATATTTTTATACAATCATCAATCAAAGTGAATACCTTGGAAGTGACTAGCTCTGTAATGGGATTTATACTCAAGTGTCAAACTGAAGATGTAAACTTATGCAAGCCATTTAGTTGTGGTTTATAAACCAAAATTTGATCTTTGTTCCTTGAGATTCTTGTAAACCGAATATTGGTTTTGTTATTTTCCTTTCTTTTGATTAGCAATTATGAGCATCAAGAACTTTCTTTCCTCTAGCATGAAGTAGTGAGATATCTACCACATATTGGATCTTAAAATATACTTTAGAAAAAAATATGAATCTTATATATTTAATTTAAAAATAAAATATATTTAATTAAATCAATTGAGAATTATAAAAAAATAAATAAATTTAAAAATTAAATTAGTGAAATCGGCCGGCCTGTTGTACGGCCCAGCTTCATCAGTGAATTTAAAATTTTGAATACCAACCATCAAAATTTTTTTATCACCTGCGTCTATCGATTTTAAGAATAAAATTATTAAATGCACAATACTTAATATAAAGAATGAAATAATTTGAAACTTTAAGAAGTAGGTTGAAAGAAAATTCTTAAACAAGAACAATATACTCCGCAGTAACAAAAGCATAAAATTAATTGCTTTTACAAAAAAGACGTAGACTTTCGAATGATGTGTGGCTATGAGCATATATGTTCCAATTTTTTTTTAAAAAAAAGGCATATTACCATATATAATTCTACTGCTTTTAAAAATTATGTTCTATTTATTTAAACACTTGTGTGAATTTAGTAATTAGACAATTCAGTCATTTCGCATCAGATGGCTATACAACTTTATATTTTATATGGATGTACTTATGTTATTCTTTTGTTTTTAGCTCAAACTGTAGTTAAATTTTAAGAATTTTAAAGAAAGAAATTGAAAAAGCGTAAACGAAAAAAGCACTATTCTTTAAATTTTTAAAGATTTTGAGATTTTAAGATGTTAATATATTGTATTAAGATTTTAATATTTTTAATGATAAATGTATATTTGAACTTATAAATCAAATTTAAAATTTAAATTTAATTCTTAATCTCTTATTCGAATTTAAACAATTGCTGATTTGATAGGAATAATTTAAAATTATTTTAATTTTCAAACGCTATTTTTTTTTACTGTAATTTCCTTAGAATATTTTTAATTTTATTTAGGAATTCATGTGCATAAAAAAGGCCCACATTGCTGGTGCCAAAGCAGGCTTAAGCCCAGCCCGTCCTTGCGCTGCCAAGCTAAAGCAAACAAATTCAAGGCATGGAGGGGAATGGGCCCGCGCGGCCCGGCCCGGCACGGCGCGGCCCGTCGCGGCCCGGCCCGGCCAGGCCCGACCCGGCCCGGCACAGCCCGCGCGGCCACCCGGCCCGACCCAGCCCGCCAGAGCCCGCGAGGCCCGGCCCGCCCCGGTCCGCGAGGCCCGGCCCGGTACGCGCGGTCCGGCCTGCGAGGCCCGGCCCGGCCCGGTCCGTGCGGCGCGGCCTGTCCAGGTCAGAGCGGCCCGGCCCGGCCCGGTCCGCGCGGCACGGCCCGGCCCGGCGTGGCTCCAGCGTGGCTGCCGCGTGGCGCCCGCATGGCGGCCGCGTGGCGGCCGCGTGGCGCCCGCATGGCGGCCGCGTGGCGGCCGCGTGGCGCCCGCGTGGCCGCCGCGTGGCGCCCGCGTGGCGCCCGCGTGGCCGCCGCGTGGCGCCCGCGTGGCCGCCGCGTGGCGCCCGCGTGGCCGCCGCGTGGCGCCCGCGTGGCGCCCGCGTGGTGCCCGCGTGGCCGCCGCGTGGCCGCCGCGTGGCGCACGCGTGGCGCAAGCGTGGCGCCCGCGTGGCGCCCGCGTGGCGCACGCGTGGCGCACGCGTGGCGCCCGCGTGGCCGCCGCGTGGCCGCCGCGTGGCGCCCGCGTGGCCGCCGCGTGGTGCCCGCGTGGCCGCCGCGTGGCGCCCGCGTGGCGCCCGCGTGGCCGCCGCGTGGCCGCCGCGTGGCCGCCGCGTGGCGCCCGCGTGGCCGCCGCGTGGCGCCCGCGTGGCCGCCGCGTGGCGCCCGCGTGGCCGCCGCGTGGCGCTCGCGTGGCGCCCACGTGGCGCCCGCATGGCCGCCGCGTGGCGCCCCCGTGGCCGCCGCGTGGCGCACGCATGGCCGCCGCGTGGCGCCCCCGTGGCGCCCGCGTGGCGCCCGCGTGGCCGCCGCGTGGCGCCCGCGTGGCACCGGCGTGGCCGCCGCGTGGCGCCGGCGTGGCCGCCGCGTGGCGCCCGCGTGGCCGCCGCGTGGCGCTCGCGTGGCGCCCACGTGGCGCCCGCGTGGCACCGGCCTGGCGCCCGCGTGGCCTCCGCGTGGCGCCCACGTGGCGCCGGGCTTGGCCGGGCCGGGCCGCAACGGGCCGGGCCGCAACGGGCCGGGCCGGGCCGCGACGAGTCGGGCCCGGACGCAACGGGCCGGGCCGCACGGGCCGGGCCGCGAGGAGCCAGGCCGGGCCGGGCTGCACGGGCCGGGCCGGGCTGCACGGGCCGGGCCGCACGGGCCGGGCCGGCGGGGCCGCCACGGGCCGGGCCGCCGGGCCCGGCCCGGCCCGTGGCGCCGCGTGGCACCGGCCTGGCGCCCGCGTGGCCTCCGCGTGGCGCCACGTGGGGCCGGGCTTGGCCGGGCCGGGCCGCAACGGGCCGGGCCGGGCCGCGACGAGTCGGGCCCGGACGCAACGGGCCGGGCCGCATGGGCCGGGCCGCGAGGAGCCAGGCCGGGCCGGGCCGCACGGGCCGGGCCGTGCTGGGCCGCACGGACCGGGCCGCCACGGGCCGGGCCCGCCGCACAAACTGCTCCATGCCAGGCCGGGCCGCACATACAGTGGAGAAATGGGCTGGGCCGGGCAGCACAGACTGCTCCGGGCCAAGCCGTTTCGGGTGAAGGAGTTGTTATCGGATCCGATAATTTGGGCTGTTTTTCGATTATTGGGTTATCGGGTAAAATTGGGACGAGATACGCAAAAATTTCGAAAGGTGTTGACTAGATACTCAAAAATTAAAATATAAATTTAATTTCGAATTTAATATTTAAATCTAAACAATTATCGATTTGACATCTATTTTTAAATGAACTTATTCAACAAGCATAATTTTTAATTATTTTAGTATTTTAATTTTGTATAGTTTTTTATTTTATTTAGAATTTTACGTGACTCAAAAATTTTCAAATTATAAATTTTAACTTTTTGTATGTAAATAAGTGAAAATTTTGAAAACCCAAAATAAAAGAATTCGGTTCAATGTAAACCGGGATTGGACCTTATTTGGACCTGTAATGGACCGATATCCGGCCGGGAACGAATTGGACCCATTTAGGCCCGAGAAAATGTGGTTGCCTATATATCAACCAATAATCATTTATCGGGCCGGGCAGGAATTGGATCGGAATCGAATCATGAAGGAGTCTCGGTCCGAGTAGGGATTCGAGCGGGCCAAACCGGGATGGAGATCTTGCAGCTATCGGGCCAGGCAGTAATCGGACCCACTTAGGAGCGTGAAAATGTAGTTTACTATATATTGCTAATTTTTTTTTCTACATAATAAATTTGAATTAAAATTTTTTAAAAATATTTAAATTATAGGAGATTTTAATTTTAATTTTTTAATCGAATAAAAATTCAAATTTTGAAATATTTATTTTAAAAACGGTATTTAATTAAAGTGGATTAAATTTAAATTATAAACTATATTTAAATTTATGGATAAAAATTGAAATAAAAATTTAATTTTAAAATTATTATTTAAATCTAAATAATTGTCAATTTGACATATGTGTTTTTAAATCAACTTATTCATCAAACATATTTTTTAATTATTTTAGTATTTTATTTTTGTATAATTTTTTATTTTATTTAGAATTTTTCGTGACTCAAAAGTTTTCAAATTATAAATTTTATTTTTTCGTATGTAAATAAGTGAAAATTCTGAAAAAGCAAATATGAAAATTCCGAAAACAAGAGTTACTAATTGCGATATTATCTAAAAAGAAAAGTTTCACATTTGAATATTTAAATATAAATTTAAAAAATAAAAATTTTAAATTTTAAAATTCAAATATAAAATTTAAATTTAGGAAAAAATTAAAAATTTATAATTTAATTTAAAATTAAATTTAAAATTGAAAATTGAAAATTTAAAAATTAAAATTTTAATTTTTAAATCATTACTTAAATTTTCAAATTAAAAATTAAAATATGAATTTAAATTTTCTATTTCAATTTTAATATTTTTATTTTAAATTTAAATTTTTAAACATTGGTGTTTTAAATTTAATATTTAAAATTTAAAATTTAAAACTTGAAATATAAAATTTAGAATTTGAATATTTAAATTATGAAACTTTAATTAAAAATTTATTTTATTGTACATCAATCAAAATCGTTTAATTTTTTTATATATGATAAATTTGATTTAAAAATTTTTAAAATCTGGATCCATTTAGCAAATAAATAAATAAAGAATTATTCAATGATGGCCCACTAAATCCAAGAAGCATCCGTTGTATAATTAAAATTCAAAATCTAAATTTAAATTTTAAATTCTAATTTTAAAATGTTAATTAGAAATTTTAAAATTCAAATATTAAAATTAAATTTTGAAAAAAAATTAAAATTTTATATTTTCATTTAAAATATGACTTTAAATGTTTAAATCTAAATTTTATAAAAATGTTTAAATCTAAATTTCAATTTTAAATTTCAATTTTTAAATCTAAATTTAAATTTTCATTTTCGATTTTAAGATCTAAAATAGAAATTTTAAATTTTAAATACTCGAATTTAAGTTTTATAATTTAAAATTTAAAATTTAAAGTTTGTTATTTTAAATTTAAAATTTAAAATTTAGAAAATAAGTAACTTCAAAAAATATATATTTCAATTTAAGATGATAAGGACATAAGTAACTTAAAAAAAAATTAAATTATAGGGAAATTAAATTTGATTTCTTAGATACATTTATTTAAAAGACGCATACTTAATATGTATTTTTAAAAAATAGATGAAAATAAATGTATCTTAGTTTATTTATAGGGATAATTGCCTGTGTACCCCTGAAATATGAAGAAATATCTGATTTACCATTCTTATTTTTTTCTTTCCAATATACCCTTCATACGTTCCACCGTTATTAAAAATACCCCTACCGTTTTCTTTTGTTAAGTTAAGTGGGGTTAAACTAGAGTTAAATAATAATCGGAGTTGAAAACTATCAGATATACCTATTTTGCCCGGGTTTAGGGTTTAGGGTTTAGGGTTTAGGATTTTTTAGGGTTTTAGGGTTTAGGGTTTAGGGTTTTAGGGTTTAGGGTTTAGGTTTTTTAGGGTTATAGGATTTAGGGTTTAGGGTTTAGGATTTTTTAGGGTTTTAGGGTTTAGGGTTTAGGGTTTTAGGGTTTAGGGTTTAGGGTTTTAGGGTTTAGGGGTGTAGGGTTTTAGGGTTTAGGGTATATTTGAAAGGGCAAATTTATCAAAATAATAAATTTTCTAAAATTGGGACTAGATACGTAAAAATTTCGGAAGGTGTTGACTAGATACGCCGAAGTTTCGGGAGGTGTTAACATAATATATAGGATAGTAATTTGTGGAGAAAACAAAAAGAAAGAGCATAATACACACATTCCATTAATAAATATACAATGAAGTTTAAGAATGGTCATATGAAAAAAAAAATTATGTGAATAATTAATGATTTAGCAAATTAACGTAATAATTTTGTCCGTGAATAACAAAATTATTCTCATCAATCATATTTGGGGGTACATCTTATGTTAGGTACATTTGAGCGAAAATTTATTATGTAATTTAGAAAACCTTGTTAGTTTCAAATATGTGGAAAGAGTATTGGTCCTTAATGGGCCTAATATGGTGCTCCGACGCGTCGCGCCGCGCCAGACCTAAATGTTAAATGTATATGGATCATAATTTTTAAAAAATATTTAAATTATTGGAAAATTAAATTTAAATTTTTTAATTAAAATAAAATTCAAATTTTGATACATTTATTTTTAAAATGCATACTTAATTTGTATTTTATAAAGGAAAATGCTATGTGTACACCCCTTTCGGGGTGTACATCATACACCCCACCCATCTAAGGGTGGGGGTGTGATGATGGGTCACTCGATGTGACCCGTAAAAAATTCAAATTTTGATACATTTATTTTTAAAATGCATACTTAATTTGTATTTTATAAAGGAAAATTATATCTAATTTAAAAATATATTACTCATATCTTAATTTATTTATATAATTTAAAATATAATTTATAATGTTTAAATTAAAACTTGAGTTTAAATTGTATTGTATTTAAATTAAAACAAATACTTACAATTTTATTTAGAATTTCACGTGACTCAAAAGTTTTTAAATTATAAATTATAATTTGTTGTATATAAATAATTTTAAATGTTTAAAATCGAAAATAAAAGAATTTGATTTAAATTTAACCAGGATCGGACCGGATTTGGACCGGTATTGAATCGGAATTGGACCGTACTTGGACTGGAATCCAAACTTGAAGGAATCTCGGTCCGAGCAGATATATGGGCTTCAATAAGTCCTTGGGAGTGAGGAGATGAGGGCCCACTTACTCTGCCAAAGGCTCAAAGTTCATTACTGGAGCCCACTTACTTAAAATAAAAAATACTAAATTGAATTATCGGCCTAAATTTCGTTAGAAAATAGGTATATTTAAATTTATATGATTACTGATATATATTAAATATTTTTATATATTTTTTGAATTTAAATAAATTTAAAATTTAAGTATGTGTTTTAAAATAAATGTATCAAAATTTTAATTTGCATTTAATTCAAAAATTAAAATTTAATTTTCTTCTGATTTATTAATTTTAATTTTTTTTAATTCAAATTTGATATTCAAAATAAAATTTAATTCATAATTTAAACACAAATTTTAACTTTAATTTAAAAAATCATAAATTTTAATTTTAATTATTTAATAATAAAATATTTAATCCATAACTTTAATAAAATATTATATAATTTAAATTTAAATTATATAAGATAAAATTCATAAATTTCTATATCAGTAAATATTTTATCTTTTTAGGTGAATTTTTAAATAGTATCTCAATTTTATCTATTAGTATCATAAACATTTATTTATATATGTTACAAAAGATACAAATTATTCTAGCATGGTACATCCACACTTTGAAAATCTGAGTTTATTTAAAAATTTATATTAAAGTTTGAATTTAGATTTAAAATTTATGAATCAAACTTAAAATTTAATTTTAATTTTTAATCTATTATTTGAAACTAAACAAATTTGATTGGTCTATTTTTAAATCATTTTATATTTGGAACCTGAATTTTATTTATTTGTTTTATTAATTTTATCTATTAGTATCATAAATATTTATTTATATATGTTACAAAACATACAAATTATTCTAGCAGGGTACATCCACACTTTGAAAATCTGAGTTTTTTTATAAATTTATATTAAAGTTTGAATTTAGATTTAAAATTTATGAAACAAACTTAAAATTTAATTTTAATTTTGAATCTATTATTTGAAACTAAAGCTGATTTGATTGGACTATTTTTAAATTATTTTATATTTGGAACCTGAATTTTATTTATTTGTTTTATTAATTTTATGATTTATTAAAATTGGTCTATTTGTTGTATGTACAAAGCCCGTGAAAATTAGTTTTATAATTTACTAAACAATAGCTGATTGTATGTACAAAGCCCGTAAGGCCTAGCCCAGCCCAAAAAAGCAAGGCCGAGCCGGCAAAGGCCTGGCCCAGCTAAGCCAGGCTGAACTTAGCCTATCCAAGATATTCGGGCCGGGCCGACGCACAACTAGCCGAGCCGAGCCGTTTCGGATGAAGGAGTTGTTATCGGATCCGATAATTTGGGCTGTTTTTAGATTATTGGGTTATCGGGTAAAATTGGGACTAGATACGTAAAAATTTCGGAAGGTGTTGACTAGATACGCCGAAGTTTCGGGAGGTGTTAACATAATATATAGGATAGTAATTTGTGGAGAAAACAAAAAGAAAGAGCATACTACACACATTCCATTAATAAATATACAATGAAGTTTAAGAATGGTCATATGAAAAAAAAAATTATGTGAATAATTAATGATTTAGCAAATTAACGTAATAATTTTGTCCGTGAATAACAAAATTATTCTCATCAATAATATTTGGGGGTACATCTTATGTTAGGTACATTTGAGCGAAAATTTATTATCTAATTTAGAAAACCTTGCTAGTTTCAAATATGTGGAAAGAGTACTAGTCCTTAATGGGCCTAATATGATGCTCCGACGCGTCGCGCCGCGTCAGACCTAAATGTTAAATGTATATGGATCATAATTTTTAAAAAATATTTAAATTATTGGAAAATTAAATTTAAATTTTTTAATTAAAATAAAATTCAAATTTTGATACATTTATTTTTAAAATGCATACTTAATATGTATTTTATAAAATATATGAAATAAATGTATCTTAGTTTATTTATATCTAATTTAAAAATATATTACTCATATCTTAATTTATTTATATAATTTAAAATATAATTTATAATGTTTAAATTAAAACTTGAGTTTAAATTGTATTGTATTTAAATTAAAACACATACTTACAATTTTGATTCATCCGAATTCGATGAAAATAACCGAATATATTTTTTACGCCCCATTTGTAAATTAAATTAAATTAGAATTTAAAATTTAAATTTAAATAAAATTTTAATTTGGGTTTTAAATTTAAAACTTTAAATGATTTTTGATGCCATAAATCTATTTTTTAATTAATTTATTTACAAATTTGATTTGTTTCTAAATATATTTTAAATGGGTTCCATGACATACAAATTTTTATAGTAATGTAGATTCCAAAATTTAAATTTAAAATTGAATTTATATTTATATTTTTGAATTAAATTTAGAACTAAAATTTAATTTTAAATTTATTATTTGAATTTAAAAATTGCTTATTTTATATGTTTAAACCATTATATTTTTATTTAATTATAGTTATTTATTTATTTAAAGTTGTATTATATATATATATATATATATATATATATAGAGTTGGGCTGGAATGCTATTGATAGCACCAACCCAACTTTGCCACCCACTTTGTAGCCATTGGATCGCATTGAGATTTGTGAAGGCTCTTTAATGAAAAAAAAAATAAAAAGGAAAAGCAAAAAGTAAAAAGCTATTCTTTTTAATTAAAAGTTTGCACGAATCTCAATGCGATCCAATGGCTACAAAGTGGGTGGCAAAGTTAAGTTGGTGCTATCAATAGCATTCCAGCCCAACTCTATATATATATATATATATATATATATATATATATATATATATATATATATATATATATATATATATATATATATATATATATATATATATATATATATATATATATATATATATATAAATAAAGATTCCATCAATCTCAAACCATGCGGTACTCTCACTGCCGATTAATGATAACCCCGAATTTTTCAAGGCAACAACCAACGAAAAAAAATATTTTCGAGCGAAATTTGAGGTCGTTGCGCACGTGGGTAAGTGCACCGCGAGTGACCAGACCCAAAGAATATAATTTTCCAATTTCGCTCGAAATTTTAGGCCCGTATAAAATTTTAGGCCGGGCCGAACAGGGCAACTGCGGGCCTAGTATTTTTTTTGAATTTAAAAATTATTATCTTAAAAATTTTATAAAAAATATATAAATAAATATTTTTTTAACTATTAATAAGATATTATAGTTAAAAATAATTAAAGTTTAGACCTTTTAATTATTTATACCAAAAAATTAAATTTAAAATTTTAAAAAGTATTTGAATAAGAGTTAACAAAAATTATATATTTTTTTATAATTTAATTGAATTTAAATTTCGGCCCGTAGTACAATTTGTAAATTATATATTTTTTTACGGGCCGGGACGAGCTTGGTCTGGGTGGGCCGGGCCGGGTCTCCTATTTTTTGGAATTTAAAATTTGTTATCTTTAAAAATCTTTAAAAAATGTATAAATATTTTTAGAATTTTTAAAATTTGAATTGATTCAAAATTTTAAATTAAAGTTTTAAATTATATTCAAACTTAAATTTAATTTTAAATATATTATTTGAATTTAAACAATTGATTATTTGATAGGTCTATTTTTAAACCATTCAATTTTTCAAACATAATTTATTTATAATTATTTATTTTTTATTATAATTTATTTGAAATAATTTTTTTATTCTATTTAGAATTTTAAATGCCTCAAAATTTTAATTGAAATTCATAGGCTAATTTCTCAGGATTGAGAACAATTCTCAAATTTCTCAGCCAATCGGTGAAATTCGATCAAGTTAAGCGATTAGTATCAAGTATTTTGACAAATGAGTTAGAGGCGGCCATTTTCTGCAGATGGTTAAGATTCTAATTAGTTGTGTACTTAATCATAATCCATTTTGATTAGGGTCTTTAAATCTAAATGGTGCCTCCCACTAATTTTAGCGAATCTCCACACTCTCCGAGTGGAGAAAACAGAAACTTTACTAAAAGTTTCTAGTGGGAATTGCGGTCCCATCTGTTTACACACTACCTCATCTTAACAGATTCTTGGCAATGAGTAAAAAAAATGAGTGAACAACTCTTGTTCAATGCTTCTCAAGCAAATCGCAATTTCATCTTTGGCCTTCAAAAATATAGGCCTCATCCTAACAGATTCTTGACCTTATCTTTTGGTTAAGTTAGACCCACCGTTCATCATGCAAAATAAAAAAAAGTCATTGAATCCTCATCCAGACAGATTCTTGGATTCAACCCCTTTATTACCACATAGCATCTCATGCCAATAGAATGGTTGCGGCTCCCTAATGCAACTGACCCCCGTGTCCGGGTGCATCAATCAACACTACAGAGACGCCCACACCCGATAACGATGGAAGGCCACTAATGGATTCATAACAACACTAACTTAATATTTTATTTAGGGAGATTTATTATCTCATCAGTTTTAATTTATTATTAATTTACATCTCATGCAAACCATCGCATCATATGCACACATATATCACATATATATAATAATAACTACCGGTGATGATCATGGATTTTAACTTGATTCGGGCCTGAGCCACTAGGCCGGAATCGGGTCAGAGGGTATTACACACAAAAAAAAAAAACTTGCTCTGCATCTTGATTGGATTTGAGTAGATCAACTCTTGTCGGCTCCCTCGATCAATATTTGGTCCAAACTTGATATGCACCGCATCAACTCTTGAATTGAACAAATCGTCATGGAACCTGAACTACCCTTTTACCCTTTAATTTTGCAACAATTACAATACAACCCATAATAATAATGAGACGCGCAGGTCTCCAAATTACATAATATAATTGGTGCACGCAGGCACCCAAAATAAATCTAACACTGGGTCCTTATTAAATTACACCAATTCACATCATCACATGATACATGTACATCACAAGGTTGCTATCCATGATCATCACCTCATACACATCACAGACATATAATATAAAATAAAATTCTCTAATTCGATTTCTAATTAATTGGGTTCGAATTAATTTTAAATTGTGATTTTGCACAAAGCAACCACATGGCGCATATGACTGCACCATGTAAATGTGTTCAAAACACATTGCGACAAGCACGTGCAATGAAAACCATGAACTAATCAATTAGTGTTGCTATACACTAATCCGTCATGCATGGCAATGCTAATTAATTAGAATTGCAGCGCCTTGCCCGCATGCACTAATTTAATTAGCATTGCAGCACCTTGCCCGCATGCACTAATTTAATTAGCATTAGTGTCGTGCCAATAGTGCATCGTGCGCTAATTTTAATTAATGTTTCAAAACAATCAAAATAATGTACGCAAAAACAATCTTCATTGTTTTGATTTTGATCGTTTCAGAAAACCCAATCAACATCGAAAAAGAGATTAGATCTAAAACAAACGACGAGGGTGGCTCTGATACCACTGTAAGAAAAATAGTCGGAGATGCGCAGCGGAAGAAAGAGACGCAAATAAAATTTTTCTAAACCAAAGATCACCTCGTGTTTTGTTTTAGATCGTTAATAAGGGTAATCTAATTGATCTTATCAATTATGATTTAATTTTCACCTTGCGCGGGTCGAGATCACCGCGAAGCCGACGATCGTTGGTAAAAATTGTTCGCCCTTGCTAGCCGCGCACGCGCCCGGCCTCTACTCACGTCCACACGGAATCACGCCCTGATCGAAATAGTCGATCGCCTTGATTCGCGATCCGATCACGAATTTAAATTTTAAATAACAACATCAACTATACAAATTAAAAAATTAAAGATATTAATTTCAATTTTTAACAACATTCAAAAAATTTTAATAATAATTGGTGAAGGATGGAATGAAGGAGAGGACAAGTCAATCGCCTGAGAGTGGTTGAGAGATGTAGGAAAGAGAAGACAAGAAGATAAAATACTAAAATTCAAGGGTAATTTAGATATATGTAGGAACGATATCATTCAAATTAACATGAATGGCTTATAATTTCCACAGAACAAACAACAAATATCAAACCTTCAACGATAAGTAACATACATTATAGGATGTAGAGATGTTAAGTGCAATTAAAAGTTTCAGTGCATAAGCGTCAAAAGAACTCAAAATCTTCATCAAAACTATTAGTATTAAAAAAAAATACTTGACAATAGACAAAAACACTAACACAAAATTGATGCTTATATAAAAAAGTAGAGGATAAATTAAGTTTGGGCAGAAGTACCTTTTGAGTTGCAGTAAGTTCATCCAAACTGTAACAGTTGCCATTCATTATTGTCCCCACAAGCTCATATATACAGCTAAACAGTAGCACAACTCCCTGCTCACTACAATATGAGTATAGCTTGTCTTCTAGAATGCACTCTCTAGCATGCTCCGTGGTCGCTTCCCACATTTTATTTGACATTCCACTGCCAAGTAACTATGAAGTATGCAAGATAAAATTGAGAGAGAGAGAGAGAGAGAGAGAGAGAGGGGAGGGGACGAGGGCCATTAGTTTGTGCACAAGGAAGTCTTCAACTCCAAAAAGAAATCATAATTGATATGGTTTTCTTACCCGACGAAGCCTATCTTGATCCACCACCAAATTCCTCAGGAATTCTTGAACAGTAATGATCCCAAAATCTGTGAGTTTTTTATGAAAAACTCCATCTTTTCCTATCTTTTCCAGCCGCCACACATCATCAAGCAATGCTGGAGGATGATGTTTCTTATACACTAAAATTCCAAAAAGAAATTAGATGATGCAGGTAACAAAAATTTATTGAGCCATACACCTATAAAGCATCAAAATTTCACAAATATGCCTAAAAAATTTGATTTCCTGGTACAGATATACCCTTTCCAGAGGATTTTAATGAAAATCAGTTTCAAGGACACTTAATGATATTTAAGGGCATTGTGAGTATTTTTGATGTGTATAAAGGCTTATATGATATTGCCAACTTTAAAAGCCATTAACAAATTTATAGGGTGCATATGTTATTTTGCAGAAAAATTTAAATTTAAATAGTCAAAAGTTGACAAGATATGGACTTACTGTAAGAACTTGAATTTTGAAAATAAATAAATAAATGAAATTGATTGACGTCAGGTTGAATTTGGATCATAAATGGCTCAGATAGCGACAGTGCCCCTTTTCTGCAGTAAAATTTGCACAATTAATAGGCCAGAAATATCACCTTTCAATCCAAGCCTGATCTTGAAGATCCGAGACCACGAGTGCGACCGTCTCGTCGAACTGAGTGAAAACCATATTGAACTTGTTCAGATCTGACGGTCGGATCTTCCAGAAATCAGCGTTGAAGCCGGCGGGACCCGCGACTTAAGTCGCGAGTACAATGAACAGTAAACCCTAAATTTGATTTCCCTAAGAGCTAATGTTGGCCAATTTACTATCTGGACTCCTAATATAGTGATCCGAGTAGTCAATTCTAGCTATTTTCGAAGTTCTGAACGCAATGGCGCAGTCGAAAAGTCTGTTTGACGACTTTGGAATCTCGAAAAGCGCGAAAACTGTATTTTGACACAGTTATTATGGACCGAGATTTTATCCGGGCAGTTTCGCGAAAATTAGAGATCGCTACCTGATAGGTCTCGTCGAGCCGGACGTCATGGCGCAGTCCATTTTCCGTTTCGACGACCGGATCGCCTCGAAAAGCGTGAAATACGGGAAAAAGTGGCTTTTTACACATAAATCCCTATAAAACATGCCTCGAATTGTGTGCCACTGATCTGTGAGGGACCTAAGTGTAAATGTGTGATGCTGTGAGGGTCTTTGAAGCAATTGTGAAAACCCTATATAGGTGTATGCGTTCCGAGCTAGGGTTCTACAAACCCTAAAACCTTAGTCTCTTGACCTAGCCGCTTCTCAACAACCCTCCTCCTCGCTGCCTTGCTTCCTGGAGCCCTCCCCGCACCGGCCGCCGCCTCCCCTTGCCGGAAAAAGGGAGATCAAGAAGCTCTTGATCTCGGTTCTTGGAGAGGAAGGCAACCAACAAGGTCCTTGGCGATCAAAACCACGTCCAGTGGAGTCCTCCTGGAAGTCGCAGCCGACCTGTGTTGGACCTGCCCCCGACCGCCGCCGTGCGCCGCCGCGGGACCTCTCCTCCTTCTTCCTAGTCTCCGGCGAAGGTAAGTATGGAAGTTTTGTTCTTGTTTCGTTTCGGGGACCCTAGCACTGTGTTATTGACATCCCAAGGATCACCCTGGTGCAGCCCCGCGGTCCCCGGTGCCCTGGTTGACCGGCCGGAGAGCTAGCTGCCGGAATTATCATTTTTCGTCCGACCTCGCGCGCCGGCGTGATCCGGCCATCAAGCGCTCGATCAGAACCGTTGGATCGGCTCCTCTCGGTGACTGCAACACCCCCACGAAGCCGCAAGCGGATCGGTTGAGGACCGAGCCCAAACGAAGTTGCCCTAGAAACCGGGTTGTTGGCACCTTCGCCGATCGTCGCCGTCCGGCGCCGCCGCTGCCTTCCGGCGTCGGCCACCACTGCACCAAGACTCCTGGAACCGAGAGGGGTCTTCTGGTCCATGTCCCACCGGCCCGGAGCCACCTCGCCGGAATCTGCCATTAGAGGCCTTAGAGCTTCACCGGAGCTCCGCCGCCGCGCGCCGCCGGCGACTCCAGACCCCCGGCAACCGTGCAGGTAGGCTTCTCTCGTCTTTTCGTGATCAATGGTGGAGTTGCATGGCTCCCTTAACGTCGAAACTTTTGGCTCCAGAGTTGCACCCGAGGACTCTTTTTCGGGTTGCCTCCGGCCGGCGCCGCCTCCGGCCGCCGGGGCTCGACCCCACATGGACTAAACTTCTTCTGGGAACCTCCTCTAACCTATGCTCACCCTTGAAACAGGTCGGAACTTGGTTGCACTAAGATCACCCAAAACCGAGCTTGGGCCATTCTTGGGTGTTGCTCCGGCCACTGTTCCGGCCGACCTCCGGCCCCCCCCCTCAGGTGAGCCCCGCTGTCCACAGTACATGCTTAACATGATGCTCCATCTAACTTTAGATTTGATCAAGTCTAGGTTGTGTACTAGCATAGTTGCGAATTGGACACAAAAAGGTTTATGGGCCAACTTTATTCTCGGGATCCGTGGCAGTCCAATTCTGTGAGCACGGCGTTCGTCTCGTCGTAACGAACGCGCTGAAATTTACAGATTTGCTTTTGGACTCCCGGATTGCAAGAACGAGCTGAAACGGACAATTAATTTGACGATGTTATGCGATTATTATTATTTTATGGACCAATTCGCAAATGTAACCCATTGGCTACCCTTAGACAGTATTTACACACTACCTAGCCATCTTGTTAGGGTTCCGAAGGTCCTCGTTGACCAGGAATCAGATATCGATCGAGAATCGACCGATTTGACCCGTTTAAACTTTCCGTTAGTGTAACGTTGTCGGGAAAGGGTTGTGTGAGTCTATTACTGATTATATTTACTGTTACAGGGCCCAGTTGTTCAGCACCAGCCTCCCAGTAGCTGCGCGGGAGATCGAGGATCTGCCGTCATCCAGGTGGGTTATCTTCGGTCCGGGCTTGATCTATTCGGCCCTCTGGTTGCTTTAGTCCAGTCGGACACCCTTTTTTTTGATCAGCCTGCGAATTATACCGATACGACCTATGATGACTGCATATATATCACATGATCCCCTGATAGACATTGATTCTTTTAGACTCATCATACATACCTGCTGATTTTATCTAGATTAGCCTTGATGATTGTATTGACATGCCCTATGATTAGTCCTGATAGATCTTGATCTACGTGAGACATATCTTACGTACCTGTTTATCAGTTTTTATATTTCTGATAGACCTTGATCTTCATGAGACATACCATATACATATCTGTTCATCAGCTTTTTCAGTATATAGATCTACATGATTTGATGACACTTGTTGATTCCTGTCAGCCGATTATTATCTACATGATCCCTGATTATTCCTGACTGATCCTGATTGATTGATCCTGATTGATAGATACCACTCGATATGCATGATTGATTGATCCTGATTGATAGACACTACTCGATATGCATGATTGATTGATTCCGATGGATAGATATAGACAGATGATTCCCTGTTGGGATCTCGGCATGTTGCCGACTACCCGGTCACTAGACCGTGAGATTGATCATTATGATTTGCCATGCACTGCTGTACTTCACGAACATGGCCGGGGTAGCTCCCCGTGGAGATTGTTCTTTACCGGTAAAGTGGTCTGATGATAGACCCGTGAGCCCTCGACAAGGTTATGTCAGCCGAAAAAGGTGCCGAACAGTGGCATTGCCTGAGGTCCTGCGAGACCAATATGGCGCATGATTGGATACTTGGTTTTCTACCTTTGACGCATTACTTTTACTCGTACTGCTGCTCAGTTGTTTCCAGCACTATTATCTGTAGACATGCTTGTACCACTTGTAGTTCTTATACATGATCCTGGTAGTTGACTTTTGATTTCAAGCATGCATGCCCTACAGTTTTCATGATAGTTATTTCTGAGATACCCTGATTGTTCAGCATTCTTACCTGCAGTTTTATTTCTGATTATTAGTAGACATCTATGTTTCCAGCTTTTCCTACAGATCTTTACTATCCGCAGATTTTAGTACCCAGTAGGTACGATTAGCTATTTCTCGGCTCGTCGTGCCCACTGGGATACACTCCGGTGTGTCTCACACCCACGGGTGACTGTTGCAGGTCCGTCGGGTGGTGAGTTGTCGGGACGATCCAGTGAGCCGATTACGATAGAGCTGTCCCCATGAGCATTATATATCGATGACTCCTGCAGATATTTACTTTCCGCATTCCATTCCGGTTTATCTTGATTTAGACATTTAAAACTGATGATGTAATAACTTAATTTTGATTATTCCTGTTGAGTAGATTCGTAGTTGTACTGAGATATCTGTCGCTGATTACTAGCCTAGCCGTGCATATATAGGGGAGTCTCTGTTCGCGGAGTAGAGAGTTTCCTATATGTGTGGCGGTCTGTTACGCCTGTTTTTGCAAACTCTGATTTAATCAAAAAAAAAAATTTTCAGACCTGATTTTTAAACTCGGGGCGTGACAGATTAGATGGTATCAGAGAAATAGGTATACGGTACCTAGGAAAAGATGATTAGGAACTGGTTAGGATGAACCCTAGGATGACTTATGTCGTGAGAGCGCGGGGTATTTGTCTGATCGTTAGGAGCTCCGGTGTATTTTCACACTATGAGTCTTGTCCCCAACTTTATGTTGGCGACGGATTATGGTATTTCACTTTTCTTTTGATAAGCACGTTGGCTGCAGACAACGTACTATCGAAAGAGCTGAGGAAACACCCCACCCTGTAAAGGGGAATATCATGATTGGGTCTATTTGTCTGCTTACTTAAATTTAGTTTCCAAGGTTGTCTTTGGACAACGATGTTATAGTTTCAGTATTGATATTCCAGACCATATTGGACCTTGGGTAGGTCTCAGATAGTCGTGTACATAGTGGACAGATTGTGTTTGTCATTAATATAGACATTCGTTCGATCTTGCGGCCACTAGCCACGTTGATCTCGCCAGATCTTGCAACTGATTCGATAATAGAAATAAGTGGTAGTGCAGTCTACCCTGCTTGATCGCCTAAAGGAGGGACAGCAGTCGGACCCCTCCTCCCATAAGATTCGTGAACTGATACCACTGGGACAGACTGACGAACCACCAACTGCACGCCGATGGCTCTATCCGATTCAGGGGCCGTTGGTGTGTTCCAGATAACGGTAAATTAAGGACATCCTTACTGAGACACCACTGAAAACCCTGGCTCGAGATGAGAAGAAGCTGAGGAACAGATCGATCCCCTACGACAAAGTACAATGGGGGAACCATCATGGAGCGTTATCCCCATTTATTTGGTTCTTAGTTGTATTAAGTTTCAGGGACGAAACTTCCTTTTTGGTGGGAGAGATGTAAGAACTTGAATTTTGAAAATAAATAAATAAATGAAATTGATTGACGTCAGGTTGAATTTGGATCATAAATGGCTCAGATAGCGACAGTGCCCCTTTTCTGCAGTAAAATTTGCACAATTAATAGGCCAGAAATATCACCTTTCAATCCAAGCCTGATCTTGAAGATCCGAGACCACGAGTGCGACCGTCTCGTCGAACTGAGTGAAAACCATATTGAACTTGTTCAGATCTGACGGTCGGATCTTCCAGAAATCAGCGTTGAAGCCGGCGGGACCCGCGACTTAAGTCGCGAGTACAATGAACAGTAAACCCTAAATTTGATTTCCCTAAGAGCTAATGTTGGCCAATTTACTATCTGGACTCCTAATATAGTGATCCGAGTAGTCAATTCTAGCTATTTTCGAAGTTCTGAACGCAATGGCGCAGTCGAAAAGTCTGTTTGACGACTTTGGAATCTCGAAAAGCGCGAAAACTGTATTTTGACACAGTTATTATGGACCGAGATTTTATCCGGGCAGTTTCGCGAAAATTAGAGATCGCTACCTGATAGGTCTCGTCGAGCCGGACGTCATGGCGCAGTCCATTTTCCGTTTCGACGACCGGATCGCCTCGAAAAGCGTGAAATACGGGAAAAAGTGGCTTTTTACACATAAATCCCTATAAAACATGCCTCGAATTGTGTGCCACTGATCTGTGAGGGACCTAAGTGTAAATGTGTGATGCTGTGAGGGTCTTTGAAGCAATTGTGAAAACCCTATATAGGTGTATGCGTTCCGAGCTAGGGTTCTACAAACCCTAAAACCTTAGTCTCTTGACCTAGCCGCTTCTCAACAACCCTCCTCCTCGCTGCCTTGCTTCCTGGAGCCCTCCCCGCACCGGCCGCCGCCTCCCCTTGCCGGAAAAAGGGAGATCAAGAAGCTCTTGATCTCGGTTCTTGGAGAGGAAGGCAACCAACAAGGTCCTTGGCGATCAAAACCACGTCCAGTGGAGTCCTCCTGGAAGTCGCAGCCGACCTGTGTTGGACCTGCCCCCGACCGCCGCCGTGCGCCGCCGCGGGACCTCTCCTCCTTCTTCCTAGTCTCCGGCGAAGGTAAGTATGGAAGTTTTGTTCTTGTTTCGTTTCGGGGACCCTAGCACTGTGTTATTGACATCCCAAGGATCACCCTGGTGCAGCCCCGCGGTCCCCGGTGCCCTGGTTGACCGGCCGGAGAGCTAGCTGCCGGAATTATCATTTTTCGTCCGACCTCGCGCGCCGGCGTGATCCGGCCATCAAGCGCTCGATCAGAACCGTTGGATCGGCTCCTCTCGGTGTCTGCAACACCCCCACGAAGCCGCAAGCGGATCGGTTGAGGACCGAGCCCAAACGAAGTTGCCCTAGAAACCGGGTTGTTGGCACCTTCGCCGATCGTCGCCGTCCGGCGCCGCCGCTGCCTTCCGGCGTCGGCCACCACTGCACCAAGACTCCTGGAACCGAGAGGGGTCTTCTGGTCCATGTCCCACCGGCCCGGAGCCACCTCGCCGGAATCTGCCATTAGAGGCCTTAGAGCTTCACCGGAGCTCCGCCGCCGCGCGCCGCCGGCGACTCCAGACCCCCGGCAACCGTGCAGGTAGGCTTCTCTCGTCTTTTCGTGATCAATGGTGGAGTTGCATGGCTCCCTTAACGTCGAAACTTTTGGCTCCAGAGTTGCACCCGAGGACTCTTTTTCGGGTTGCCTCCGGCCGGCGCCGCCTCCGGCCGCCGGGGCTCGACCCCACATGGACTAAACTTCTTCTGGGAACCTCCTCTAACCTATGCTCACCCTTGAAACAGGTCGGAACTTGGTTGCACTAAGATCACCCAAAACCGAGCTTGGGCCATTCTTGGGTGTTGCTCCGGCCACTGTTCCGGCCGACCTCCGGCCCCCCCCCTCAGGTGAGCCCCGCTGTCCACAGTACATGCTTAACATGATGCTCCATCTAACTTTAGATTTGATCAAGTCTAGGTTGTGTACTAGCATAGTTGCGAATTGGACACAAAAAGGTTTATGGGCCAACTTTATTCTCGGGATCCGTGGCAGTCCAATTCTGTGAGCACGGCGTTCGTCTCGTCGTAACGAACGCGCTGAAATTTACAGATTTGCTTTTGGACTCCCGGATTGCAAGAACGAGCTGAAACGGACAATTAATTTGACGATGTTATGCGATTATTATTATTTTATGGACCAATTCGCAAATGTAACCCATTGGCTACCCTTAGACAGTATTTACACACTACCTAGCCATCTTGTTAGGGTTCCGAAGGTCCTCGTTGACCAGGAATCAGATATCGATCGAGAATCGACCGATTTGACCCGTTTAAACTTTCCGTTAGTGTAACGTTGTCGGGAAAGGGTTGTGTGAGTCTATTACTGATTATATTTACTGTTACAGGGCCCAGTTGTTCAGCACCAGCCTCCCAGTAGCTGCGCGGGAGATCGAGGATCTGCCGTCATCCAGGTGGGTTATCTTCGGTCCGGGCTTGATCTATTCGGCCCTCTGGTTGCTTTAGTCCAGTCGGACACCCTTTTTTTTGATCAGCCTGCGAATTATACCGATACGACCTATGATGACTGCATATATATCACATGATCCCCTGATAGACATTGATTCTTTTAGACTCATCATACATACCTGCTGATTTTATCTAGATTAGCCTTGATGATTGTATTGACATGCCCTATGATTAGTCCTGATAGATCTTGATCTACGTGAGACATATCTTACGTACCTGTTTATCAGTTTTTATATTTCTGATAGACCTTGATCTTCATGAGACATACCATATACATATCTGTTCATCAGCTTTTTCAGTATATAGATCTACATGATTTGATGACACTTGTTGATTCCTGTCAGCCGATTATTATCTACATGATCCCTGATTATTCCTGACTGATCCTGATTGATTGATCCTGATTGATAGATACCACTCGATATGCATGATTGATTGATCCTGATTGATAGACACTACTCGATATGCATGATTGATTGATTCCGATGGATAGATATAGACAGATGATTCCCTGTTGGGATCTCGGCATGTTGCCGACTACCCGGTCACTAGACCGTGAGATTGATCATTATGATTTGCCATGCACTGCTGTACTTCACGAACATGGCCGGGGTAGCTCCCCGTGGAGATTGTTCTTTACCGGTAAAGTGGTCTGATGATAGACCCGTGAGCCCTCGACAAGGTTATGTCAGCCGAAAAAGGTGCCGAACAGTGGCATTGCCTGAGGTCCTGCGAGACCAATATGGCGCATGATTGGATACTTGGTTTTCTACCTTTGACGCATTACTTTTACTCGTACTGCTGCTCAGTTGTTTCCAGCACTATTATCTGTAGACATGCTTGTACCACTTGTAGTTCTTATACATGATCCTGGTAGTTGACTTTTGATTTCAAGCATGCATGCCCTACAGTTTTCATGATAGTTATTTCTGAGATACCCTGATTGTTCAGCATTCTTACCTGCAGTTTTATTTCTGATTATTAGTAGACATCTATGTTTCCAGCTTTTCCTACAGATCTTTACTATCCGCAGATTTTAGTACCCAGTAGGTACGATTAGCTATTTCTCGGCTCGTCGTGCCCACTGGGATACACTCCGGTGTGTCTCACACCCACGGGTGACTGTTGCAGGTCCGTCGGGTGGTGAGTTGTCGGGACGATCCAGTGAGCCGATTACGATAGAGCTGTCCCCATGAGCATTATATATCGATGACTCCTGCAGATATTTACTTTCCGCATTCCATTCCGGTTTATCTTGATTTAGACATTTAAAACTGATGATGTAATAACTTAATTTTGATTATTCCTGTTGAGTAGATTCGTAGTTGTACTGAGATATCTGTCGCTGATTACTAGCCTAGCCGTGCATATATAGGGGAGTCTCTGTTCGCGGAGTAGAGAGTTTCCTATATGTGTGGCGGTCTGTTACGCCTGTTTTTGCAAACTCTGATTTAATCAAAAAAAAAAATTTTCAGACCTGATTTTTAAACTCGGGGCGTGACACTTACACTCTCCTCGGTGATCCTTAATACAAAAAGCTTCACTAAATGCTTCATGTACTCTTTCAACTCCAGAATTATTTTGACAGACCCTCACGCCTAGCCTGAATTTTCGACTTCTTATCCAGCTGGAGTTATCCGTAAAAGTGGCATCACAAATAAAACCAACCCCATTGCTCAGTGTGATTGCCAGTTCCCCAGTGAGTAAAGGCCTTTTGCCCTCTCTTTCACGTACAATATTTTCGCTAAACTCCTTTTCAGTCCAATCCAATTGTGAATCCGTTCCAAAATCACCATCAAGAACAACAATTTTGACCTGGATTGACGATAAAGGACCGGTTGATACTACCCGGTTTGATTCCGTATCGAAAATTGAAACTTGAATTGGTTTTTTGTTCTCGGTTTCTAATTTGCTGCCTGTGAAGAGTGTTTGGGGCAGAGTACCCTGGAATTGGAGCCGATATCTTTTGTTTGAAGTCGCCTTAATCTGATGAGGAACTCTAAAAGACAAAATACAAATGCATCTAAGGATAGTAAGAAAAGAGACAAAAAAAAACAATTGTAAGATAGCTGCATGTCCATCAGCAGATTTTAAAGCAGCTTTACTGAGAAAAAAGACCACCAAATTAAATTTTTCTGACGCTTTTACAAAATCTCTTGTTGCTTAGAGCGACCGGCGGGGTGGGGGAGGAGTTGCACTGGTTCATCATTTTTTTTTTCCAGTGATATGATCCCACATCTTTTAACTTTTTGCTGCCCCAACATTTGCAAATAAAATTTCTTTAAATTGTCTCAATTCCCCCCCTCCCCTCCTTAAATTTTAAAAAAATAGGTGATTCCGAATATGTTCCCAACATAAAGAAGACAAATAAAACCAAGCGGCAAGATTTCTTTAAAGATAAAATTATGGCAAAATGGTTTCAAACAGCATACAAATGTTACAAAGATTTTTTTTTTTTTTCAACTCTATTGTGCATTATACTTGTCAATTCTGACGAACTATTAATCGATATTAAGTGTTGGACTATAATATAAAGCATTTTAATATATAACTTAAAATGACAGCGGTATGGCATCTATTTACTAAAATGCTTACTTCGGAGCTAAACGCACATGACGATACAGAGCTTTTTCCACCTCTTCTTGCACCTGATATCCATAAAAGAACACAACATATCAGAAAATAAGGAGCATTACCTTTCGAGTGGCATCAAAAGTTATATATATATATATATATATATATATATATATATATATATATATATAAAAGAAGTTTAGGGACATAATTTTAGATAGCCTAATATTGGAGGGGCGTCCATATGTTTTACCCCATATATTAATGATACATATGCAGATACAACACAAGTATCACAAAATTTCCAACTACACACAAATGAAGCAGGCAACAACCAATACAATATTTTTTAAAATTACGCGAACTTCACAAAAGCTGTATATTTTAAAACATCTCTAGATATAATTTATCAACAGACGATGCAGCTAAAAGATGATAGGAAAATAAATGCGGCTATTCCTAGTTTACTGGATTTATACACAGATCGACAGAATAAGAAGGTTTCAAGACGAGTGACTGAAATCTAACTAAGTGCCTGTTTTGAACAACCAAAGCTTCTGAGATATTCTTTGAATAACGCTGTTCGAATCAATTAATTTTATTAGAATTGCCCACCAGATTCACACTGCAACAAGAAGCAGAATCTCTGAAATGGGGTAAAACACTTTCTTTTGTTTTTCTTTTTTTTTTTTTTTTCTGTTTCTCAATTCTCAAGTATAAGGAAAGAAACACAGAACCGCATGAATTAAATTGTCAAATTCAATTTCTCAATATCATACTCATCAATAACAATATACTTGAGTAGCATTAACTCTACCACTTTGCGCAGAAAAGGTTCCATCTTTGACAAATGGCGCTGCATGTACTGTGCTCCCATTACTTCTCGCATCGAACTACAATAATAATAAGCAAATTGTTACATTAAAAGAAAATTTTCTAAGAACCTATCACACAGTGAAAATAACAAACGAAATTAAATTAAAGAATAGGAGGTCGTAAGGATGAAATGTCACTCACTTGAGAAATGTTCGTGACAAAAAATTTTAAATACATGAAAAATAAAACACCAACTTTTTTATGAATATATTATTTTTTACAAGTATTTTATTAAAATATAAATAATTTTCTGGACTGATCGTGGCAAGACAAATTCGGAGCGGATCAAAACTTTTTCCATTTCGTACACCGAATCTATCTTGGATCATAAAAACTACCATGAATCTTTTGTTTTTCCCATTTACTATCCCATTCAGGGAGGATTAAGGGGAAAGCTCCACCATTCTAGATCCATTTGCATCCTTATTTACATCATACAATTATACAAGTGCTCGTGGCATTTCGCAGATTGGCTATTAGTTATGGCATAGGCAGAACACAACATCTGTTTTGATACATCATGCATTTGTACAAGTGCCTACAAAATTATAGACTCCTAGTTATATATAGAAGAACATGACAAGACGAGCAAACATTACAAAACAAACGACTCGAATTTATGTGAATGTCTTTCCTAAATGCGTGTGTATGTGTTCAATCCCTATCATACTAGTAAATTTGAGCATAGGAAAACTAATTTTTGTTTCAGATGCTGAGAATAACTTCCACTGTTTTGACAAGAACATCTCAACTGCTCTTGCATACTGAGAAAAGGACCAAACTCCTCTTGTTTCAACAAAAAAAAAAAAACAAGATACGTAAAGATGATTATGATAGAGATAATTTGGATAAGTATAAGCTTCCATAATTTGTGTAAATGTTTGAAAGTTGTGTAAATTCTTAAAGATCTCATGCTAGAAGGCTTATAGAAGAATTTTAATCTTTTCTAATTTGTTAGATTAGACCCCATCAGGTATTTTGATACTTTTAACACAAAGTACGAATTGAAGATTCTGCCCGGCTAATAGAACAGTAGAACTCAGATCAAAGAGGAAGGGAATGGATGACTAGTAGAAGTTATTGCACCATCAAAGGAATAGTACTTTTTTCATGTTACCTGTGTTAGACTTTTTAAAAAATATTTAGTGCCTTTGTTTAGGTACGAAGCAGCTTTGTATATGGTCTATCTACTTATTACTTGATTATACAATCAATAAAGAACATTTACACCCGTGTCAATGGTTCATTAATACCATGGAAAGAAACCTGCTAGTGTAATTGTATTTATGAGGTAACATTTTCAGATGTATGTAGAAAATTCAAACATTCCTTTAATGTTATCAAGAGTAATTTAAAAGTGCAGAATAATAATCTGCAAAAGAAAATATGCAGTTCCCAAAGTGCAGAATATATATATATATATATATATATATATATATATATATATATATATATATATATATATATATATATATATATATATATATATATATATATATATATATATATATATATATGCAGCAGAAAATTAAAATGAAAGATTCGTTGGTCTTCAAATGCATTAAGACATCAGAGTGGATTTAACATCTGAGAACTGGACAAACAACCAAAATTTCGTATAACATTTGGACAAACATGCTTATGGATATACACACTCAAGAGAGGTCCGAAATTTTTTTTAAAAAAATGATATAAATCTAGTGTTTATAAGGCTCAGAAGTGAAGAATAGATGATAATTACATGGGCCGCGCGCGAGAATTAACAAAGTTTGGAAGACAAAGAAGTGGGAAAAATTACACTAGTTTGTGCAGTGGACAGCGGACAAGAGCAGTAAAAGTTTGAAAGAGACTAGTGATTATAAGACTATCAACCGCAGCTCTCTTATGAAAAGACAGTATGCATACATTATTGGGAATTACCTAAATGCCCTGATAGAATGCAATTTGTGTAAATGTTCAATCAAATAAAATATGATAATTTGTGTTAAGTATTGGAATCCTTAATTCACAGGGAGATATGCATATGTTCTAGCAGCAAAATTCTTTTAACTTATAAAGAACAAGAAAATATGAAGAAATGGCCACAAGCAGTAATACTAATTAATAAATATTCATTTCATACCTTCAATAAGCATTTCATCTCCTTCTTGATTAATATTTATAGAAGAGTTCGAATGAGTAGAATTTTCTGCATGTTCATCGGATTGTGCTTGCGGATTCAAAGGAGATTGGGGCTTCGGATAATATTCTTCTTCACTTTGAGTTACTCGGATACATTTGCGCTTTGTCATCTGCACATAGTTTCAGCAGCCAAAATGAACAATTTGGTGGATAAACACATTAACAGGTAACAAGTTCTAATCAGCATTTTACAAAAATCACATAATTTAAGAATCAAAATGAAGGTTATGAGTCTGGTTACAAGTTCTAACCAGCATTCTTTTGTTTTTGCAGGTTTTGCGAAAGAAGTTAAGTTCAGAAGGGAAAGGATGAAATTATGGCCAAAAGTTCATGAGGGCTCGCAATCTGCCGCTCTGCACGGTTTTAGACACCTTTTCCCAGTCCCCAACATACTCCCTTGAGTAAACAAAAGAGATTTGATGAATAAGGAGTTTATTGCATCCAAAGAGGTTCTTAGTGTGTTTGAGAAATTGGTTATTTCATAGCTTTTTGATGGCTGAGTTTCTCCAACAGTCATGAAAGAAGGAACAGCCTATTGATGGATGATTTAGCAGAAGTGATGAAATTTTCTTGTAAACTTATTCACCAACATAATTGAAAATATATCAAATTATTATAGCAGAAGTTTAAATGTAGGAAAGAAACCATTAATACAGAGCAAAGAAATGAACTAAACCTCACTTGGAAAATGAAATTAAAAGGAAAAAAAATGGATTGTATAAACCGAAAATGCAAGTAGATTATATCTTGCCTTGTTTCTTCAATTTCTGAATCCTGATCGAGCGAAGCTCTTGCAGTTTCTCAACAACCAAGACAGCTCAAGCTGGAAAGATAAACATACTTAAGATCAAACTGATAATCCTCAAGACTGGTAAAATGTCCACAACTGATAATTCTGGAGACCACATAAATGTTTTCAACATCTTCTGACTAAACATTCAGTAAGAGGTTACCACCAGTACTAATTGTACTGCAAGCATTCCATACATTTAGTCATCTCTTGTGAGGGGAAAAAAAGGTACATGTCATACAGTTGACAGGATTTCACCAGCATGACATGATATCTCCCAGGAATTTATGATGAAGTACCACATGAGTGGACGTAGTTATCTGATAAAAGACCGACATGTCATATAACAATTGTATTAAAAGATAAATCAACATCATTTTTAGATCATCTAAGATTTAGATTCTGACGAACTATTAATCGATATTAAGTGTTGGACTATAATATAAGCATTTTAATATAGAACTTAAAATGACAGCGGTATGGCATCTATTTACTAAAAATGCTTACTTCGGAGCTAAACGCACATGACGATACAGAGCTTTTTCCACCTCTTCTTACACCCTGATATCCATAAAAGAACACAACATATCAGAAATATGAGCATTAC
>JAQNDB010000068.1:38310-163969 GCA_029204045.2 Tillandsia leiboldiana | reverse complement strand
TGCCACATCGCTCTTTCGATGGGCCACCAGAAGGTTGCCATAGATCCCTGCACCTATTTCGTACCTCCGGAATGCGCAGATGTAGGAGAGGTATTACATAATTGGCTAGATTTTCTTCCCTCGTTTCTAGCTGATCGGGCAAACGTAATTCGTCCCCGGAACCTTATTATATCCCTGAGTCACTCGTAAAAAATTCCGCCTTGCTCCGAGGACATTCTGTCTTGCACCAGTTTGTAGTTACGTGTCCGCCGATGGTTCTCACAAGATCCTCGTGGAGATTCGTCAGACTAGATCTTATAGTCCTTTCCGGCTTCGGCTGTATGAGCAATGGCGCCTGTGTGCGTCTGTCTTTAAGTCTTTGAAACTCCTTTGGCAGCTGGGCTGTCCAGACGAGCCTCTACCCACTTTGGGTTATGGCGATTAGGGAAGTGGCCTCCCACGAAGCGTCTGTAGTGGCCTGCCCGTCGTAAGAAGCTTGGATCTCCGTCACCGTTGTTGGCCGAGCCCAGTTGGCCACCGACTCGATCCTCCTCGGATCCACTGCAATTCCAGAGTCGAAACGGTATGCCCCAAAAAGTCCACCTCACGGAGCCAAGACTCACACTTTATGCAGTTTGGCATATGGTTGCTGATCCTGGAGGGTCTAGGGGATTACTCGCGAGTGTTCCCCATACCCCTTGTCCGTTGTGAGAGTAGATCGGAACGTCCCACTATAAGACCATTACCGGCTGGTCTAAGGAGGGCTTGAGTATCCTATTCATCATGCCTGTGAATACCGCTGGTGCGTTAACGAGTCTGACCGGTATGACCGTGAACTCATGTCGACCACTCGAGTTCGTAAGGCTGTTTTTCGGTAAGTCTGGTTCCCGGAGACGCACTTGGAACTTCAAGCAGTCACTACCACTTAAAGATTGCCGCGACTGTCGGCCCCAAGCGTGATGCCGTTAACATTTTAACGGAAACCTCATTAGTCCTTAGAGACTAAGAACCCGTCTCGCCCTCGCTGGGCAGGAAGGAGTACAGCCGCCTGCCTCGAGGGGTAGCCTGGAGGATCCGACCGAACTTATCTCTACGATGGGATTTCTTCTAATATCTATGGTAGGGAGAAACATGAAGCGAGGGGGAGGGGTGGGATGCTGCTAACGGGTGATGTCCCTGTTTCCGAGGGGCAGTGGAAACAATGGCGCCCCGGTTTGCCGCATCGAAAACGGTGGGCTTGCTTCCTGGGGACATTCGGTCACTTGGTGTATTCTACCGCAATTGATGCAAGACTTGTCCACCGACCATTGTCCTCTCGTCGGCGCATTCGTGGTTCCTTATTGCCATCTCAGGTATTTAGGAGGCCGGCTCCTCTTGGTATGCTCTTTTCCAAAACAAGGTCGAGCTCGTTTTCTTATCCCCCGCTGTGATCTGAGCTCTCCCGTCGGGCTCGTGAAATCGCAAATTCGTGCTCCACCGTGGTGGCTCTATCGACCACCTCCTGGAAGGTGTGCAAATCCGCCGTTTGCACCACCTTGTAGATGTCGCTTCGTAAACGCATTCACAAAAAGACGGGCCTTTGTGAGATTCATCTCTTATAACAGGGGGAAACACATTTGGTCAACCTCACAATTTGCCCGTTGATAACCCGTAACTGTCTGACTTCTTTTCTTGATGTGCTTCAGGTCATCTCACATCTGCTGTTTGATGCTGTCGGAGAGAAATGCCCTCAAACAGTTTTTCTCGGAACGTGGTCCAAGATGGAAGGGCGGTGCCCCCCCCCCCCCCCCCCCCCCCCCCCCCCGAGGGGTCCGGGCACACCGTCCTCCACCACCCTGCGGGCGTTTCCCTCAAGAAAGTGGACTGCCAAAGGGACCCGTTCATGTTCTTCCATCAATAGGTCTTCAAAAACTTTTCCATGGTATCCACCCATTTTCCACGACCAAAGGGTCGGTCGTCTCTCCCTCAAACACGGGTGGGTCGACCCTCTTGAAATTTGCCAAGTTCGCTGTCACCCCATCCCATTCGGTTTGCCGGATAAGGGCTTCCCCCGCAGCTACGGCGGTCATTCTGGGATAGGTGTCACCACGGTCTCTCCCAAGGGAGCTCCGACAGTGGCTCCCGGCGTAGGTCCCGAAGCTGCTGGTGTTAGTGCTACTGAGGGCGTCGTCGGATAAACCGACGGTATCTCGGTCACCGTGGTCGGAGAAGGGGCAACCGTAGTCTCGTTGACCGCCACCGACGGTCTCGTCACTGGTGCGGTTGGTCCGGGCAAAGAAGCCTGGGCGACCTCGATTGGTATTGCCGACTGTTGCGCCCACTGCCGCATTTGTTCCATAAGGGTTGCTAACTGCCCGGCCACCTCTTGTAGTTGTTGTCGGTGCAGCTGATACTCCGCCGCTATTGGCACCGTACTTTCTGCCCCCGCGTTCTCCGCTGATAACCCATTTCGGGCCATTATTCGCTATATACAAAGAAACCAAGTCAACCCTAGACCTAACGGGTCTAGCACCACGACCTACAGACGCACCGAAATTAAATCCCCCTTTTTCCCTCGCACACTCACGATCTACTGGTCTACCCCAAGTTCACTTTATTATTCAGTAGTTAGTGTATTGCGCCCCGTGGATGTTGGGCCCCGACTGTTGTGGTTAAAGTTTACCGTCTCTGATACCATCTTAATCTGTCACGCCCCGGGGGTTCGAAACGCGCGGAAGAGGAGCCACCGATGCCCCTGATTCAGCCATATATATATATTTTTTTTTTGTGAAGCATTACTCCCCGGCGCGTGCACAGACCCGCCGCATACACAAATTCGCTCTGCAAATGAGCAGAGGCCCCTTTGTATATGCACGGCGTCTCAACTACAAAGTGTCACACAAGGCGTAGTACATACAATCTCTAACCACATCAGTTGGGGTCTTGTACACATACAACCAAACAATTCACATGACATTCTAGCATTCACTTAGAGTATAGAGGCCGGTGTTTTGAAAGGATAAATAATCACAAGGTTTTGAAAGCAGCATCCACACGATGCTCTCGTTTGTGAAAACAGTTCGCAAACACATAAATCCCCCAAGGTTTATAAAGCTCGGTGCCCACACGACACCCACGTTTTAGAAATGGTTTTCGCAAACGGTTTTTCTTTGTTTTTCATCGTTCAAAACGGCCAAGTAAGAGAGAACGTAGTATCCATTCAATTATTCAAAAAGGAAAGGAAGGGCAACATCCACTTCGACCCCACGGGGGTGTCGCAATCCACAACTAGCTACCATGAATAATAAAAGAAAAGGGAAAGAAGAGTCACTGTATCTGAAGTCACCCGAAAGTCAGATCAGCACCCTAACGTCCTCACCGGCGCCCTAGCACTCGCCCCTGGACGAACCTGTCACGGAGTGGGAAGTCAGTGACTAGAAATAGCATGATAAGCGTAGTAAACAAAGATAAGGCAAACCACAAACACCGGAGCAACTATCCCTTCCATGCATCATCCACCACACCCTGTATCAATATGACATCGGGCACCTTCCCCGATGCCCACCGCCGAGCACCTGCCTCGCAAAGCAGCATCGGGCACCTTCCCCGATGCCCACCGCCGAGCACCTGCCTCGGCCGCCGAGCACCTGCCTCGACGTCACCGCTCACACACCCCACCCATGGGGGCCCCCATTCCTAACGCCACCTTCGCGTGGGGTACACGGGTCAACGTACCACTTTTCCGGAAAAGCACACCCTTTGCGGTGGCCAAACCGCGGGTGTGCGTGTAGTAAATCTCGAGCCTCATCCGAGCACCAACCTCGGTAAACCAGACCGAGCACCTGCCTCGGCATCCAAATATCCACAAAAATAGCTTTAAACAGGGTTAGTGAATGTAAACATGCAATTACTAAGATCTTTGTGCGTGTAGCAAATGTAAACATGCAATTACTAAGATCTTACCCCTTTTCCCATAACTCCGGAAACCAAGACAATGGAAGAGTCCCCACAGCGACCCATAGTCGCCATACTATAAAGATAATAAAACACCAACCTTTACCGGAGTTAACAATATTCCACAAGTTCAGCTTTAATGATCTGAAGGGTCACGTCGATCACCGTCCCCAACGCTAGTGTGTCCCCGGACATCCCTACCTTTGTTCGGGTAGGGCGAACTGCCCGCCCGGTCTTCTACCGCGACGGCCGTAAATCCGGAGGTCCACATCACCCACCAAACCCCTCAACAAAATAAACATAGCAACAACGAGACTGTGCATAAAGAGGTTCTAAGGGGTACCCACCTGGAACGCGAAGAAAAGGGTGTGCGGGAAATTCCAGTCAGAAGTTCTCCCACCTTGCGCCCGGAAAACTAAGGTAGGAAAAGTATTGTTAAAAACATCGTCGTGGTCAAAAACACTCAAAAACGGGGCGAAACGGGCCAAAAACGGAGCTTCTGGACACTCTGGCCGCAACCTGGTGCACGGGTCCAGGCGTGGACCGGGTCCACGACAGAAAACGGCGGCGGCACAGACCGGGTTCACGGCACGGTGAGCCGCTGGAGCACGGCCAGCATCGCGGACCGGGTTCACGGCCACAGTGCCTGCGGCCGCAGACCGGGTGCACGCCACTGCCGTGCGCCATTGCGGCTTGGGCCGGGCCGCGCACGGGATGGAGCGCGCACCGGGTCCACGCGGTTGGGCTGTGAAGGCGTACACCGGGTGCACGCCCGACCGGTGGACCGCGCGACCTGGCGCACGCATTCGTGCACCGGGTCCGCGCCCCCGGGTCCGGAAGCTGTGCGCCGGGTGCACGCCGGGCCCTGTGGACCGCGCGGCCTGGCGCACGCGTTCGTGCGCCGGGTCCGCGCCCCATGGGCCCGGGAGCTGTACGCCGGGTGCACGCCGCGTCCCGTGGACCGCGCAGCGATGCGGCCGTACGGGGATGAACAGTAACCCCTTTTTTTTTTGCTTTCTTCTCCGTTTTCGCTCCCGTGCGACTCCGGCGACGACCTCGTGGGCATGATAACGGCGGCGGCGGCCTCCCGTTTGACAACGGCGACGGCGGCTTCCCGTTACCACAACCCACGACGCGTGCGACACCCGAACAACCCCCAACCAAAACCTCGACCCCACAGAAAATGCAATGAAGGGGAACGACGCTTACCGTGATCTTGTGAGGAAAAGGGTGGGAGGGTGGATCGTCCCTCTCGTCTCCAACGGAAGGCTCCACGAGGGATGGGTTTCCCCCGTTCTTCCCTTCTCCTCGTCTCGTCGCCTCGGTTTCTCATGCGCCTCATGAAAAGGGAGGAAGAAAGGAATGGGGTTTTCTTTCTTAAAAGTGCCGCCCTAAATCCTAGCCGTCAAGAGGGAAAAACCAAGAGGGAAAAGAAAAACCCTAGGGCCCCCGGTTTTAAGGGAAACCCTAATAACAATCGGCGGCTAAGATTGTCTCGAAAAGCGTGTCATCCAATCGCACGGTTCCCGGGGCGCCTAAAGGGGGTCCGAACTTCAAAAAATTTATTCTGGGAGAACCGGGAGTCGGAATCCGAAACCGATCGCGTCCCCGTTCTCCGTTTCGCGAGCCCTTCCGCCTAAAAATGTCCGCGAGTCCCGACGGACTTTCCGGAAAAACACTAAAAATCGTCCCACAGTCGGACAGTCGTAAGAAAGGGATAACGGAAAGGGTAACGGAAAAGCCAGGTCTTACAATAAGACTAAACTTACAATTCCAATAACTCTATCCACCGGCGTTGCTCCAACCAAGTCCTTCCTGAATATCCAAGTATTTCAGGTTTGAGGTTCCAAGAATAACTCAATGTTCTCTCTAACACTGGCAATCATGCAAATCGATGCAGCCCTAACTCCTCGAAGCTATACAGGCCCTACCTAATCCAAAACTTCGGACCTCTGCCAGAAACGTGGGTTAGGCTCAACCTGACGGTATCACTCATCGTTAGGTCCCCTGCCACTCTCACAGCTGAAAACACATGGCCTAAACAACAGAACTTTCCAAAAAGGCCGCAGGGCCCCAGTCAATCCACTTGACCGTACAAAAGCTCATAATGCCCTTACTGGTTCCTGCACACAATCAGGGCACAGCCCTCGGCGGTATGGTTCCATAAGCTATCAAACTCACAAAGGGCATCTGCCGCAACACAATCTAACCTGCCTGTATTCGAACCATCATAGAACTCTCACCGTTGTGTATTCACAACGTGGCATCACTGCCGTGTACCAACGGCGTGGCATCACACCGTGAATTAACGGCGTGGCATCCTACTCAAGTATCAATCTCTAGGATCCTCACAGACATATACCCACGACGTAGCTCTGGGTCATTCAGACCCGCTCGATCCATCAAATCCCGCAACTGCGCTATCAGCTTTCACTCTCTAACTCAAGTGATACCCAAGCGGTGTTACAGAAGTTGGCGCAGTTTCCAAAACTATGTCGACCACTATCTCGATCTCAATCTCACTAAATGGCGACTCACTAACAGCTCAAGTAGACTCACACCCGGGATCACGCCGCGATAAGAATAAACTTTAGTCCCGGCGCCGCCGTAGGCACTTCCTCTACAGTCGCTCGCGAAGCGATATGCAACCACAACCTCCTCTAAAAACACACTCCTCCTGACCAGGTCCACGGAGGGTCAATGTCCTCTCTCGGCAATCCATGGTAGCAAAACAACGGGATAACCACTCCCTATCCAACCACGTAACAACATCTCTAAACTGATGTAGGACTGGCGACACTCATCCATGTGCTAAACGTGATCTGGAACCTAATTCTTACGTGCACAAGCCAACAGTCCCATTACTGGCCCACACGAAGCTACCCCTGCTCTACTACAACACACTGGTAAGACGCAATCCACTATCCTGGCGCTACCCGGCCGGCTGTGCAAACTCATCCACTAGATGCTGGTGGCCATCGATCTATCTGCCTCGGCGTCACGGCTCTATCGGCCTACCGGTAAGTCGGATGAACCTCTGTATCCTGAAGGGGTAGTGGGGACGGTGTCGCAAGCGGCAAATCCAAGAGCACTACTGCTGGTGCCTCGACTGTCGAGAACCTCCTGGTCTCTGTCTCCTCTGAGACCCATGATTCTGAGACTGGAATCATGGCAACCTCGATCCACTCAACTATCCCGAAATCCGACGATGCTGGACGTCTCTCACTGGAGCAAGTCTCTCGCTCTTCGTCCTTCCTGGACGTGATCAGTGATCCTCGGTCAATCCATCGAGCATGCACAATCGCTGCATCTAAAGTCGGTGCTCGCCGAGAAGGCACAAGGTGGTAGACATCCTGATGCAGTCCCTTTTCAAACAGAGTCAACTTTCTGGGCCTCATCTTGGGCGACAAGGGGTACTCTGCTCAACAATCGCAGAAACCCGCTCTAGGTCATCAACCGCGCTCCCGGTGGTCCAACGGGGCGAACTCGACGCCACCAACTCTCTTGGCGTCCTTATCCAAAAGTGCATAACCAAGCGCCCAGATGCTTCTCCTGGATGAACAAATCCTCGAACAACTCTTCCATAGCAGCGATCCAGTTCTCGGCCTCCCAAGGCTCCAAACGCGGTCCCGAAATCTGCAGGGAATGGAACTGGATGAGGTACACAACCGATCGGCAATCTCATGCTGCTCCTGCACTATCCATAGTGCGATCTGGGTCGAAGTCGACAACGTCACGGCCGGAGGTACTACTGGCGATACCCTGGGAGATGCTCTCGGTCCAAGCATGCGCATCACGCGCTCCATGTTCTCTTCCTGGCGCCGCATCGCCTCAACGTCTGGGCTACTTGGGCCAGTAACTCTCATACCTCACTCTGCTCTAACCATTTAGCTTCCCGCTATACGAGCTCCTCATCCAAGGTCAAACACGCCCTCGCCGCTGCACGGCGCCTCGGAAGCATCAAATCACTGCAACAGAACAAACATTAGGACCAAAACTCTCTCGACCAAATCAAGCGAAAGTCTAAAACATGTTACCCTTACTAAAGCATTATGTTGTCTGCAGCCAACATAATCATCTTTAGAGAAATAACATGTAAGATCACTCGCCCCAATCCTCTGGGGGAGGTACAAACTCAATCAGGACTCTCGCTAAAGTCACGTCTCTCACGACAGTCATCCTACTGTCCAACCAATAGCCTAGGGTCTCTAAGTCCTCAACGACCTATATTCCTAGGCTCTGATACCACCTAAATCTGTCACGCCCCGGGGTCGAAACTGCGACCCGGGCTCGCCAACAGATCCGCCATCTGTACGGAAACTGCCGCACAGACGAAGCGTCTACCCTGCAAGTCAGATCTATAGCTAAAAACATGTATCAGAGCTGAAACTAAAACCAAAAGCTATAGAATAAAAACTGAACATCTGTAATAGTAAAATCTCTATCTCGATACAAAGTCTCTCAGCTAAAAAGTAAGAGTAGTCCTCACTGATCTCACAGAATGTCCAGTACAAAAGTGGAAACATAAAATACACCGGGTACAACTACCTCAGACTCTCCATGCTGGTAAGGAACTAATCGGTCGCGTCCTCACCTCGATCTGCTGTCTCCGCGCGAACCAAGCCGGAACAGCTGCCTCAACCTGTCACCGCAGCGGGTGTGAGATCTACTGCAGGAGGCAGATCTCAGTGGGTACCGTCCCAATATCCACGGTATGCCCACTAAGTCTACTGGAGGCAAAACAGATAGGTATGCAGATAGATAGATAAAAGAAAAGCAGGAAAGAAACTACAGCTAATAAGTAACGACATCATGCTGAAGGAACTCTACTCTGACCCTGCTATGCATACACTAACACTGCTAATAATATGCCTCAAGTACTATGCTCAAAGGGAAACTCATCAATGAACATGCTATGCCATCACTCTCTCAATGTCACCCAATCTCAATGACTGCCTCATAGGGTCCAGTCAAGCCTGCGCCAAACCTACTGCCACCTCGTCCACACTGGGACGGGACTTACGTAGGGCGTCCCACACGGACTATATCAAGCGAAAGCTAGTGTATCAACTAGTCGCATCATCGCAGCCTCGTCAGGCTCGGTATCATCATCGCACCCGGGGCGTAGCTCGAGGGGAGCGACCCCCACCGAACTCAAGTATCACATCTGTATCACTGTCTCAAGCGGCACATGCAGGCTATAGTCCACGATCAAACAGATCGGTATCTCAAAGCTCAAAGCACAACTCAGTCGGAAAAAGAACCTCGACTCAAACAGGAATAGCCCAAACACTCTCACAGCTATGTCGGAGAACCCTCAACGACTCAATCTGATAATGCACGACCATGGCTGAGTCGGGAAACCTCCGCGACTCGATCTGCCAGAACCCCCAAATATCCTCAGAACTAAGTGGGAGAACCACCTCCACCACTAAATCAGAAACATAACCCATGGTATAGAATAAACCCATCGATCCCCAACAAGGAAGAAGAACTCACAGGACACTAGAACTCAGCACACATGCTCTAAAATCCACTCGGCCCCCCGGCACGAGGTAAACAAGCACCTTGAACCTATGCCATACCTTCGACATCTCATAATTTAAAAATCATTTTTGAAATCATTGATTTTCCTTAAAAACGCATTTCTCAAATTTTAAAACGGTTCAGGTGCAGTTATGATGCAAACAAAACATGAAACCTAGTGTCATATGATATCAGGAGGCTACTAAAAATAATCCGGGGTTCCAATAAATTTTACAGAAAATTTCAGGCAACTGTCAGATGTAAAAACAGCGAAAACGCCTAGTAAACATGATCAACTTGCATTCAATAGCATTAAAGGGCATTCCATAAATTTTGGAGAAATTCCAACCCACCTGGAACGCTTTCTGTAGGCAATTGCTGAAGTCGGTGAAGTGCTGGAACCTCGAACTGACGAAACCTCGAAATCGTGCCGCAAAAACCCGGAAAATCCTCGGAAGCTCCAATAAAATTTTCCGAGTCCAAACAAAAATCCGTGCATACTAGGGCTCATTCCATGGGTAAACACAGTGCAAACAATAGCCCAAGTACACCACAACCCACCAACAGTAAGCTCACATTATAACAAAAATCTATAGTCTAATTAATTTCACCTCATCACTAACAGCATGCATAATTTAATTCCATCATAATTAAACATATAAACTCCCAGCTTCAAATTCATACACATAGCATCCCCCAGCAACAGCATAAGCAAGGCTCAAGCACACCTCCAATTCACCATAGCACTATCATTAAACATCTGCCCCAAGATAAAATACATGATCACATATATTATTCTGGAAGTTCCATTACACCCAATTAACTCCAATTGCACACAACTAATTAAAGTCCATATATACACAAAGACCCACAGCCCACAACTCATTACACACTCTCTAACACCATCACAGAGAATCACAGCACCCTCTAAAATTCACTCTTACAAAGAAACATACACCCACATACACAATCCTATAGCTCCAATAACAAAGGATAACCCAACAGCATAATCTAACACATGCTTACAACCTCTAGCACATTAACAAACATCCCCACATACCTAAAGGCTTCAAAAATCTACAACAACCAAACAACACCCTCCAAATTTTACCCAATATTACAATCTTCAAAGTCCACCATTCCAAGCCAACTCAAAGAAAATTCCAATTCCCCTGCTCTTACACAATCACACACCCTGCTCATCTCAAACCTGCAGCAGCAACAAACCGAGGCACCAAGCCAACCTGTGAGAGAAAGGAGGGAACCCAAAAAATTAGCGAAAGTGGGGGTTAATTGCGTGGTCGCCGGCGCCAAAACCAAGCCCAAAGCGGAAAACACCGCGCGCGACACGCGTCGCAAACTGCAGCGAAGCTAAAGCCGTCGCCGCGGCACTAACCAGCAGCCGCAGCACCTCCTGGGCCCGCTGCTGCGCTGCCTGGGCCCGCCACGCGGCGCCCAGGCCCGCAGCGGCCGCCCAGGCCCGCTGCGCACCGCGCGCGCAGCGCGCGCTTGCGCACTGCGCGGCGCCCGCCTGGGCGCTGCGCCCGCAGCGCGCGCTTGCTCGCCTGCGCGCCCGAAGCGGAGTCCAGCCGCTTGCTGCCCTCAGTTATGGGACAGCAAGCCCCCCTCCTCTACACCCACTCCAACCTCTTCTCACACGAAAGCAAAAAAAACAAAAGAAAAGCACGCACCTCAACCATCCCGCCGCGCACGCCGTTCGCCGCGCTCACGCTCGGCCCACTAGGCTTCAAGGAGGGTGTTCCATCATCAAAGCTCCATCCTCATCACACTTTTCTTTAGTTCCTTCTCCTTCTTCTCTCTTCCTTTCTCTCCTTTTCTCAATCCTCTGTTTCCAAAAATTTCCTCTGTTTCACTAATAAGAAGGAGACGCTGACGTGGCGGGCTTCTTAA
Source organism: Tillandsia leiboldiana (assembly GCA_029204045.2). Classification (NCBI taxonomy): domain Eukaryota; kingdom Viridiplantae; phylum Streptophyta; class Magnoliopsida; order Poales; family Bromeliaceae; genus Tillandsia; species Tillandsia leiboldiana. The sequence continues at coordinate 152,620 of JAQNDB010000068.1, read as the reverse complement.
TTAAGGGAGGGAGGTGGGTGAGGGGTAGTTGGGAAACAATAAATGCACAAGAAGAAAAACTCACTCCTTTAATTTAAATGCATTCAAATACCCACTCTCTTAATCCAATTAATTCAATTTCCAATCTCTTTCTTTCCTTCTTTACTTTGCTGCCACACAGACTTATCTCAAAAAATAATTAAATTAAATAGTTAATCCAAAATAGGCCAACTCCAAGTCACTTTTTGCCTTCGGGGCCTCCGCACCAGTCCGGAACCTCCCGAACCCCGCTGTAATCTCAAAGCATACCAGTTCCAAGTGTACCCGAAATTCTGCACTCTACTATGAAGTCGGTATTTCCCAAATCCAGTTCTCAATCGGCGCACAACGCCCGGAAAATCCCCGAATCAAGCTGGGGCTTCTGCGTGGATCCGCATCAACCCGACATCATCTGTAAACACAAAAGCAACATGCCCGAGGCAATTCCTCCGCACCACGCCATCTTGCGAGGTCGGCGCGCCATCCAAATTCCCGGTACTCTACACCTGGAGCATGCCGCGCAGCACCAGGTGCCTGCCGCGCGGCGCCAGCACACCAGCCGCGCGGCACCTGGCCTGCCGCGCGGCGCCCCATACCTGCAGCGCGGCGCCTTGGCGCGCCCGCCCTGCTGCGCGGCACCCAGGCGCGCCCGCCTGGTGCGCCCGCACGCTGCGCGGCGCCCAGGCGCGCCCGCCTGCTGAGCAGCGCCCAGCCGCACACTGCGCAGCGCCCTGCTGCGCGCGCCTGCGCAGCAGCCTGTGCCAGCCGCGCGCGCCCATGTGCGCCCGCGCGGCTCCCCCAGCTGCAGCCACCCAACTCCTCGGACAAGCAGTCCGTCAACAGCAACCCACACACCAACATCACCCAAAAACTGAAACCGACACCATTAAATTCCTCCAACAAAACCCAAGCTCTCACAAAAATCTGCACTAACAACATACCTTGCCGAAGCTCGTCACGCGCTCTCCGCTCGGCTCCACTCGGCAACTAGTAGGGGGGTCCACACCACAAGCACACTTCACAAAATCCCTCATTTCCTTCTTCTTCTTCCTTCTTTTCTTCTTTTTTCCCTCCTTCACTCATTCCTCTGTTCACTTGTCTTTCCTCTGTTTTTGCAGGGGAGAAGGCGATGAGGTGGCGGCTAATTAATGTGGCTCATTAATTAGAGAAGTGCATGGCAGCTAATTAAGCCAAAAACCAAAGAACCCCCCAGCATAAAATAAAATCTCAATAAAATCCTTTATACACCCTTCCTCTTTCTACAACACAGATAAAGCAACCAAATTAATTAAATTTCTTAATTAATTAATTAATTCCTTTCTAGCCCACCATAACTCACTTTTTGCTCTCGGGGCCTTCGCACCAGTCCGGAACCTCCCGAACTCCGCTGTAATCTGAAAATACATATGTCCACAGTTTCTCCCCCTCAAAAAGCTCAACTGTGGAGTCGGTGTGCTCAATCCAAAAACCGGCTCCAATAATTGCCAGTTCCAACTCACTTTTCGCCTTCGGGTCCTCCGCGTCAGTTCGGAACCTCCCGAACTCCGCTGTAATCATAAAGTACACCTGTTCCAAGTATTTTCCCTTTTTTTTGTACACCACAGTGGAGTCGAGGCTTTGCCAAAACCAGTCCTCTAACGGCGCACAATGCCCGAAAAATCCGATTCAAGCTGGGGCTTCCGCGTTGATCCGAATCTACCCGAACTCAACTGTAAACATAATTTGAACTCGTCCAAAGCAAATCCTCCGCACCACGCCATCTTGCGAGGTCGGTGCACTAACCGAAATCCCGGTACTCTACACTCTCCCTTCCTTAAAAAGGTTTCGTCCTCGAAACCAGAACAATCCAAAACTTAGGAGGGTGACTCAATCAAATGGGGGGGGGAGATCCTCAAACTCATCCTCAGGCTCTCAGGTGGTCATTCTCACTCATCATGATGGCTCCACTGAACCTTCGCAGAGGTGTAACTCGACTACACAATTCTTCTGTCTCAGAAGCAAGAATTGCATCGGTCGATCCTGATAACTCAATCCTCGTCCGATTCCAAGGAAGTGAGATCCAAAACATGCCAGGGATCAAATACAGTTCTTCCAGCCAGATAATTACTCGCGGACCAGACTCCCCGCGTAAGCTCAAATCAACTAACCCCTGTGGATAGTGGCTTCCACAAATCAAGATCTCCAAATCCAAACACTAAGCCTCCAATAGGCAACTCCCTCGTTGCTCCTTAGCAACCAAAATGCTCAAAATTCCACAAATGCACTCTCACATCCCTTTACAGGGGAAGAATTTCAACTTCAGGAACATTTCCCCAAATTTCCAACTCTCAATTTCCGAGTTCCAAAAGTGGCATCCACTGATCGACCATCTCATTTCCGAGGTTGCACTGCTCACCTAGTCAAGGTGTACTAACCATAAGGTCCCTGCCGGGATAACACTATATTATACTAATCATACAACTTGATAACTCTATCCACCGGCGTTGCCTCAACCAAATTCCTCCTGAGTAACCAAGTACTTCAGGTCCAAGGGTCTATGGACAACTCAATTTCTTCTCTCCTAGAAGTTGCAGCACTATCCTCAAGTGCTTCTCACGCTCTATATCACCTCGGAGATAAATTCAAATATTCACGACGGGTACTACCACCAACCCGTCCAAACACAGCTGGAATAGCACAATTCTTAAGGTAAGTAGGGCATTAGTCAATCCACTTGACCTCGCCAAAAGCTCATAATGCCCCTACTGGTTCCTGACACTATCAGGGCACAGCCCTCGACTATATGGTTCCATAAAGATACCTGCCTCACAAATGAGCATCTGCCGGAAAACAATCCAAACCTGTCTGTGCTCGAACCATCATAGAACCCTCACCGTTGTGTATTCACAACGTGGCATCACCGCCGTGTACCAACGGCGTGGCATCACCACCGTGTATCAACGGTGTGGCATCATACCCAAGTATCAATCTCTCGGATCCTCACTGTCATATTCCCACGACGCGGTACTGGGTCATACAGACCTCCCGATCCATCAGATCCCGCAACTACGCTAACAGCTCTCTCTCTCTCACGGGTGATACTCCAAGAGGTGCTGCCGAAGTCGGCGCGGTTTCCAAAACCACGCCAAACACTGTCTCGATCTCAATCTCACTAAACGGCGGCTTCAATCTCAGCCCAGATAGACTCTCACCCGGGATCACACGGGCGATGAAGATATTCTTTAGTCCCGGTGCCACCGTAGGCACCTCCTCTACAGTCGCTAGCCAAGCGATACGACCACGACTCAACCTCTGTCGTGCTCTAGCTTCCTTTATAAGCATACTCCTCCTGACCAGGTCCACGGAGGATCATGTCCCCTCTCGACATTCCATGATAGCATGACATTGGGATACCCAATCCCTAACCAACTTCATATCAACATCTCGGAGCTGATGAAGGACTAACAACTCAATGGATCAAATCCAAGGTCCTATCTGCACTGGGCAGGACTGGTAACACTCATCCATGCGCTACACGTGATCTAGAACCTGATCCTCATGTGCACAAGCCAACAGTCCCATCTCTGACCCACGCGAAGCTATCCCTGCTCTATTGAACCATGCACAAGCGGTGTCGGCATCAACATGCCCTAACTCCGATGACTGTAATGAAATCACACTTGCAGCAACTCGATCCACTGCCGTGGCGCCCTTCAACCGGGCGGCACAAATTCATCCGCTCGCTGCAGGTGGTCGTCGCTTGATCTGCCTCGAAATCAAGACTATCCACAAGTGGAGCACCACCTCTGTCTCTGCTCACACTGAGGCGACAAATAAGGTCCTCCGCAGATAACAAATCCACGCTACCGCTGCGCCACTCTGATAAAAGTGCTGATGCGGCCATCGGGATTCACCCGATCTCTGGCATCTCAGAGATCTACTTCCCTTGGAAAGAAATCTGGAATGCCCCTGCCGGTCGGTCTGTCCTCCATCACCCGGCACGAAGCGCCTAAGTCCAGGACTCACCTATGGCGGCAGATCCCTATCCAAAGGAACTACAGCGCCACGCTCCATACACAACGCCTACACCATCAAGGCATCAATGATCCATAACGGAGGGACCAACTAAACTGAAAGGTATCCTGGCGCAATCCACTCTCAGTCACACATATCCTGTGCGCCTCGTCCCTCTAACATGGAGTGCGCAGTTAAGCAACTGCGTAAACCCTCGGTACAAGGAGGCTCTCAAATAGTCTCTCCAATACCACCAACAATGATTCTGCCTCCAAAGGCTCCAAGCTAAATCCTACGAATCGGGGTGGTTCATCTGCCAAAACTGGCTAGATAGATCAGTCATGTCCCCTCAGCTTACTAGCTGTCATCTATCCACCCTGCCTCGGTGCCTCGGCACTAAACATTGGCACAGAGGGGGCTACTCAGTGCTCCGACAACTGCGTCACCAAGACCAGCTGCTCACCCAGTCGCTGATATGCCTCTGACAATCCTGTCATCTGGGTCCGGAACTCTCTGACCTCAATCCGGGTATCCGGCCCAAAACCAACCGCTCAAGCTCAACTGCTATGACAGGATGGACACGGGTCAAAACCCAGCGTCGGGGAGACACCGCTCGCCACGACGAAACTGTAAATCAGCACACAAAAGCCACTCGACCCAATCCAGCGAAAGTCTAAAGCATGTCACCCGTTCCACAGCATTATGTTGTCTGCAGCCAACATAATCACTTAGGAGAATAAACATGCCGATCACTCCTCCCGTCCCCTGGGAAAGGTATAAAACTCAATCAGGACTCTCGCTATAAATCACGACTCTCACGAAGTCATCCAAGGGTCAAACCATAAGCCTAGGGTTTCTAAGTCCACCACGACCTACAACCTAGGCTCTGATACCAACCTAATCTGTCACGCCCCGGGGTCGAAACTACGACCCGGGCTCGCCAACAGATCCGCCACCTATGCCAAACCCGCATAGGCGAAGCGTCCTACCTGCAAGAAAAGTACTACAGCTAAACAGATATCAGAGTTATAAATAAAAAAAAATCTGCTGTATAACTAAAATCAACCACTGTACAACTGGAAATAATACAACAATGTCCATCTCCCAAAAAAATGGTAATCATACAGTATCCTCATATACAAAACTCGGAACTCAACAGGGAGATATGTCCAATAAATATATCAGTGTACAGTTTCTCAATACATATCATATCCTCACTACATCAGTCTCTCAAAAGAGAAAATAAAATAACTAATCTACTGAAGCTCTCCTCGGAAGGGGTACCGCTACTCTCCAATCATGGGTAGGGATCTAGCTCGCAACTCCCTCGCCTCAATCAACGACCGCAGAATCAGCAACACCCGCTAAGACTCTGCAAAACAAAGGAGAGGAAAGAAAGGGAGGGGGAAAACCCCCAAAGGGTGTGAGAACTACACCAAAAAGGGAGTTCTCAGTGGGTACCACCGTCAGGCCCGACGGTCTGCCCACCAAGTCCTCAAGAGACATAAAATAACCAAGGCAGTAAGAACTGAACAAGAAAGCTGAAGACACTCAACAGCTATCATGCCCTTATCTAAAGGCTTAACCTCTCACATAACGGTCAAAGTACTCACACGACACGGGACCACCGTCAAACCTAACGGCTCCCAACAACACTAGTACTGGTCTAAACACAGCTACTAGACTCTACTCAGCCCCCAGGCACGAGTGCAACAATGAAGGTATCTGACCGAGTAAACCCAATCAAATGGGCCGGTATAAAACCGAGTACTGCCTGCTCTGCTGTCGAACTCAAGAACTCATTTGTGGGAATACTGACCGACTACTGACCGGTACGGCCGCATCCCAAAATAGGTGACAGACCGACTACTGACCGGTACGGTCGCACCCAAAATAAGTGACAGACCGGCTCCTGACCGGCACGGTTGCACATTAAATAAGTGACAGACCGGCTCCTGACCGGCACGGTTGCACATTAAATAAGTGACAGACCGGCTCCTGACCGGCACGGTCGTACACTAAATAAGTAGAAAACCCCGCCCACTAGAGAAATCTGATAACCAATCTGGTGCATAAATAAATGTCCGGTCAACCGCCCAATATCCGCGGTTGCCGCAATACCCTGCCGTCTATAATCCAGCACAACCCGTCCCTGACACCAATGTCCCGGCTACACTACCCCCGACCCCTGCTCGCACCCGAGCGACACAGACCGCCTGACTAACACAGAAGGAGAAAGGAATAACATGGTTTCTCCTAAGTCAAGTTCCAAAAAGTAGTGTAGCAGTAAAAGATGGCCTAACCAGATGACCATATAAGCATGCAAATGTCCTTCACTTAGCAAGTTAAGTATAGGTGACCAATTCTTACAAGAACTAAGGCATACTATCGCTTAAGTATCCAGTGTACAAGAATGTCAAATGCCAACCTTTGCACATGCATAAACAATCTCCAACCAGATAAATCATGATATTCTCCTTAACATAATATTCCCAAAGTATTAGACCACATACCTTTATGCAAGATATAGCTATTTACTAGTATCTAGTCTCCTGGAGATGCAAGTGCTACTAAAAGTCCATAATCTCATACAAGCATGCTGTCAATCACATAGGGTAAGTCCCTTAGGTAAGCATTTACAATTCATCATCATGAATATATAAATGCTGCAAGTCCTCGATAATATTTAACGTGAATATAAATCTTGCAATTCCCTTTATACAACCATCCTTCCTAGCTTACCTCACAATAACATACAATTATTGCACCTTAAACATGCATGCATTCTAATATAAGAATTAGAGAACCGTCCACCGGTTCTGGGAACAAAGCACCCACCTGAAACGCTTTCCGCAGGCAAAGCCGAAGTCGGGGAAGCGCCGGATCCTCAAACTGACGAAACCTCGAAAATCGTGCCGCACGCGCGCACACTGCCGCGAATCACGAAAAATCCCCGGAAGCTCGAGCACAAATTAAAAATTACATAAGTCCAAGTCCATCGGCATAAAGGTAACCCACAGCACACTTAAAATACATACCTGCAAATATTAAGTCCACAGCACCCTCAAGAAGCTCCAATGCACCCATAAAATTCACTTAGGCCCACAGCACACACACACACTTCCCAGCACAAAATAATTCTCCAACACAACACTATGCTCACAATAAAATCATATAACCACCTACAACTCCAATGCACAACACATATACAACTCATAGCACCATCAGCATGCTCACTTAAACACCAGTACACATTAGATCCACAATCCCCCCCCTTTTACAAGCTCCAAGCATACTAATAGTTAATATCCACACATACACAAACCCTTAATCCCACCTTTACACAGTACCAACAACAACAGCCACAAGTCCACTATAACATCTGCATGATCATAATACAAATGCTCACTTTCACAAAGCACACTCCAAAATTTCACAATCCTTAATATACTCACCAAAATTCTCAGCATCATCTCTGCTCCAACACAACCAACCAGCAGCACCAAGATCACAGCCAACCCAAGTCACCCATATCCAGCATCTGTCCACACCAAAGCAAGGAAAAGAAATAGAAAGAATCCATTAAAATCGGCCAAACCCCGATCCCCAAGCTTACTGGGCAAACCAGCCCTCGGTCGCCGAAAATGCGGCGCGCCCATGCGAGAAATTTCCTGCGCACGTGCCGCAGCGCGCCGCCCAGCCGTTGCCCGCATGGCGCCCGCGCTAGCCGCCTGCCGCGCGGCGCCCGCGCGCAGCTGCGCGCAGCCCTGGAGCATGCCGCGCAGCACCAGGTGCCTGCCGCGCGGCGCCTGCACACCAGCCGCGCGGCACCTGGCCTGCCGCGCGGCGCCCCATACCTGCAGCGCGGTGCCCTGGCGAGCCCGCCCTGCTGCGCGGCACCCAGGCGCGCCCGCCTGGTGCGCCCGCACGCTGCGCGGCGCCCAGGCGCGCCCGCCTGCTGCGCAGCGCCCAGCCGCACATTGCGCAGCGCCCTGCTGCGCGCGCCTGCGCAGCAGCCTGTGCCAGCCGCGCGCGCCCATGTGCGCCCGCGCGGCTCCCCCAGCTGCAGCCACCAACTCCTCGGACAAGCAGTCTGTCAACAGCAACCCACACACCAACATCACCCAAAAACTGAAACCGACACCATTAAATTCCTCCAACAAAACCCAAGCTCTCACAAAAATCTGCACTAACAACATACCTTGCCGAAGCTCGTCACGCGCTCTCCGCTCGTCTCTACTCGGCAACTAGTAGGGGGGTCCACACCACAAGCACACTTCACAAAATCCCTCATTTCCTTCTTCTTCTTCCTTCTTTTCTTCTTTTTTCCCTCCTTCACTCATTCCTCTGTTCACTTGTCTTTCCTCTGTTTTTGCAGGGGAGAAGGCGATGAGGTGGCGGCTAATTAATGTGGCTCATTAATTAGAGAAGTGCATGGCAGCTAATTAAGCCAAAAACCAAAGAACCCCCTAGGATAAAATAAAATCTCAATAAAATCCTTTATACACCCTTCCTCTTTCTACAACACAGATAAAGCAACCAAATTAATTAAATTTCTTAATTAATTAATTAATTCCTTTCTAGCCCACCATAACTCACTTTTTGCTCTCGGGGCCTCCGCACCAGTCCGGAACCTCCCGAACTCCGCTGTAATCTGAAAATACATATGTCCACAGTTTCTCCCCCTCAAAAAGCTCAACTGTGGAGTCGGTGTGCTCAATCCAAAAACCGGCTCCAATAATTGCCAGTTCCAACTCACTTTTCGCCTTCGGGTCCTCCGCGTCAGTTCGGAACCTCCCGAACTCCGCTGTAATCATAAAGTACACCTGTTCCAAGTATTTTCCCTTTTTTTTGTACACCACAGTGGAGTCGAGGCTTTGCCAAAACCAGTCCTCTAACGGCGCACAATGCCCGAAAAATCCGATTCAAGCTGGGGCTTCCGCGTTGATCCGAATCTACCCAAACTCAACTGTAAACATAATTTGAACTCGTCCAAAGCAAATCCTCCGCACCACGCCATCTTGCGAGGTCGGTGCACTAACCGAAATCCCAGTACTCTATAGCTGGTCTATCGATTGGGTCGATTGTGCACTTCATGTGCTAGTGGTTGCATACCATTCTTTGGTTCTCCCATCTTGGGCATTTTGATAGAGACATGATAGCTGTTGAGAGTCTCCAGCTTCCTTATTTCAGTCTTTACGGCTTTAGTTAGTTTTTATCTCTTGAGGACTTAGTGGGCAGACCGTCGGGTCTGGCGGTGTTACCCACTGAGAACTCCCTTTTTGGTGTAGTTCTCACACCCTTTGGGGGTTTTACCCCTCCTTTTTCCTTCCTCTCCTTTGTTTGCAGAGTCTTAGCGGGTGTTGCTGATTCTGCGGTTGTTGATCGAGGCGAGGGAGTCGCGATCTAGATCCCTACCCGTCGTTGGAGAGTAGCGGTACCCCCCCTTCAGAGGAGATCTTCATTAGATTAGTAATTTTATTTCCTCTTTTGAGAGACTGTTGTAGTGAGGATGATATGTATTGAGAGCCTGTACACAGATGTATTTATTGGAGATACCTCCCTGTTGAGCTATGAGTTTTGTATCTGAGGATATTGTATGAATATCATTTTTGGGAGGTGGACCTTGTTGCATTATTTTCCAGTTGTACAGTGGCTGATTTTATTTTTACAACAATTTTATCTTATAGCTCTGATATCTGTTAGCTGTAGCACTTTTCTTGCAGGAAGGACGCTTCGCCTATGCGGAGTTTGGCATAGGTGGCGGATCTGTTGGCGAGCCCGGGTCGCAGTTTCGACCCCGGGGCGTGACAGATTAGGTTGGTATCAGAGCCTAGGTTGTAGGTCATGGTGGACTTAGAAACCCTAGGCTTATGGTTTGACCCTTGGTTGACTTCGTGAGAGTCGTGATTTTTAGCTAGAGTCCTGATTGAGTTTTATACCTCTCCCAGGGGACGGGACGAGTGACCGGCATGTTTATTCTCCTAAGTGATTATGTTGGCTGCAGACAACATAATGCCGTGGAATGGGTGACATGTTCTAGACTTTCGCTGGATTGGGTCGAGTGGCTTTTGTGTGCTGATTTGTGGTTTCGTCGTGGCGAGCTGTGTCTCCCCGACGCTGGGTTTTGACCCGTGTGCTTCCTGTCATAGCAGTTGAGTTTGAGCGGTTGGTTTTGGGCCGGATACCCGGATTGAGGTCAGAGAGTTCCGGACCCAGATGACAGGATCGTTTGAGGCCTATCAGCGGCAGAGTGAGCGAGCAGCTGGTTTTAGTGACACAGTTGTCGGAGCAGCGGGCAGCTCGACAGTGCCTCCTTCTGAGACCACCCGGTTGCAGTATCCTCAGGGGCGGGGATTTCTGTGGCACCGATGGAGTGAGTAGCCTCCTCTGTGCCAATGTTTAGTGCCGAGGCACCGAGGCAGGGTGGATAGTTGACAGCTGGTGAGCTGAGGGAATGCGATCGATCTATTGAGCCAGATTTGGTAGATGAACCACCCCGACTCGTAAGTTTGAGTTTGGAGCCTTTGGAGGCAGAGTCGTGGTTGGTGGCGATGGAGTGATCAATTGAGAGCCTCCCTGTGCTAGAGAATTTTGCGGTTGTTGAACTGCGCGCTCCATGTTAGAGGGACGAGGCGCACAGGATATGTGTGATTGGGAGTCGATTGCGCAAGGATACCTTTCAGTTATTCAGTCCCTCCGTTGCAGGTTTTGACGCCTCGACGGAGTAGGCATTGTGTATGGAGCGTGGCGCTGCAGTTCCTTTGGATAGGGATATGCCGCTAGAGGCGAGTTCAGGATATTGGCGCTTGGCGTCGGGTGATGGAGGACAAATCGGGCGGCAGAAGCACTTCTGATTTCTTTCCCAGGATGGCGGGTTCCTGAGATGCCAGAGATCGGGTGGACCCCGATGGCCGCATCAGAATCTATATCAGAGTGGCGCAGCGGTAGCGTGGATTTGCTATATGCGGAGGACCTTATTCGTCGCCTCAGTGTGAGCAGAGACAGAGGTCGTGCTCCCTTTGTGTTTGGTCTAGATTTTTCCTTGCAGATTGAGCGACAACCGCCGGCATCGAATGGATGAATCTGTGCCGCCTGGTTGGAGGGCGCCACGGCAGTGGATGGAGTTGTTGCAAGTGTGATTTCATCACAGCAGCCGGAGTTAGAGCATGTTGCATTTCTGCATGGACTAGAGGCAGAATTACTACCACGTGCACTAGAAGTACAAGTTTCTGTTGTTGTTGTGCATGTGGAGGAGACTTTTGGATCATATCCAATGCAGCTGAGGCCGCGAGTTGTACCGGCAGGCTTACTGGTAATTGTGGCGGTTCGGTGTTTCGACCCAGTGCTTGGATTTGGATTGGTATAGTGCCACAGGATGTTAGACTACAGAAAGAGAGGACTTTGACCTTCTGTGAGGCAGACGAGAGGAGGCTTGATGGTTGAGATAGGTATAGCACACAGGTTATAGCGACAGTGTGTGAGGTGCTTCCGGCGGCACCGGGACTCAAGGATATCTCTGTTGCCCACGAGATTCCGGGTGTGATTTCACCTGAGCTGTTGACGATGCCGCCGGTTAGGGAGATAGAGATTGCGTTTGACGTGGTTCGGGAAACCGCACCACCCTTGATAGCACCTCATTGGATATCGCCTGTAGAGCTGAGAGAGATGATGGCACTGTTGCGGGATCTGATGGATCGAGGGGTCTGTTTGACCTAGTGCCACGCCGTTGATACACGGTGGTGATGCCACGTCGTTGATGCATGACTGTGAGGGTCCTTTTATGGTTCGAGTGTAGACAGGTCCGGGTGGTATCTAGGACCTTTTGATGGAGCTATATGCAGGCAGTTATTGTATGATGCGAGTACCTACTCAGAATCAGACAGCCGAGGATCGTGTCTAGATGGCGTTCAGGACACGGTAGGACATCTCGAGCTCACAGTAAGGCCAAGTGGATTAATTAATGCCCTGCCACTTTTATGATTTGAGGAATTATGCTCCAGCTATACTTGATTGGATTGGTAACAAGATTCTCCAGGGATATTTTGATTTACTCCCAGAGCGATGTGGAGCACGAGGAGCACTTGTGGATGTGCTACCATGCCCGTGTGGATGAAGTGGTATGCCAAGTTATTGAGGTACAAGTTGTAGCTCCAGAAGCATACCTTCTTGGGTCACTTTATTCGAGCCGTAGGAGCGGCGGTGGAAATCCGGCCACTGTGGATACTAATTGGAGATTGGTTGAGACCAATATTTATTCTTGAGGTGAGGAACTTCTGGGACTTGACAGTGCCAGGAGAGCACGGCTAATGGATAATCAAACTGATACCAGCGCCGAGGCTAGTATTACCAGTGTTGGGAGAGAGATCTGCGAGTTTTAGTGATGCCTCTTGAAGCGACTGTGGAATTACCATTGGGTTATTGTTGAGCATTTTGGATTACCCCGACAGGGCCACTATGATGGCGGATACCTGGAGCAGGAAGCTGTCTGGGGTTGAGTTTGATGATTCCACAGCTGGCGCTGTGTGGACTGTTAAGGTAAACAGGGCTTGTGGTTGTGTCCCTGAGGGTTCCTTTGGATGATAGACCGCGGCTGAGTAGTTCACTCGGATGGTCAAGAGTCGGGAGTGACCGAGTGAGGACCCCTCCTTGTTAGGGCTCTTTTCCTTATTGGATAATCGTGTGAGTGTGCTTCGGGTTGCCTTGGTGGAGTTGACACAGGTTGTGGTATGGTGCGTGTTGCACTGGCGGTTATTTTGTTTCCCCCAGCTTTTGATGGAGCCCCTGTTGTGTTTCATGTCTCAGCTCAGGAAGGTTATGTTTTTTGATCCCTCGACCGTGATTGACTCGCCCTATTTGAGATCTAGGAATGTTTGCAGTACGAGGGACGCCCGTTGCGAATTCTGGCTTGTGAGATTAGAGGTTGCGCAATCGGGCTATGCCGTACTGGTTGTTGTTGTTGTTGTTGAGGAGTAATCACGGGGAGTGAGAGGTGACTTGGGAAGCTAGAGACAGTGATGATGAGTACTTACCCTTGGTGTTTGTGTCTTCTGGTGGAATCGAGCTAGTTTCGAGGACGAAACTTTCTTTAGTGGGGGAGGATGTGGTGACCCGGATCTCTGCAGGGCTTCTACAGTGTGACCGGCAGCTTCTGGAGGCCTATGTGGCATGTCGGCGGTGTTTGTGCGCCAATTTGGACCCAAGTGATGGACTTCGGGCTTAAAATGGATCACGTGGGTAATCGGGGGACCCCGTCGGATGTTTAGAGGTGGTTTCGCGCAAAACGGATATCAAATTTAGACTCAGTGCGAAATTCGAATTAAAAACATCTTTCCGGATGCCTTCGGCAATTTTTAGGAATGGAATTTGGCAAATCGGACGCCGGATTTGGACTCAGCGCGCGAAAACAATCAAAATGGGCTATTTACCTGCATTTTTCGGAATTTCGAACAGTAAAGTTACTGTTCACGGCCGGAACAGTGATTCCGGCGACCGGCCGGCAACGGGCAGCGGCGGAGCGCGGCGGCGCGGGCTCGGGCAGGCGGCGGAGCGGCGGCGGGCAGGCGCGCGGGCGCGCGGGCAGGTGCGCGGTCCACGCGGCCGGCGTGCACTGGAGGGAGGACACGTGGCGGCTTCCCATTGGACGGCTCACTGGTCGTGGGTTACGGAACGGCGCGGGTGTATGGTGCACCGGGCCCGAACACGTGGCAGTTGTCTATTGGTTTGGTTTATAGGGTTTCGTGCATCGGGTGCAGCAGGCAGAGGGATGACACGTGGCGGCTTCCCATTGGTCGGGGTACTGTGCAGGGCAGGTGGGCAGGTGGCCGTACGCGCGCGGGGAAGGCGCGCGACCTGCGCGGGGCAGGCACGGTCGGCGCCACGTGGCGCGACCGCAGTGGCCGGTTTTGCTGTACGCTGTTCGGCGGCCATGTGGCATGCGGTGATTGGTTCATTTTGGTGTTTCCTGTTCTGGGGATACAACGGGTATTTTCTGAATTGTTTGTTTTGGATTTACTCAAGGTTGCAATCCGAGAGGCTTTGTGTCACGCCCCGGGGTCGAACTGCGACCCGGGCTCGCCAACAGATCCGCCGTCTGTACGGAAACTGCCGTACAGACGAAGCGTCTAACCTGCAAAAGAGATCTAAAGCTAACAAGTATCAGAGCTGAAAGGAAGCTGAAACACTAAGCGGTGAAAAGTCCAAGTACACCAGTCCACTAGCACCCCAAGATAAGTACAAAAGTGGAAACTGAAAAGTACAAGAGACACTACACCGACACCACCGACTCGGGTAGGAGCTAGCCAGCCACGCGCAAACCTCGGTCAGAAAGCTCCGAATGAGCCAAACCCGGAACGGTCGCCTCAGGAACACCTGTCATCACAGCGGGTGTGAGATCTACTGCAACAGTCAGATCTCAGTGGGCACCAAAACTAACCCCACGGTACACCCACTCAGTCTGCTGGAGACAAAAACACAGATAGACAGATAGATAGATAGATAGATAGATAGATAGATAGATAGATAACTGGAAAAGAATCTATCGCTACATGTCTCAATGCAATGCTGGAAGTAAGTTCTCAGTCTCTCTCACGGGAGGCCTGGAAACTACGAGCGTCTGCGCCCCCTACAGCCCTTATCAAACAAGAACATGCTGTAGGCTTAGGCGCCCATAGTTTCCGCCCCCGCACCGGGACTGCTAGAACTCTACAAGATACTAGAAGGCCACCTCAATCCCTTCTAGTAACCACCTGGTGACTCGGCCAGGGCATAACTATCTATCTGGTAACTCAGCCAGTGATATCTACACATCTGGTAACTCAGCCAGTGATTTATACCCCTCTGGTAACTCTGCCAGTGGTATCTACTCATCTGGTAACTCAGCCAGTGATTCATACCCATCTGGTAACTCCGCCAGTGGTATCTGCTCATCTGGTAACTCAGCCAGTGATTCATACCCATCTGGTAACTCTGCCGGTGGTATCTGCTCATCTGGTAACTCAGCCAGTGATTCATACCCATCTGGTAACTCTGCCAGTGGTATCTGCTCATCTGGTAACTCAGCCAGTGATTCATACCCCTCTGGTAACTCTGCCAGTGGTATCTACTCATCTGGTAACTCAGCCAGTGATTCATACCCATCTGGTCTCGTATACTCTAACGATGCGACTAACACTCGTGTCCAAGTCGGAAACGACAACCCTCGACTTGCACGACTGATCCGCAAATACCTGATAGTAAGGATACGATACCTTTGCATTCGGAAGCATAAAAGGGCATTCCGTAGTTCATTGGGAGAAACCAACCCACCTGCGATCCATCCGCGAAAACCGTGCGCCAAACGGAGGTCCCGATGCGATCCTGCAGCTCCACGCGGCAAAACACGCGCCACCGGCCACGTGAGAAGCTAACACTATGCCACAACTGCGAGATAAGAAGAGGGACCGGGATCAGAAAAACATGCGGCTAAAACCGCGCTCACAAAAGGCGAAAGAAACCCATCCGGCGACGAGAAACGCCGCGCGTTGCACGGAAAACCCATCGCGCACACACGCCGCGGCGCGTCGCCGAGTCGCAGCCTGCGCGGCTAATGCGGCGCAGCTGCACGGCCCCTAAAACCCAGCCGTGCGGCGCTGGCCCAGCCGCCCGCGCGGCGCCCAGCAAGCCCGCGCGGCACAAGGCCGCCCGCGCGGGGCCCCTGCAGCGCCGCGCGCCCGTGGGCGCGGCCTGCAGGCCCGCGGGGCACAAGGCCGCCCGCGCGGGGCCCCTGCAGCGCCGCGCGCCCAAGGGCGCGGCCTGCAGGCCCGCGCGGCGCAAGGCCGCCCGCGCGGGGCCCCTGCAGCGCCGCGCGCCCAAGGGCGCGGCCTGCAGGCCCGCGCGGCACAAGGCCGCCCGCGCGGGGCCCCTGCAGCGCCGCGCGCCCAAGGACGCGGCCTGCAGGCCCGCGCGGCACAAGGCCGCCCGCGCGGGGCCCCTGCAGCGCCGCGCGCCCAAGGGCGCGGCCTGCAGGCCCGCGCGGCACAAGGCCGCCCGCGCGGGGCCCCTGCAGCGCCGCGCGCCCAAGGGCGCGGCCTGCAGGCCCGCGCGGGGCCCCTGCAGGGCCGCGCGCCCACGGGCGCGGCCTGCAGGCCCGCGCGGCACAAGGCCGCCCGCGCGGGGCCCCTGCAGCGCCGCGCACCCAAGGGCGCGGCCTGCAGGCCCGCGCGGCGCAGGGCCGCCCGCGCGGGGCCCCTGCAGGGCCGCGCGCCCACGGGCGCGGCCTGCAGGCCCGCGCGGCACAAGGCCGCCCGCGCGGGGCCCCTGCAGCGCCGCGCACCCAAGGGCGCGGCCTGCAGGCCCGCGCGGCGCAGGGCCGCCCGCGCGGGGCCCCTGCAGGGCCGCGCGCCCACGGGCGCGGCCTGCAGGCCTGCGCGGCACAAGGCCGCCCGCGCGGGGCCCCTGCAGCGCCGCGCGCCCAAGGACGCGGCCTGCAGGCCCGCGCGGCACAAGGCCGCCCGCGCGGGGCCCCTGCAGCGCCGCGCGCCCAAGGGCGCGGCCTGCAGGCCCGCGCGGCACAATGCCGCCCGCGCGGGGCCCCTGCAGCGCCGCGCGCCCAAGGGCGCGGCCTGCAGGCCCGCGCGGCGCAGGGCCGCCCGCGCGGGGCCCCTGCAGGGCCGCGCGCCCACGGGCGCGGCCTGCAGGCCCGCGCGGCACAAGGCCGCCCGCGCGGGGCCCCTGCAGCGCCGCGCACCCAAGGGCGCGGCCTGCAGGCCCGCGCGGCGCAGGGCCGCCCGCGCGGGGCCCCTGCAGGGCCGCGCGCCCACGGGCGCGGCCTGCAGGCCCGCGCGGCACAAGGCCGCCCGCGCGGGGCCCCTGCAGCGCCGCGCGCCCAAGGACGCGGCCTGCAGGCCCGCGCGGCACAAGGCCGCCCGCGCGGGGCCCCTGCAGCGCCGCGCGCCCAAGGGCGCGGCCTGCAGGCCCGCGCGGCGCAGGGCCGCCCGCGCGGGGCCCCTGCAGGGCCGCGCGCCCAAGGGCGCGGCCTGCAGGCCCGCGTGGCGCAGGGCCGCCCGCGCGGGGCCCCCGCAGGGCCGCGCGCCCACGGGCGCGGCCCGCGGGCCCGCGCGGCACCTTGCAGTGCCGCGCGCACAGCGCGCGGCCTGCAAGGTCGCGCGGCACAGGGGTTGCCCGCGCGGCACCCCTGCAGTGCCGCGCGCCCAGCGCGCGGCCTGCAGGGCCGCGCGGCCCCAAGGCCGCCCGCGCGGCACCTTACAGTGCCGCGCGCCCCGCGCGGCCTGCAAGGCCGCGCGGCACAGGGGCCGCCCGCGCGGCACCCCTGCAGGGCCGCGCGCCCCGCGCGGCCTGCCAGGCCGCGCGGCACAGGGGATGCCTGCGCGGCACCCCTGCAGGGCCGCGCGCCCCGCGCGGCCTGCCAGGCCGCGCGGCACAGGGGATGCCCGCGCGGTACCCCAGCTGGGCCGCGCGCCCCGCGCGGCCTGCCAGGCCGCGCGGCACAGGGGATGCCCGCGCGGCACCCCTGCAGTGCCGCGCGCCCAGCGCGCAGCCTGCAGGGCCGCGCGGCACCATGCCGCCCCCGTGCAGCCCGGCGCCCTGCTGTCCCACTTTGGCAGCAGGGCGCAGCTGCGCGCGGCGCCCAAGCGCCCCCCTCCCGGCCACGCGCCGGACACCTAGCCGCACGGCTCCGGCCACCGGGGAGAAGAAAAGAGTGAAAAGGATGAAATAAATAAACATAAACCAACCTCCTCGCGGCACGCCGGTCCTCCATCGGCCCTCGTCCACGCTCGGAGAAGAAAACGCCCAAGAAAAGCTTCCTCCAAAGCCCTCTTCTTCTTCTTCTCCTTCTTCTTCACTTTCCTTTTCTTTCTTTCTTTCTCTTTTTCCTTCTGCAGCAGAGGTGGAGGGGGTGGGGTTTTTATAAAGAAAAGCTTTATATAAATTAATTAACTTAATTAATTTAATTCCAAAAACCCAACTCCAACTCACTTTTTGCCCTCGGGCCCTCCGCCGCCGCCCGGAACCTCCCGAGCTCCGCTGTAAATCCAAAATACACGCGCTCACAGCTTTTTCTCTTCAAAAAGCTCAACCGTTGAGTCGGGGTGCTCAAATCAAATACCGGCTCCAAAAATGCCAGTTCCGACTCACTTTTTGCCTCCGGGTCCTCCGCGTCAGTCCGGAACCTCCCGAACCTCGCTGTAAATCAGAAGTACACCTGCTCCAAGTGTTTCCCAATTTTTCTGCAACCAAAAGCGGTGTCGGAGCTTCCCGTAGCAGTCACCTAACGCGTACAAAGCCCGAAACAAGCAGAGGCCTCCGCGGGGATCCAAATCAACCCGAACTCCTCTGAAACACAAGTGGGACACATCCAAGGCAAAATCCTCCGCACCACACCATCCTGCAAGGTCGGTGCGTCATCCAAATCCCGGTGTTCTACACTCTCCCCCCCTTAAAAGGGTTTCGTCCTCGAAATCCAACAAAATCCATACTTAGGAGGGTAAATCAAAAACAAAAGGGATAGAAGATCCTCAGATTGCCCAAGGCTCTCAAGTGGTCACTCACATTCCTCAAGCTGACAACACTGAACCTTCCCCAAAGGCAGGATTCGACTGCAAAATTCTTTGGTTTCACCAACAAGAATCGCATCGGTCGATGAGGATAACGCAGTCCTCGCCCATCACCAAGGAAGGGAAAGCAAAACAAAACCTTCGGGGTTCAAAAAGGCCTCATCCAGCCTGATCACAACTCGAGGGTCCACAACCCGCAAAACTCGTTTCTATATATATAACTCTCAGGCTGGAAATTTCCCACGATTCGAGAACTCAAAAACCGAAGTTCAAGCCTCCTTAAGGCAAAACTCCCCAGCTGCTTCATAGCCACCAAAGCTCCAGTTCCACAAAACATGGATCACCTCCCCTTGAGAGGGGGAAAACTTCAACCTCGAGAACCTTCTCTCGATTCCGGCACTCAATTCCCAGGGTTACACAGCTCGCCTAAACAGGGCATACTGAACAAAATGCCCTCGCCGGGATAAAGCAATCATACATCCTTGCAAAATCTATCACCGGCGTTACCTCAACCTGACCTCCTGAGTGTCCAAGCACTTTAGGTTCGAGGGTTCTGAACAATCCCATGACCTCTCTATCACGGCAATAACCGGATCAAAGCTGGTATCCTCCTCAGCTTTGCCTCTCGCAAGTTACACTGGCCTTGCCTAGTCCAAGAGCTTCTGATCTCTGACTTTAACATGGGTCCAGGCCCAATCCAAACGGTATCTCACCTCGTTGGGTCCTCCGTCGCTCACGCGGCTGAATCACAAGGCCTAAACACAAAAAATTTCGATGCCCAAGTGCAACTCTCAAAGCTAGGCAACCGACTTCTTCCTCCATAGAAGTTGTAGCACCATCCACAAGAGCCCCTCAAGCTCCAAGTCGCTTCGGAGGTAAGCAAAAACCCAAGATGGTAACACCACCAACCCGTCCTGTGAAACAGGGAAAAACACAGCTCACAAATCAGTAGGGCATTAGCCAATCTACTTGACCACGCAAACCGCTCAAACTGCCCTACTGATTCCGGACCAGTATCCAGGCACAGCCCTCGGCTGTAAGGTTCCACAATGACACCAACCACTCGAAGGCATCTGCCCAAGCACAAGGCGAGACTAAACAAGTTCGAACCTTACAAGGACTCGCACGGTTGTATGCCCATAACGTGACATCACCACGGTGTAACAACCGCCTGGATCCTCACTGTCGTATCTCCACGACGAGGCACTAGGTCTCAGAGACCTCTCGATCCGTCAAAACTCACAGCTGCGCTCACAGCTCTCCCTGTCTCACGGTTGATACTCCACGAGGTGCTGTCGAAGTTGGCGCGGTTACCAAACCACGTCAAAGACTGTCTCGATCCCAGTCCCAATCAAGTAACTACCTGGTAACTCGGCCAGGGGCATCAACCACCTGGTAACTCGGCCAGGGGCAAGTAACCTCCTGGTAACTCAGCCAGGGGCAGGTAACCTCCTGGTAACTCAGCCAGGGCATCAAATATCTCCTCGCATGCTATAAAAATACACTCCTCCTGACCAGGTCTACGGAGGGTCAATGTCTTCTCTTTCGACAATCCATGATAGCATAAATTGGGACGACCGATTCCTATCCAACCTCGTATCAACACCCCAGCTCCGATGTAGGACTAACATCTCGATGATCAATCCAAGGTCTTAGTTGCACTGGCAGGACAGGCAGCACTCATCCACGTGCTTCACGTGATCTGAAAATCGATCCAAACGTGCAAAACCATCAGTCCTGACACTGGCCCACACGAAGGTATCCCCGCTTTACCGAAACGCACACACGGCGTTGGCATTAAGCAAGCTCTAACCCGACGGCCACACCAGGTGAAACGCGATCCTCAACCCTGACGAAGAATGCGGCCCATGCAGCAGGGAAACTCACATCCTGGCACTGCTGCTAAAGCGAGCACTGTCGAGAACCTCCTGGTCTCTGTCTCCTCTGAGGCCCCTGATCCAGAGGGTGGAAACACGGCAACCTCGAATCACGCGACTATCACAAAATCGGCGATGCCGGAGCTCTCTCTCCGAAGCGGGTCCCCCGCTCACCGTCTCCCTCGGACGGGATCACTGATCCTCGGTCAAACCATCGAGCATGCACGCTCACTGCAACCACGGTCGGCAATCGCCGAAAATGCACAAAGAGATAGGCATCTTGAGGCGGTTCCCACTCGAACACAACCAACCTCTAAGCCTCATCCTGGGCGTCCAGGGATACCCCGCTCAACTGTCACAGAAACTCACCCCAGAACATCAACTGCGCTCCCGATGGTCCAACAAGACGAAACCGACGCCACCAGCTCTCTTGGCGTCCCAAAGAAAAGTACATAACCAAGCGCCCTGATGCTTATCCTGGATGAACAGATCCTCGAACAAATCTTCCATAACAGCGTTCCAGTTCTCGGCCTCTCACGGCTCCAACTCGGTCCCGAAATCTTCAAGGGATGGAACTGGATGCGGTACACAACCTATCAGTAACCTCTCGCTGCTTCCGCACCATCAATGGTGCGATCAGGAACAGAAATCGACAAAGTCGCGGCCGGAGGTACTACTGACGATACTCCGGGAGATGCTCTCGGTCCAAGCATGTGCATCACTCGCTCCATGCTCTCTCTTCCTGGCGCCGTAACGCCTCAAATACCAGAACTGCTAGGGCCTGGATCTCTCAAGCCTCTCTCGGCTCTATCCAATTAGCTTTCCGCTATACGAGCCCCTCATCCCAGGTCAAACACGCCCTCGCCGTCGCACGGCGTCTCTGAAGCATCCAAAAACCACTGCAACAGAAAAACATTAGGACCAAGACTCTCTCGTCCTGAACAAACGAAAGTCTAAACATGTTAACCTTTCTAAAGCATCATGCTGTCTGCAGCCAACACGATCACCTTTAGAGAAATAACATGCGAGGTCACTCACCCCAATCCTCAGGGGGAGGTACACCCTCAGACAAGACTCTCGCTAAGGTCACAACTCACACGACAGTCTTCCCACTGTCCAGCCAAAAGCCTAGGGTCTCTAAGTCCCCAACGACCTATAATCCTAGGCTCTGATACCACCTAATCTGTCACGCCCCGGGGTCGAACTGCGACCCGGGCTCGCCAACAGATCCGCCGTCTATACGGAAACTGCCGTACAGACGAAGCGTCTAACCTGCAAAAGAGATCTAAAGCTAACAAGTATCAGAGCTGAAAGGAAGCTGAAACACTAAGCGGTGAAAAGTCCAAGTACACCAGTCCACTAGCACCCCAAGATAAGTACAAAAGTGGAAACTGAAAAGTACAAGAGACACTACACCGACACCACCGACTCGGGTAGGAGCTAGCCAGCCACGCGCAAACCTCGGTCAGAAAGCTCCGAATGAGCCAAACCCGGAACGGTCGCCTCAGGAACACCTGTCATCACAGCGGGTGTGAGATCTACTGCAACAGTCAGATCTCAGTGGGCACCAAAACTAACCCCACGGTACACCCACTCAGTCTGCTGGAGACAAAAACACAGATAGACAGATAGATAGATAGATAGATAGATAGATAGATAGATAACTGGAAAAGAATCTATCGCTACATGTCTCAATGCAATGCTGGAAGTAAGTTCTCAGTCTCTCTCACGGGAGGCCTGGAAACTACGAGCGTCTGCGCCCCCTACAGCCCTTATCAAACAAGAACATGCTGTAGGCTTAGGCGCCCATAGTTTCCGCCCCCGCACCGGGACTGCTAGAACTCTACAAGATACTAGAAGGCCACCTCAATCCCTTCTAGTAACCACCTGGTGACTCGGCCAGGGCATAACTATCTATCTGGTAACTCAGCCAGTGATATCTACACATCTGGTAACTCAGCCAGTGATTTATACCCCTCTGGTAACTCTGCCAGTGGTATCTACTCATCTGGTAACTCAGCCAGTGATTCATACCCATCTGGTAACTCCGCCAGTGGTATCTGCTCATCTGGTAACTCAGCCAGTGATTCATACCCATCTGGTAACTCTGCCGGTGGTATCTGCTCATCTGGTAACTCAGCCAGTGATTCATACCCATCTGGTAACTCTGCCAGTGGTATCTGCTCATCTGGTAACTCAGCCAGTGATTCATACCCCTCTGGTAACTCTGCCAGTGGTATCTACTCATCTGGTAACTCAGCCAGTGATTCATACCCATCTGGTCTCGTATACTCTAACGATGCGACTAACACTCGTGTCCAAGTCGGAAACGACAACCCTCGACTTGCACGACTGATCCGCAAATACCTGATAGTAAGGATACGATACCTTTGCATTCGGAAGCATAAAAGGGCATTCCGTAGTTCATTGGGAGAAACCAACCCACCTGCGATCCATCCGCGAAAACCGTGCGCCAAACGGAGGTCCCGATGCGATCCCGCAGCTCCACGCGGCAAAACACGCGCCACCGGCCACGTGAGAAGCTAACACTATGCCACAACTGCGAGATAAGAAGAGGGACCGGGATCAGAAAAACATGCGGCTAAAACCGCGCTCACAAAAGGCGAAAGAAACCCATCCGGCGACGAGAAACGCCGCGCGTTGCACGGAAAACCCATCGCGCACACACGCCGCGGCGCGTCGCCGAGTCGCAGCCTGCGCGGCTAATGCGGCGCAGCTGCACGGCCCCTAAAACCCAGCCGTGCGGCGCTGGCCCAGCCGCCCGCGCGGCGCCCAGCAAGCCCGCGCGGCACAAGGCCGCCCGCGCGGGGCCCCTGCAGCGCCGCGCGCCCGTGGGCGCGGCCTGCAGGCCCGCGCGGCACAAGGCCGCCCGCGCGGGGCCCCTGCAGCGCCGCGCGCCCAAGGGCGCGGCCTGCAGGCCCGCGCGGCGCAAGGCCGCCCGCGCGGGGCCCCTGCAGCGCCGCGCGCCCAAGGGCGCGGCCTGCAGGCCCGCGCGGCACAAGGCCGCCCGCGCGGGGCCCCTGCAGCGCCGCGCGCCCAAGGACGCGGCCTGCAGGCCCGCGCGGCACAAGGCCGCCCGCGTGGGGCCCCTGCAGCGCCGCGCGCCCAAGGGCGCGGCCTGCAGGCCCGCGCGGCACAAGGCCGCCCGCGCGGGGCCCCTGCAGCGCCGCGCGCCCAAGGGCGCGGCCTGCAGGCCCGCGCGGCGCAGGGCCGCCCGCGCGGGGCCCCTGCAGGGCCGCGCGCCCACGGGCGCGGCCTGCAGGCCCGCGCGGCACAAGGCCGCCCGCGCGGGGCCCCTGCAGCGCCGCGCACCCAAGGGCGCGGCCTGCAGGCCCGCGCGGCGCAGGGCCGCCCGCGCGGGGCCCCTGCAGGGCCGCGCGCCCACGGGCGCGGCCTGCAGGCCCGCGCGGCACAAGGCCGCCCGCGCGGGGCCCCTGCAGCGCCGCGCACCCAAGGGCGCGGCCTGCAGGCCCGCGCGGCGCAGGGCCGCCCGCGCGGGGCCCCTGCAGGGCCGCGCGGCCACGGGCGCGGCCTGCAGGCCCGCGCGGCACAAGGCCGCCCGCGCGGGGCCCCTGCAGCGCCGCGCGCCCAAGGACGCGGCCTGCAGGCCCGCGCGGCACAAGGCCGCCCGCGCGGGGCCCCTGCAGCGCCGCGCGCCCAAGGGCGCGGCCTGCAGGCCCGCGCGGCACAAGGCCGCCCGCGCGGGGCCCCTGCAGCGCCGCGCGCCCAAGGGCGCGGCCTGCAGGCCCGCGCGGCGCAGGGCCGCCCGCGCGGGGCCCCTGCAGGGCCGCGCGCCCACGGGCGCGGCCTGCAGGCCCGCGCGGCACAAGGCCGCCCGCGCGGGGCCCCTGCAGCGCCGCGCACCCAAGGGCGCGGCCTGCAGGCCCGCGCGGCGCAGGGGCCGCCCGCGCGGGGCCCCTGCAGGGCCGCGCGCCCACGGGCGCGGCCTGCAGGCCCGCGCGGCACAAGGCCGCCCGCGCGGGGCCCCTGCAGCGCCGCGCGCCCAAGGACGCGGCCTGCAGGCCCGCGCGGCACAAGGCCGCCCGCGCGGGGCCCCTGCAGCGCCGCGCGCCCAAGGGCGCGGCCTGCAGGCCCGCGCGGCGCAGGGCCGCCCGCGCGGCGCAGGGCCGCCCGCGCGGCGCAGGGCCGCCCGCGCGGGGCCCCTGCAGGGCCGCGCGCCCAAGGGCGCGGCCTGCAGGCCCGCGCGGCGCAGGGCCGCCCGCGCGGGGCCCCCGCAGGGCCGCGCGCCGACGGGCGCGGCCCGCGGGCCCGCGCGGCACCTTGCAGTGCCGCGCGCACAGCGCGCGGCCTGCAAGGTCGCGCGGCACAGGGGTTGCCCGCGCGGCACCCCTGCAGTGCCGCGCGCCCAGCGCGCGGCCTGCAGGGCCGCGCGGCCCCAAGGCCGCCCGCGCGGCACCTTACAGTGCCGCGCGCCCCGCGCGCCCTGCAAGGCCGCGCGGCACAGGGGCCGCCCGCGCGGCACCCCTGCAGGGCCGCGCGCCCCGCGCGGCCTGCCAGGCCGCGCGGCACAGGGGATGCCCGCGCGGCACCCCTGCAGGGCCGCGCGCCCCGCGCGGCCTGCCAGGCCGCGCGGCACAGGGGATGCCCGCGCGGTACCCCAGCAGGGCCGCGCGCCCCGCGCGGCCTGCCAGGCCGCGCGGCACAGGGGATGCCCGCGCGGCACCCCTGCAGTGCCGCGCGCCCAGCGCGCAGCCTGCAGGGCCGCGCGGCACCATGCCGCCCCCGTGCAGCCCGGCGCCCTGCTGTCCCACTTTGGCAGCAGGGCGCAGCTGCGCGCGGCGCCCAAGCGCCCCCCTCCCGGCCACGCGCCGGACACCTAGCCGCACGGCTCCGGCCACCGGGGAGAAGAAAAGAGTGAAAAGGATGAAATAAATAAACATAAACCAACCTCCTCGCGGCACGCCGGTCCTCCATCGGCCCTCGTCCACGCTCGGAGAAGAAAACGCCCAAGAAAAGCTTCCTCCAAAGCCCTCTTCTTCTTCTTCTCCTTCTTCTTCACTTTCCTTTTCTTTCTTTCTTTCTCTTTTTCCTTCTGCAGCAGAGGTGGAGGGGGTGGGGTTTTTATAAAGAAAAGCTTTATATAAATTAATTAACTTAATTAATTTAATTCCAAAAACCCAACTCCAACTCACTTTTTGCCCTCGGGCCCTCCGCCGCCGCCCGGAACCTCCCGAGCTCCGCTGTAAATCCAAAATACACGCGCTCACAGCTTTTTCTCTTCAAAAAGCTCAACCGTTGAGTCGGGGTGCTCAAATCAAATACCGGCTCCAAAAATGCCAGTTCCGACTCACTTTTTGCCTCCGGGTCCTCCGCGTCAGTCCGGAACCTCCCGAACCTCGCTGTAAATCAGAAGTACACCTGCTCCAAGTGTTTCCCAATTTTTCTGCAACCAAAAGCGGTGTCGGAGCTTCCCGTAGCAGTCACCTAACGCGTACAAAGCCCGAAACAAGCAGAGGCCTCCGCGGGGATCCAAATCAACCCGAACTCCTCTGAAACACAAGTGGGACACATCCAAGGCAAAATCCTCCGCACCACACCATCCTGCAAGGTCGGTGCGTCATCCAAATCCCGGTGTTCTACACTTTGGTTGGGGAATTTCGACCCCTTAGAGCCCTCAGGTCGAAGGGGGCTGAGAAGGAGAGTTGTTCTCCAGGAAGAGGAGCTTGCACCAGTCAAGTTTCGGATTTTTTGGCGGCACATATTTCTAGATTTCTATTTTACCGGCGCGGCGCGACGTTTTTTCTTCGGTGTTCTTCTCCGTCGCATTTCGGTGCACGAGCTCCCCCAGACTACCTCGAGCACCTTTTTCTGTGATTTTTGCGCCGTTGGCTTCAAGACAGGTAGGGCTTCAACTATCGTGTTTTGAGCTCTCCCTATTTCAGATATTTTCTTGGAGTTTTTCGAGCTTCTCTTTGACCCATTTTCTATTGCGGAGTATTGGACAGCACCGTGGTATTTCGGCGATATCTCCACAACTGGGCATCGGATTGAGACAATCCTTTGCACTTTTTTCATCTACTCGATGCAAGGATTATCGCAGTATTTTTCTTGGATTTTTCTGAAGTTTTCCCGAAGGTATATGTTTGTCCCCTTATCTGTGCATGGAATTACAGTTATGTTGCTGTATGGTTTTGCGCACCCTGTGTTGTGGAATTTGTAACTTGGCCTACGGTGCTCGGATTTGGGCGTGGAGGTACCCGTTTCGAAAGTCTCGACGTGAGGATCGCTGTGATATTTTTATTGGATTTTTATGGGCACTTTCAGCAGGTGAAATAAGTGTATCTTTGGGACTGATTTTCAGTGTGTTTGTACGTGGTTAATTTTGGGAATTGAAGTATAACTTTGGACCTTTTGTGGTACCCAGGAAGGTTCGCGAATGTTTTTGGAACACTTCTAGGAGCCGAGGTTGGCGGACATGTACCGTGGATACGGGTTCAGCAGATATGGTTAGCAAGTGGCCACGCTCTTTGTCGACCCCAGGTTTGCCTTGGATTGAGCACTTCAGGAGGGTAGGCTTAATTTGGTAACTGTATAAGGTTTTTATATTATAATGAATGTAAGTGCACTTGTGGGGATGTTACCCCTCTATGACTGATAGCAGGCATATTTGATGTACAACCGGTATGAGCGAGAGGTAAGCAAGGAATGGCCTACTTGGGGGGATTGGTATACCATAGCAGGAATACTTTAGCATGCTTTGCTAATATATGTTTCACCCACTATTATCGTTTCTGAGGACAAAAGCATGCTTGTATGGATATGTAGTTAGGCCATCTTTTACTGCTGCACTATTTATTGGAACTTGACTTAGGAGAAACCATGCTTTTCCTTTCTCCTTCTTTGTTAGTCAAGTGGTCGGTGTTGCTCGGGTTCGAGCAGGGGTCTGGGTAGTGTAGCCGGGACATTGGTGTCAGGGACGGGTTGTGTTGGATTGCGCTTGGCAGGGTTTGCGGTGACCGCGGACTTTGGGCGGTTGACCGGAGGTCGGTTATAGGACTTGATTATAGACGGCAGGGTACTGCGGCAACCGCGGATATTGGGCGGTTGACCGGATATTTATTTATGCATCAGATTGGGTATCTGATTTCTCTAGTGGACAGAGTTTCCCACTATTTGAGTACTTTTGCATCTGATTGAGGACCGAGGCTTTTTTTAGTGGTTGGGCTTTCCCACTTAGATCAGTGTCATGATCCAGTCCTGCTGACTTATTCTACTATGATACTTGTTACTCAGACCTTTGAGTCCTTGCGACTCCTATCCCCTGTCGGTGTTATGCATTGGCCGGCATACCCGATTTGGCAGGCACTTACCTTTGAGTCCTTGAGACTCCTATCCCCTGTCGGTGTTATGCATTGGCCGGCATACCCGATTTGGCAGGCACTAACCTTTGAGTCCTTGAGACTCCTATCCCCTATCGGTGTTATGCGTTGGCCCGCATACCCGATCTGGCAGGCACAGCAGGCAGTAACAGATTTACTAGTGGCACTAGGTTGAGGTCATGACAGGCATAGTAGGCATAGCAGGCAGGGCAGGCATAGTAGGCATAGCAGGCAGGGCAGGCATAGTAGGCATAGTAGGCAGGCAGGCATAGTAGGCACGGCAGGCATGGCAGGCATAGTAGGCACGGCCGGCATGGCAGGCATAGTAGGCGCGGCAGTCATGGCAGGCATAGCAGGCAGGCATTGCAGGCAGGCATAGTAGGCATGGCAGGCATAGCAGGCATGGCAGGCATAGTAGGCATAGCAGGCAGGCAGGCATAGCGGGCATGGCAGGCATAGTAGGCATAGCAGGCAGGCAGGCATAGTAGGCATGGCAGGCATAGCAGGCAGGCATAGCAGGCATGGCAGGCATAGCAGGTAGTGCCAGTGATTACTGGTCTATCGATTGGGTCGATTGTGCACTTCATGTGCTAGTGGTTGCATACCATTCTTTGGTTCTCCCATCTTGGGCATTTAGATAGAGACATGATAGTTGTTGAGAGTCTCCAGCTTCCTTATTTCAGTCTTTACGGTTTTGGTTAGGTTTTGTCTCTTGAGGACTTAGTGGGCAGACCGTCGGGTCTGGCGGTGTTACCCACTGAGAACTCCCTTTTTGGTGTAGTTCTCACACCCTTTGGGGGTTTTCCCCCTCCTTTTTCCTTCCTCTCCTTTGTTTGCAGAGTCTTAGCGGGTGTTGCTGATTCTGCGGTTGTTGATCAAGGTGAGGGAGTCGCGATCTAGATCCCTACCCGTCGTTGGAGAGTAGCGGTACCCCCCCTTCAGAGGAGATCTTCATTAGATTAGTTATTTTATTTCCTCTTTTGAGAGACTGTTGTAGTGAGGATGATATGTATTGAGAGCCTGTACACTGATGTATTTATTGGAGATACCTCCCTGTTGAGCTATGAGTTTTGTATCTGAGGATATTGTACGAATATCATTTTTGGGAGGTGGACCTTGTTGCATTATTTTCCAGTTGTACAGTGGTTGATTTTATTTTTACAGCAGTTTTATCCTATAGCTCTGATATCTGTTAGCTGTAGCACTTTTCTTGCAGGTAGGACGCTTCGCCTATGCAGAGTTTGGCATAGGTGGCAGATCTGTTGGCGAGCCCGGGTCGCAGTTTCGGCCCCGGGGCGTGACAACTCAAATAGGAGTCACAAATACCAAGCCATAGGTAAGTATCCATCAACACATTCTCCAACTCCCCAGTCGCTACTCACTCTCCGCAAAATGAGTCCAAAAGCTGGAAAAACCTCAGGAACTCCAAGGGCTGGGGACAAGGAAGAACAACCAAATCAACTCGTCGAAAACTACACGAAGTACGCCAACACAACCAACAAGAAAGGTAAAGGCCCCACCAGCAGGAAAGTCGTCAACCCCAACTCTCTATTTAGAAAATAGCTGAAATTAACGAAAAGTCCGAAAATTCTGAAAGACCAGTGCCTTCGCCCCAATCAAACAAGAACAGGTTCGGGCACCGTCTCCATTTCTGGAGTAGCCTTTCGAAGCTTTCGTCCTGTTCGTAAATTTCAGCACAAAGGCAAGAAAAAGGAGAGAAGTGTTGAAGTCGTTCCTGCTATGGCTACAAAAACGGAAGGTACGATCTAACCGTGACCCCTAGGGACACGACCTCTAGTTCTAATCGTCACCTACGCTCAAAGGGTAGCACCTAATCCAAAACCGCTGAAGCCACTGCTGCGGGAAGGATACCCCGGTGACCTGTGAAAATGAACTCCTCCAGTCCAGCTCGCGGAAGGGTCACTGTTCTCATTGCACAATCAGTCGTTTCATGCTATCGCTCCAACCGGTCCATCCCGTGTGCTCGATCAGAGTCTTGGAGCTGTCACCCAACCGTCACCTCTGCCGGTAAAATTCCAAGTCTCAACAGCACTAGACATAATCCATAAGGCTTCCCCAAGTGCACAATACCAACAGGAACCTGTACCTCTAGTGCACGTGGTAACCACTCTATCTCCAAACTAGGCAGGGAAGCAAAAATACTCTAACTCAGCCTGTCGTAGTGAAAACGTGCCTGCGACAATCCGATCCACTGCCGTGGCGCCTTCCTACCGGGCGGCACAGACTCATCCGCTCGATGTAAGTGGTCGTCGCCAAAAGAACCTAAAGTCGCTCCTCAAAAAAAGGGTCTCAAAGAGTCGCTCCATCGCTGTGATCCAGGACTCTGCCTCCCACGGCTCCAAGCTCAATCCTGCAAATCGGGGTGGATTAGACTGCCAGGACTGGCTCTATCGATCAATGATGTCCCAAAGCTCGCCTACTATCCGCTATCCACCCTGCCTCGGTGCCTCGGCACTACTCGTCGGCACGGAGGGGGCTGCTGGCTCAATCGGCACCACTGGTACAACTGGAGATGCCACTGCATTGAAAGAATGTGCTGGAGGACACTCAGGCGGTGCTACAACTAGCTGTGCTCTCTGCTCCGACAGGCGCATCAAACGTTCCATGGCCTCCTCCTGGCGTCGGACAACCTCCGACATCTGTGCCATATAGGCCTGTGACTCCTGGGTCTCGCTCTGCTCTGATAGCTCTGCCTTCCGCTGCTCGAGTTCCTGATCTGATGCGGGATGTGCCCTCTTCACTGCACGACGTCTCAGGGGCATCGTAGTCCACTACACAATAACAAACATCAGGACACAACAACCATTCGACCCAATCCAGCGAGAGTCTAAGACATGTCATCCATTCCATAGCATTATGTTGTCTGCAGCCAACATAATCGCTTAGGAGAATAAACATGCCAATCACTCATCCCGTCTCTTGGGAGAGGTATAAAACTCAATCAGGACTCTCACTAACAGTCACGACTCTCACGTAGTCATCCTAATGTCCAACGACAAGCCTAGGGTTTCTAAGTCCACTATGACCTACAACCTAGGCTCTGATACCACTCTAATCTGTCACGCCCCGGGGTCGAAACTGCGACCCGGGCTCGGCAACAGATCCGCCGCCTATACAAAACCCCGCATAGGCGAAGCGTCTAACCTGCAAAAGATAATACTAAAGATATACGAATATCAGAGCTGAAAAGAAAACTACTATAAAACTAAAATCCAATCACTGTACAACTGAAAATAAAGATACAATATCCATCTCCCAAATACGATCATATACAAAATCCTCTGATACAACACTCCAAACTCTACAGGGAGGTAAACAGAAATAATACATCAGTGTACAGGCTCTCAGTACAAGTCAAATCCCCACAATACAATAGTCTCTCAAAAGTGGAAATAAAACTAATCTACTGACTGTACTGCAAATCTCCAGAAAGGGGGCACCGCTATACTCCAAAGATGGGTAGGGAACTAGCTCGCGACTCCCTCGCCTCGGTCTGTAGGATCAGCAACTGGAGCAACAGGAACTGGAGAAGGGGTCCCAAGGGAAAATACACCACAGCGGGTGTGAGAACTACATCCCACAGTAGTTCTCAGTGGGTACCGCCACCAATCCCGACGGTCTGCCCACTAAGTCTACTAGAGGCATAAGATAACAGAAAACTGAAGAAAGGAAAGCTGAAAATAACTCTACAGCTACCATGCCTCTATCTACTATGCTCAAAGGGTGACACAGACGAAAATGATGCATCGACTCAAACTCAGTATACTCAATCAACCCAATCACAGTGACTGCCACATAGGGTCCAGTCAAACCTGCGCCCACTTACTACCGCACATCCACAAGAGGACGGGTCTACCGTAGGGCGTCCGTGACTGCCAAAACTGGCCCAGCCAGAGGGACTGCGTCGACAAGTCGCGATAGTAAAGTAACAGGCCCAGCTCCGGAGTGGCACTCGAGGGGCGCGACCCCACTGAGGAAAGTATCAGCGCATCTCTGTCGAGCTCAATATGGCTCATGCAGGCTATAGTCCAAATCCACGATCAACAAGATCGATAGTAACTAACATCACCTCTCTAACTCACTGGCTGGTAATACTCACAGCCGGAACCACCGTCAACCCGACAGCTCCCACAACAGAACACCAAACTCACAGGTAACACAGGAAGGACCGACACCATAAGGGTTCGAAAATCCCGATAGGTCGGTGCCTAGAACCCCAATCAAACAAGAACAGAATCCAGGCTCCGCCTATCAAAGTTCCCGACCCCCTTACAGTTCGGGAACATGACAACCTCAGTATGACATGCGGAAGACACCAACCATGGCCCAAAAGTTCCAAGAGACCAACACCTACAACCCTATCAAACAAGAACAGGTTCCAGGCATGGTCCCCGTAGCTTTCGTCCCGAAACAGAAACAGAAAAGGCCCCTAGAACCTAGATCACCCAAACTCTCTCGGGTGAGGAAATTGTAATAAAAAGATGACAGTTATTACTGAAAACTATTTTAATCTGGGAAACCCAATTTAATATATTTTAATTCTTTAATAAAAATCAGTTCAAATAAGTTTTATTTTCCAAACCCCGAAGGGCTATTGCCTTCACCCAAATCAAACAAGAACAGGCTCCGGCGACCCGCTCGAAGTTTGGAAGGAAAACATTAGTTTACAGAAATTATATGTGTCCAAAAACAGTCTGGGTTCTAGGTCCTGCTATCACTAGTATACTATTGGCACTAACACAGTGGCAACACAAAAAAACAGAGAAACAAGACAACCCGGGACCACCGTTCACCCAAACGGTTCCCGCCACAGATAGAAGACCAGCTACATCTACTAGACTCCACTCTGCCCCCAAACACGAGTGTAACATGCATCCCACACTAAGAGAAATCCCGACCACTCGGCCCACTACCCGGGCGAGGATAACACTATGTCCAGGAATAGAATACGAAGTGTGGATGTCTATAGCATAAATAAACCTAGCCCAAGTGAGGGTTTTCTACTAGTCTGGTTACACATGCAACGTATGACGGGGTGCTAGGTCAAGTTCCAACAATAGGAATTAATTTAACTAAAGCAGGATCAGGGAAACATGAATCAACAGGATATCGACAATAATACAGGAAAGATGGCATCTCTCTCTCTCTAACATGCAATCTAATCCATCTCATGGCATGTATGTTCCCTATATAATAGAATTAGTAGATAGTCCATTATTTTTGGAGGCGAAGCAACCCACCTGAAAGTGCTAAACTGTCCAAGGTCCAACAGCTGAAAATACCCAGGAACAAAATCTCCAATTTTCCCCAGTTCCAACGGGTTCAGAAATACCCACAAACCCTCCTGGGTACCACAATAAGGTCCAAAGTTACACTTTATTCCAAAAATATCCAAGTACACACAAACTGCTGGTAACAGTCCCAAAGATGCAAAATTTTCACCTGCAGAAAGGACTCCGAAAAATCCGACAAAAATACCGCTGTGATCGTCGCGTCGAGCCCTTCGAAACGAGTACCTGCACGTCCCAATCCGAGTTTTGTAGGTCAAGTTACAAAATCCACAAGGTGACCATCTCGAAATTCCCAAGTACAAAAACTGTACAACTCCGTCCAGAAAAAATGGAATTTTCTTACCTTCAAGAAAATTCAGTAAAATCCAGAAAAATTACGAGGACGTTCCTTGCGATGCGTAGATGCAAAAAGAGTACTTGAGCGTCCAAATATGATGCCCGAGCGCGAAGATATAGCCGAAATACCGAGACGCTGTCCAAAACCTCACAGCAGAAAATGGGGTCGCAAAAACACCTCGGGAACAGTGCCGAAAACTCAAAACGAGGAGAAGTGATCAACACGAAAAACGAAGCCTTACCTCTCGTAAATGCGCTATAGTGAAAATCGGCTCAAAATTCTATCGGGGTGATCCGGTGTGTCTCGCGGACTGAAGAGCGACGGTAAAAGCCAAAAATCCAAGGTGCGTCGATGTGCGCCGCGTGGCAGAAAACCTCGATGTCGCGGCCTCCAAAAATGCCCACGATCCATCAAAGGGTGGAGGCTACAGTGTAGAAGGCTCTGTAGAAAGGGGAGCTCCCAGAATAGCCGAAAAACCCGCACAAAAGGCCTCAACTGCCTATTTATAGGCTGGAATCCGGACCAAAAATACACTTCCTGGTGCATTTTCCAGGCGCCTGATCTGGCCGTCCATCCAGCGCCCGGATTCACCTGATTGCGCCATGTCACCAACAAACAGCCAACAGCCAAAGCCTCCACCCGTTTGGCGCCGCGTGGCCCACGCAGGAGACGACACGTGGCGCGCCCGAGCGCGGGAAACCGCGTCAACGCGCGCCTGCCAGGAGAGCTGCCGTAGACGCGCGCCACGCACTACCAAGCCGCCGTCGCTGGATGCCCTAGCCGCCGCCGTCGTTGGATGCTCTGGCCGCCACTGCCGCGCACTGCTTGCGCGCCGCACAGGGCCGCGCCCTGCCAGGCCGCCGCCGCGTGTTGCTGCCGCACACGCGCGCCATGCACTGCCAGGCCGCCGTCGCTGGATGCCCTAGCCACCGCCGCCGCTGGATGCTCTGGCCGCCGCTACCGCGCACTGCTTGCGCGCCACACAAGGCCGCGCCCGGCCAGGCCGCCGCCGCGTGGTTCTGCCGCACGCGCGCGCAGCGCCCTGCCAGGCCGCCGCCGCTGCTTCTTGCGCCCGTGCGCGCTACTTGCGCGTACCCGCGCGGGGCTGCCGCGTCGTGGCTATGCCCGCACGGGTCAAGTCGCTTCCGCCAACAGCTTGGCTTGACGATTTTTGGCTTGACGGCGCAGTCAGCCTGACGGTGCAGTCCGCTTCCACGTGACGGTGAAGTTCGCTCGACACAGTTGTTTTCGTTTTTTGTCAGACGAGCCGCCGCTCGGTTGTTTTTTGTCACGGACTTCGTCAAGGCAACAATTGGAACCCGTTTTCCGTCAATTGCCTCGTCGACACTCGGATCGCGTCGGAGGTACGGTTTTCAACATGAGGGATTTTTGGACACTTCGTTTTTCGTCGGTTTGTTGTTTTGGGTTTTGCCGGGTGCCGTTTTTATGTCCGGTCTTTTGTTTCACCACTGGGATTTTATCTGTTATTTTTGGTACACCGGTAGAATCCCCTTTTTCAATAAATTCGTGTTTTTGCATGGTTTTCCTATCTTTTGACGTTAGGGGTGTTGCTAGAATGTTTGTACCTTCCGGTTGACCAGTTGTCGCGGTATGAGGTCCGGTGGACTGCTTGTGAGGTCCCGGAATCCCCCGCGTAGGGTTGCCGGTTGTTGGGCAGCTTTCGGTCGCCGTTGGGGGTGTTGGTGCGCGTGTTGGGGGCCCAGAAATGGATTTGTGATGCAATTTGGGATTTGCTTGCATCATTGGAAACCCCGTGGGAAGTTGGAGGACCCGTCGGGTGTTTAGAAGTGATTTCGCGCGATTCAGATGTCAAAATTAGACTCCGGGTGAAGTCCGGATAAAAGTTTACCTCTCCGGTCGCCTTCGGGAATTTTTAGAGTTGGAATTGGGCAAATCGGACTTTAAAAATGGACCCGGCGCGGAAATCGGATCGAGTGGGCTATCCGGGGGCACTCCGCAATTTTCGGATGAGAATTTGGAGAATCGGACATCATTTCTGGACTCAGCGCGCGAAATCGCTAAGGATGGACTATTTATTTGTTGGATTTGGAGTCCGGTAGGCGTGTGCGCTTTTCGAGGCAAAGCGGC
Source organism: Tillandsia leiboldiana (assembly GCA_029204045.2). Lineage (NCBI taxonomy): Eukaryota > Viridiplantae > Streptophyta > Magnoliopsida > Poales > Bromeliaceae > Tillandsia > Tillandsia leiboldiana. The sequence continues at coordinate 117,058 of JAQNDB010000068.1, read as the reverse complement.
ACGCGGATCGAGACACGCGTGGCACGGATCCCGAGGAGGCTGCGGCGCGTCAGGCGAGGCGCGGCTGACGCGACAGGCGCCTCTGCGCGCGTCAGGTGCACAGGGCACCCGCGCGCGGGCCACGTGGGGGCCGCCACGTGGCGGACCCCAGTTGGCGCCCGCGCGGGCGCTGGGGCGCACGCCCGTGTCACGGGCGCGTGTCCCGCGCCTGTGGGCGGCCGGTGTCACGCGCCCGTGTGGCACGTGAACTGCGCGGCCGCGTGGCGCGCAGGGACGCGGCCACGTGGCCGCCTTTCCTCTTGCGTGGGCCGGGTGCACCCGGGTGGGTGTGGTGCACCGGCCGGTGCACGGCGCACCGTGCACCGTGGACCGCCCCTCCCCTTTTCCTCCTTTTCTTCTTCTTCTTCCTCCCCGCAAGCGACTTCTTCTCCTTCTTCGTTTCTTTCTTCATCCGAGCGAGAGGGAGAGTGAGGGAGATAGTGGGAGGTGCGGCGTGGCGTCGTGGGCCTCGTGGAGCGCGCGAGTTTTTTCGTGGGGAGCGTTCCGGCGACGGCGGCGCAGTCGGGTAGGTCCCGTGTGTTGGTTTTACTGTATTTTTGTACAGTTTTCGGGGCGACCTTTTGGACTGTAATTAACCCTCTTGCTCTTTTCTGTGTTGGGCACCGTGCACCGTTTTGCGTGCGGACTCCGGCACCGTGCACCGTTTTGCGTGCGGACTCCGTTTTGCGTGCGGACTCCGGCACCGTGCACCGTTTTGCGTGCGGACTCCGTTTTGCGTGCGGACTCCGGCACCGTGCACCGTTTTGCGTGCGGACTCCGGCACCGTGCACCGTTTTGCGTGCGGACTCCGGCACCGTGCACCGTTTTGCGTGCGGACTCCATTTTGCGTGCGGACTCCGGCACCGTGCACCGTTTTGCATGCGGACTCCGTTTTGCGTGCGGTTTCCGGCACCGTGCACCGTTTTGCGTGCGGATTCCGGCGCCGTGCACCGTTTCACGTGCAGACTCCGTTTTTGGTGCGGACTCCGGCAGCGTGCTCCGTTTTGCGTGCGGACTCCGGCGGCGTGCTCCGTTTTGCGTGCGGACTCCGACGGCGTGTCCCGTTTTGCGTGCGGATCGCGTGGAGGCCAATTGCAAGTGTCTACGAGCAATTGGTGGCAAATCGAGGTGGGTGGCCTTATCTCCAAGTTTTATGGACTGTACAGTATTTCTACTGATGTAGGACTATGCATGATAGTTTATTTCATTGTGTAGTATGCTAGATTGTAGGAATTGTTATTCCTTTTATTATCTGTTGATACAGCTATCTTGGAACTTGACCTAGCACCCCCGTCATATGTTGCATGTGTAACCAGACCAGTAGAAAACCCTCACTTGGGCTAGGGTTAATTATGTTTAGACACCCACACTGTTTTGCTATCCCTGGACATAGTGTTATCCTCGCCCGGGTAGTGGGCCGAGAGGTCGGGATTTTCTTTTAGTGTGGGATGCGTTTGCACTCGTGCTTGGGAGCAGAGTGGAGTCTGGTAGTTGTAGCGGGTTGCTTATCTGTGCCGGGAGCCGTTTGGGTATACGGTAGTCCCGAGAGGTCTTGTTTCCCTATTGCACAGTCGTGGGAGAGAGCCGTTGAGTAGACGGTAGTCCCGGGCCGTCGAGTATCTTCCGGTCCGTCTTGTTGGGAACCGTTGGGGTTGACGGTGGTCCCAGGTCGTTGAGTGTTGTCCGACCTGTTTTGTTACCCTGAGTTGTGGGTCGTCCCTGGCTGTGGAGTATCTCCAGCCAGTGAGCCTTGTGCTGCGAGCCGTTGGTGTGGCTAGTGTCTCGTGTTTCGAGTTAGCCGAGCAGCCGAGTCGTCGAGAGTGCTCCGACTGTTGTGCGAGGTATTTGGGGATCTTGAGCCCTACCGTTCTGAGAGTGAGCGTGGTTTTTGACTAGCCTGCATATGCCAATGTTTGATACTCTATGCCGCGCCGTTCTACTCAGTTGGAGTCGCGTCCTGAGATGCCGCTGTGGATACGATGGTTGGCCTGTTGAGGCAGTTTTGCGCGAGGGATGAGTTAGTAGGACAGGACGCCCCACGTAAATCCCGTCCTCATGGGGATGTGTGGTAGTGGGCAGGAGCGTTCCTAGTCGACGGGCGCAGGCTTGACTGGACCTTTGAGGTAGTCAGTTCGTTTGGGTCGATTGAGCACCTTGGGTGCGAGTGGTCTCATTTGCTTTCATCTGTTCCACTTTTTGGAGTATCTAGATAGAGGCATGGTAGCTGTAGAGTAGCTCCAGCTTTTCTTGTTTAGTTTTCATTGCATTGTTATTTTTGGCCTCTAGTAGACTTGGTGGGCAGACCGTTGGGCTTGTTGACGGCACCCACTGAGAACTACTGTGGGAAGTAGTTCTCACACCCGTCGTGGTGTCTTTTTCCCCAGGAACTTCTTCTCCTGTTCCTGTTGCTCCAGTTGCTGATCCTTCTGACCGAGGCGAGGGAGTCGCGAGCTAGTTCCCTACCCGTCATTGGAGCGTAGCGGTACCCCTTCAGAGGAGAGCTTCAGTAGATTAGCTTACTTCTTTTTCCTCTGTTGAGAGACCCTTGTTGTGAGGTATAGAGTTGTACTTTATTTTACAGTTTGAGAGACTGATGTAGTGAGGTTATTTTTGTAGTGAGAGCTTGTACACTGATGTACTTTATTGGAGATATCTCCCTTTTGAGTTTTGTATCAGAGGACTTGGTTTATGATAGTATTTGGGGAGATGGATATTGTGTTATCTCAGTTGTACAGTGTTTGGTTTCCAGTTCTTACTAGTTTACTTCCAGCTCTGATATCTGTATCTCTGTAGTTGATTCTTCCTGCAGGTTAGACGCTTCGTCTGTACGGCAGTTTCCGTACAGATGGCGGATCTGTTAGTGAGCCCGGGTTGCAGTTTCGACCCCGGGGCGTGACAGATTAGAGTGGTATCAGAGCCTAGGTTGTAGGTCGTGATGGACTTAGAAACCCTAGGCTTGCGGTTGGACATTAGGATGACTACGTGAGAGTCGTGACTTTTAGCGAGAGTCTTGATTGAGTTTTACCTCTCCCAAGAGATGGGATGAGTGTTTGGCATGTTTATTCTCCTAATCGATTATGTTGGTTGCAGACAACATAATGCTATGGAATGGATGACATGTCTTAGACTTTCGCTGGATTGGGTCGTATGGTTGTTGTGTCCTGACATTTGTTGTTTTGCAGTGGGTTGCGATACCCCTGAGACATCGTGTTGTGAAAAGGACACATCCCGTCCTGGCTGAGTTACCAGGAGGGTGTTTTTCCCTGGCTGAGTTACCAGGAGGGCGTTTTCCCAGGCTGAGTTACCAGGAGGGTATTTTTCCTGGCTGAGTTACCAGGAGGGCATTTTCCCTGGCTGAGTTACCAGGAGGGTATTTTTCCTGGCTGAGTTACCAGGAGGGCGTTTTCCCAGGCTGAGTTACCATGAGGGCGTTTTCCCCTGGCTGAGTTACCAGGAGGGTATTTTTCTGGCTGAGTTACCAGGAGGGCATTTTCCCTGGCTGAGTTACCAGGAGGGTATTTTTCCTGGCTGAGTTACCAGGAGGGCATTTTCCCTGGCTGAGTCACCAGGAGGGCATTTTCCCTGGCTGAGTCACCAGGAGGGCATTTTCCCTGGCTGAGTTACCAGGAGGGTATTTTTCCTGGCTGAGTTACCAGGAGGGCGTTTTCCCTGGCTGAGTTACCAGGAGGGCGTTTTCCCTGGCTGAGTTACCAGGAGGGCATTTTCCCTGGCTGAGTCACCAGGAGGGCATTTTCCCTGGCTGAGTCACCAGGAGGGCATTTTCCCTGGCTGAGTTGCCAGGAGGGCATTTTCCCTGGCTGAGTTACCAGATGGATAATTATCACTGGCCGAGTTACCAGATGGATAATTATCACTGGCCGAGTTACCAGATGGATAATTATCACTGGCCGAGTTACCAGATGGATAATTATCACTGGCCGAGTTACCAGATGGATAATTATCACTGGCCGAGTTACCAGATGGATAATTATCACTGGCCGAGTTACCAGATGGATAATTATCACTGGCCGAGTTACCAGATGGATAATTATCACTGGCCGAGTTACCAGATGGATAATTATCACTGGCCGAGTTACCAGATGGATAATTATCACTGGCCGAGTTACCAGATGGATAATTATCGCTGGCCGAGTTACCAGATGGATAATTATCGCTGGCCGAGTTACCAGATGGATAATTATCGCTGGCCGAGTTACCAGATGGATAATTATCACTGGCCGAGTTACCAGATGGATAATTATCACTGGCCGAGTTACCAGATGGATAATTATCACTGGCCGAGTTACCAGATGGATAATTATCACTGGCCGAGTTACCAGATGGATAATTATCACTGGCCGAGTTACCAGATGGATAATTATCACTGGCCGAGTTACCAGATGGATAATTATCGCTGGCCGAGTTACCAGATGGATAATTATCGCTGGCCGAGTTACCAGATGGATAATTATCACTGGCCGAGTTACCAGATGGATAATTATCACTGGCCGAGTTACCAGATGGATAATTATCACTGGCCGAGTTACCAGATGGATAATTATCACTGGCCGAGTTACCAGATGGATAATTATCACTGGCCGAGTTACCAGATGGATAATTATCACTGGCCGAGTTACCAGATGGATAATTATCACTGGCCGAGTTACCAGATGGATAATTATCGCTGGCCGAGTTACCAGATGGATAATTATCACTGGTCGAGTTACCAGATGGATAATTATCACTGGCCGAGTTACCAGATGGATAATTATCACTGGCCGAGTTACCAGATGGATAATTATCACTGGCCGAGTTACCAGAGGGATAATTATCACTGGCCGAGTTACCAGATGATAATTATCACTGGCTGAGCAACCAAATGGATGCATTGCCCCTGGCCGAGTTACCAGGTAGGCACATGCCCTGGCCAAGTTACCAGGAGGACATTTTTTTTTCTGGCCGAATTCCCAGGAGGATACTTTCCACTGGCCGAGCTACCAGAGGCGATGCCGCCCAGTGAGTGGCGATGCCGCCCAATGAATGGCGATGCCGCCCAATGAGTGGCGAAGGTTCGGCCTGTTGAGACGATTTTCACCTCCGGCCGAGTTACCAGGTGGTTATTTTAGTGAGATTGAGATGACCCGACAGGACGCCGAGATTTGATGGCGTCGAGTTCGTCCTGATGGACTACCGGGAGCGTCTCCAGCCGTGAGTTGCTTGTCGACATAGTTTCCCGCTTTGAACGAGAGGGACCGAATCCCTGAACGGTAAAGGAGCGAAAACTTCGATAGACTGAGCCTAGAGTCTGTTCTTGTTGGATTGGGGTTCTAGGCACCGGTCTATCGGGATTTTTTAGATTTTGGCCGCGTCAGTCGGTTCTTCTCGCCTATGAGTGGGGTGTTGCTGCGAGTTGAGTCGTTGAGGGTTCTCCGACATAGCGGTGAGAGTGCTAGGGCATTTGCATTGATGTATGGGCTAGAGATAGTACCCTTAGCTTGTGCTCGTGAGGTTCAGATACCTGATCACGTGTTGCACATAGATGGGTGTTATTGGTCCTGCCCAGTGCAGTTGGGGCCCTGGTTTTTGCCTGTTGATCTTTTGGCCCTTCCTCAGCTCCGGATTTTCGAGGTAGTGTTGGGTATAGGGCTGTGAAGATCTGAGGCCTTGATGCTTGAGATACCACACCGTTGATACACGGTGGTGATGCCACGCCGTTGATACACGGTGGTGATGCCACGCCGTTGATACAAGGTGGTGATGCCACGCCGTTGATACACGGCAGTGATGCCACACCGTTGATACACGGTGGTGATGCCACGCCGTTGGCGCACGGCAGTGAGGCCACGCCGTTCGTACACGACAGTAATGCCACGCCGTGGGTGCACGGCAGTGATGCCACGTTGTAGGTACACAACGGTGAGAGTCTTTTGGATGTTTCAGACTTTTGACCGCGAGTTGGGCATCAGCTTTATGATCGCCTTGTGAGCCAGTTTCCAGTCCCGTTCACCGACGGTTTGGTTCCCGTCAGGGTGTTCTTTTAGTTGAGGGATCGACTTCGACCCGTGGGTCCGTTGGGGTTATGATAGCATTTTGAGCGACCAACTGTGGCACGAGATTGTGTCTCTTGTGGATCCCTTTTAAGGGTAGCCTGCAGTTGTGTTGTCCACTCGAGTGGTTTCGGATTGGGAGGTAACCGAGTGATTACCCCAACTTATTGGATTCCCTTCCTTATTGGATGAGTGTGCCGGTTTGCTTCGGGTCGCCTTGTTGAGGTGGGCACCATGACGGGGTTTGGTGCGTATTACACTTGTGGTTATTTCAGTTTTCCCCCAGCCTTTTAATGGAGCCCTTGGTTTTTCACGTCTCAGCTCAGTAGTGATGTGTTTTTTTTTCCTCGCCCGTGATTTACTTGCTCCTTTGAGATCTGTGATTATTGGAGTACGAGGGACGCCCGTTGCAATTTCTGGCTCGATAGATGAGAGAATTGCGCATCGGGTCATACCGTACTTGTTGTTGTTGTCGCGGAGTAAACACGAGGAGCGAGTGGGGGAGCTGGAGGCGTATTGTTGTTACCTAGCCGTGGTACTCTTGACTCCTGATGGGCTTGATCTAGTTTCGAGGATGAAACTTTCCTTTAGTGGGGGAGGATGTGAGGTCCCGGAATCCCCCGCGTAGGGTTGCCGGTTGTTGGGCAGCTTTCGGTCGCCGTTGGGGGTGTTGGTGCGCGTGTTGGGGGCCCAGAAATGGATTTGTGATGCAATTTGGGATTTGCTTGCATCATTGGAAACCCCGTGGGAAGTTGGAGGACCCGTCGGGTGTTTAGAACTGATTTCGCGCGATTCAGATGTCAAAATTAGACTCCGGGTGAAGTCCGGATAAAAGTTTACCTCTCCGGTCGCCTTCGGGAATTTTTAGAGTTGGAATTGGGCAAATCGGACTTTAAAAATGGACCCGGCGCGAAAATCGGATCGAGTGGGCTATCCGGGGGCACTCCGCAATTTTCGAATGAGAATTTGGAGAATTGGACATCATTTCTGGACTCAGCGCGCGAAATCGCTAAGGATGGACTATTTATTTGTTGGATTTGGAGTCCGGTAGGCGTGTGCGCTTTTCGAGGCAAAGCGGCACGCGGATCGAGACACGCGTGGCACGGATCCCGAGGAGGCTGCGGCGCGTCAGGCGAGGCGCGGCTGACGCGACAGGCGCCTCTGCGCGCGTCAGGTGCACAGGGCACCCGCGCGCGGGGCCACGTGGGGGCCGCCACGTGGCGGACCCCAGTTGGCGCCCGCGCGGGCGCTGGGGCGCACGCCCGTGTCACGGGTGCGTGTCCCGCGCCTGTGGGCGGCCGGTGTCACGCGCCCGTGTGGCGCGTGAACTGCGCGGCCGCGTGGCGCGCAGGGACGCGGCCACGTGGCCGCCTTTCCTCTTGCGTGGGCCGGGTGCACCCGGGTGGGTGTGGTGCACCGGCCGGTGCACGGCGCACCGTGCACCGTGGACCGCCCCTCCCCTTTTCCTCCTTTTCTTCTTCTTCTTCCTCCCCGCAAGCGACTTCTTCTCCTTCTTCGTTTCTTTCTTCATCCGAGCGAGAGGGAGAGTGAGGGAGATAGTGGGAGGTGCGGCGTGGCGTCGTGGGCCTCGTGGAGCGCGCGAGTTTTTTCGTGGGGAGCGTTCCGGCGACGGCGGCGCAGTCGGGTAGGTCCCGTGTGTTGGTTTTACTGTATTTTTGTACAGTTTTCGGGGCGACCTTTTGGACTGTAATTAACCCTCTTGCTCTTTTCTGTGTTGGGCACCGTGCACCGTTTTGCGTGCGGACTCCGGCACCGTGCACCGTTTTGCGTGCGGACTCCGTTTTGCGTGCGGTTTCCGGCACCGTGCACCGTTTTGCGTGCGGATTCCGGCGCCGTGCACCGTTTCACGTGCAGACTCCGTTTTTGGTGCGGACTCCGGCAGCGTGCTCCGTTTTGCGTGCGGACTCCGGCGGCGTGCTCCGTTTTGCGTGCGGACTCCGACGGCGTGTCCCGTTTTGCGTGCGGATCGCGTGGAGGCCAATTGCAAGTGTCTACGAGCAATTGGTGGCAAATCGAGGTGGGTGGCCTTATCTCCAAGTTTTATGGACTGTACAGTATTTCTACTGATGTAGGACTATGCATGATAGTTTATTTCATTGTGTAGTATGCTAGATTGTAGGAATTGTTATTCCTTTTATTATCTGTTGATACAGCTATCTTGGAACTTGACCTAGCACCCCCGTCATATGTTGCATGTGTAACCAGACCAGTAGAAAACCCTCACTTGGGCTAGGGTTAATTATGTTTAGACACCCACACTGTTTTGCTATCCCTGGACATAGTGTTATCCTCGCCCGGGTAGTGGGCCGAGAGGTCGGGATTTTCTTTTAGTGTGGGATGCGTTTGCACTCGTGCTTGGGAGCAGAGTGGAGTCTGGTAGTTGTAGCGGGTTGCTTATCTGTGCCGGGAGCCGTTTGGGTATACTGTAGTCCCGAGAGGTCTTGTTTCCCTATTGCACAGTCGTGGGAGAGAGCCGTTGAGTAGACGGTAGTCCCGGGCCGTCGAGTATCTTCCGGTCCGTCTTGTTGGGAACCGTTGGGGTTGACGGTGGTCCCAGGTCGTTGAGTGTTGTCCGACCTGTTTTGTTACCCTGAGTTGTGGGTCGTCCCTGGCTGTGGAGTATCTCCAGCCAGTGAGCCTTGTGCTGCGAGCCGTTGGTGTGGCTAGTGTCTCGTGTTTCGAGTTAGCCGAGCAGCCGAGTCGTCGAGAGTGCTCCGACTGTTGTGCGAGGTATTTGGGGATCTTGAGCCCTACCGTTCTGAGAGTGAGCGTGGTTTTTGACTAGCCTGCATATGCCAATGTTTGATACTCTATGCCGCGCCGTTCTACTCAGTTGGAGTCGCGTCCTGAGATGCCGCTGTGGATACGATGGTTGGCCTGTTGAGGCAGTTTTGCGCGAGGGATGAGTTAGTAGGACAGGACGCCCCACGTAAATCCCGTCCTCATGGGGATGTGTGGTAGTGGGCAGGAGCGTTCCTAGTCGACGGGCGCAGGCTTGACTGGACCTTTGAGGTAGTCAGTTCGTTTGGGTCGATTGAGCACCTTGGGTGCGAGTGGTCTCATTTGCTTTCATCTGTTCCACTTTTTGGAGTATCTAGATAGAGGCATGGTAGCTGTAGAGTAGCTCCAGCTTTTCTTGTTTAGTTTTCATTGCATTGTTATTTTTGGCCTCTAGTAGACTTGGTGGGCAGACCGTTGGGCTTGTTGACGGCACCCACTGAGAACTACTGTGGGAAGTAGTTCTCACACCCGTCGTGGTGTCTTTTTCCCCAGGAACTTCTTCTCCTGTTCCTGTTGCTCCAGTTGCTGATCCTTCTGACCGAGGCGAGGGAGTCGCGAGCTAGTTCCCTACCCGTCATTGGAGCGTAGCGGTACCCCTTCAGAGGAGAGCTTCAGTAGATTAGCTTACTTCTTTTTCCTCTGTTGAGAGACCCTTGTTGTGAGGTATAGAGTTGTACTTTATTTTACAGTTTGAGAGACTGATGTAGTGAGGTTATTTTTGTAGTGAGAGCTTGTACACTGATGTACTTTATTGGAGATATCTCCCTTTTGAGTTTTGTATCAGAGGACTTGGTTTATGATAGTATTTGGGGAGATGGATATTGTGTTATCTTCAGTTGTACAGACGAAGCGTCTAACCTGCGACCCGGGCTCACTAACAGATCCGCCATCTGTACGGAAACTGCCGTACAGACGAAGCGTCTAACCTGCAGGAAGAATCAACTACAGAGATACAGATATCAGAGCTGGAAGTAAACTAGTAAGAACTGGAAACCAAACACTGTACAACTGAAGATAACACAATATCCATCTCTCCAAATACTATCATAAACCAAGTCCTCTGATACAAAACTCAAAAGGGAGATATCTCCAATAAAGTACATCAGTGTACAAGCTCTCACTACAAAAATAACCTCACTACATCAGTCTCTCAAACTGTAAAATAAAGTACAACTCTATACCTCACAACAAGGGTCTCTCAACAGAGGAAAAAGAAGTAAGCTAATCTACTGAAGCTCTCCTCTGAAGGGGTACCGCTACGCTCCAATGACGGGTAGGGAACTAGCTCGCGACTCCCTCGCCTCGGTCAGAAGGATCAGCAACTGGAGCAATAGGAACAGGAGAAGAAGTTCCTGGGGAAAAAGACACCACGACGGGTGTGAGAACTACTTCCCACAGTAGTTCTCAGTGGGTGCCGTCAACAAGCCCAACGGTCTGCCCACCAAGTCTACTAGAGGCCAAAAATAACAATGCAATGAAAACTAAACAAGAAAAGCTGGAGCTACTCTACAGCTACCATGCCTCTATCTAGATACTCCAAAAAGTGGAACAGATGAAAGCAAATGAGACCACTCGCACCCAAGGTGCTCAATCGACCCAAACGAACTGACTACCTCAAAGGTCCAGTCAAGCCTGCGCCCGTCGACTAGGAACGCTCCTGCCCACTACCACACATCCCCATGAGGACGGGATTTACGTGGGGCGTCCTGTCCTACTAACTCATCCCTCGCGCAAAACTGCCTCAACAGGCCAACCATCGTATCCACAGCGGCATCTCAGGACGCGACTCCAACTGAGTAGAACGGCGCGGCATAGAGTATCAAACATTGGCATATGCAGGCTAGTCAAAAACCACGCTCACTCTCAGAACGGTAGGGCTCAAGATCCCCAAATACCTCGCACAACAGTCGGAGCACTCTCGACGACTCGGCTGCTCGGCTAACTCGAAACACGAGACACTAGCCACACCAACGGCTCGCAGCACAAGGCTCACTGGCTGGAGATACTCCACAGCCAGGGACGACCCACAACTCAGGGTAACAAAACAGGTCGGACAACACTCAACGACCTGGGACCACCGTCAACCCCAACGGTTCCCAACAAGACGGACCGGAAGATACTCGACGGCCCGGGACTACCGTCTACTCAACGGCTCTCTCCCACGACTGTGCAATAGGGAAACAAGACCTCTCGGGACTACCGTATACCCAAACGGCTCCCGGCACAGATAAGCAACCCGCTACAACTACCAGACTCCACTCTGCTCCCAAGCACGAGTGCAAACGCATCCCACACTAAAAGAAAATCCCGACCTCTCGGCCCACTACCCGGGCGAGGATAACACTATGTCCAGGGATAGCAAAACAGTGTGGGTGTCTAAACATAATTAACCCTAGCCCAAGTGAGGGTTTTCTACTGGTCTGGTTACACATGCAACATATGACGGGGGTGCTAGGTCAAGTTCCAAGATAGCTGTATCAACAGATAATAAAAGGAATAACAATTCCTACAATCTAGCATACTACACAATGAAATAAACTATCATGCATAGTCCTACATCAGTAGAAATACTGTACAGTCCATAAAACTTGGAGATAAGGCCACCCACCTCGATTTGCCACCAATTGCTCGTAGACACTTGCAATTGGCCTCCACGCGATCCGCACGCAAAACGGGACACGCCGTCGGAGTCCGCACGCAAAACGGAGCACGCCGCCGGAGTCCGCACGCAAAACGGAGCACGCTGCCGGAGTCCGCACCAAAAACGGAGTCTGCACGTGAAACGGTGCACGGCGCCGGAATCCGCACGCAAAACGGTGCACGGTGCCGGAAACCGCACGCAAAACGGAGTCCGCACGCAAAACGGTGCACGGTGCCGGAGTCCGCACGCAAAATGGAGTCCGCACGCAAAACGGTGCACGGTGCCGGAGTCCGCACGCAAAACGGTGCACGGTGCCGGAGTCCGCACGCAAAACGGTGCACGGTGCCGGAGTCCGCACGCAAAACGGTGCACGGTGCCGGAGTCCGCACGCAAAACGGTGCACGGTGCCGGAGTCCGCACGCAAAACGGTGCACGGTGCCGGAGTCCGCACGCAAAACGGTGCACGGTGCCGGAGTCCGCACGCAAAACGGTGCACGGTGCCGGAGTCCGCACGCAAAACGGTGCACGGTGCCGGAGTCCGCACGCAAAACGGAGTCCGCACGCAAAACGGTGCACGGTGCCGGAGTCCGCACGCAAAACGGTGTCCGCACGCAAAACGGTGCATGGTGCCGGAGTCCGCACGCAAAACGGTGCACGGTGCCCAACACAGAAAAGAGCAAGAGGGTTAATTACAGTCCAAAAGGTCGCCCCGAAAACTGTACAAAAATACAGTAAAACCAACACACGGGACCTACCCGACTGCGCCGCCGTCGCCGGAACGCTCCCCACGAAAAAACTCGCGCGCTCCACGAGGCCCACGACGCCACGCCGCACCTCCCACTATCTCCCTCACTCTCCCTCTCGCTCGGATGAAGAAAGAAACGAAGAAGGAGAAGAAGTCGCTTGCGGGGAGGAAGAAGAAGAAGAAAAGGAGGAAAAGGGGAGGGGCGGTCCACGGTGCACGGTGCGCCGTGCACCGGCCGGTGCACCACACCCACCCGGGTGCACCCGGCCCACGCAAGAGGAAAGGCGGCCACGTGGCCGCGTCCCTGCGCGCCACGCGGCCGCGCAGTTCACGCGCCACACGGGCGCGTGACACCGGCCGCCCACAGGCGCGGGACACGCGCCCGTGACACGGGCGTGCGCCCCAGCGCCCGCGCGGGCGCCAACTGGGGTCCGCCACGTGGCGGCCCCCACGTGGCCCGCGCGCGGGTGCCCTGTGCACCTGACGCGCGCAGAGGCGCCTGTCGCGTCAGCCGCGCCTCGCCTGACGCGCCGCAGCCTCCTCGGGATCCGTGCCACGCGTGTCTCGATCCGCGTGCCGCTTTGCCTCGAAAAGCGCACACGCCTACCGGACTCCAAATCCAACAAATAAATAGTCCATCCTTAGCGATTTCGCGCGCTGAGTCCAGAAATGATGTCCGATTCTCCAAATTCTCATCCGAAAATTGCGGAGTGCCCCCGGATAGCCCACTCGATCCGATTTCCGCGCCGGGTCCATTTTTAAAGTCCGATTTGCCCAATTCCAACTCTAAAAATTCCCGAAGGCGACCGGAGAGGTAAACTTTTATCCGGACTTCACCCGGAGTCTAATTTTGACATCTGAATCGCGCGAAATCACTTCTAAACACCCGACGGGTCCTCCAACTTCCCACGGGGTTTCCAATGATGCAAGCAAATCCCAAATTGCATCACAAATCCATTTCTGGGCCCCCAACACGCGCACCAACACCCCCAACGGCGACCGAAAGCTGCCCAACAACCGGCAACCCTACGCGGGGGATTCCGGGACCTCACACTGCTTGTCCTTATCTGAACAATGGTAAAAATTGTTTGGGGTTTTGCTTTGATCAGGTTTTGATCGGTGCGACAATCGGGACACCGGAGGCAGCTTCTGTTTTGGGATAGAAGGGATTTCTAGTACAGTAGTCAGGACCACAGATTATTGCCAGTTTGGGGTAATGTGTTGTTTTGTGTTTTTGGATATTTTATTAGGCCCGCGGGGGGTGTTGAATGCTTAAGAGGGTCGCGGGCGCGGTCATTTATCGCCGTTTCAGGTGGGTACACCCTTTGAACCTCTTTGTTACATAATTTGTTATTATTATGTTTCATCATATTAAGGGATATTGGGGGTGACGTGGACCTCCGGATGAACGAATGTCGCGGTTAGAGACTGTATGGGCAGTTTGCCCTCTCCGAACAACGGTATGGTTGTTCGGAGCATACTTGTGATCGGGACAGTGATCGGTGCGACTATTCAGAAGTCGGAAGGTGGGTTCGGTAAAGTAGAATTTGTGCTATTAGTAGACCCTAGGTAGGTCCGGGGGATTTACAGGAATTCGTAGGGGAATCTCGTACGCAGGATGACTTACGGTTAGAGATTGGTACCCCGACTTGGAGTCGGGAACTGTGGTGAACTGGTAATATTTGACCTTACACTTTATTGTTTTCTTTATGACATATTATGAGTTGATGACTAACCCCATGTTCTGCACGTGTATCGGCACTTATACTTATAGGAGCAGCGAGTGTCGCATGTGTTTATGACACTCGTTTTATTATGGTTACTACGCTCATGGCGCTTGCACGCACACCAGCGGTTTGGCCACCGTGTCGGTGTACTTTTCCGGAAAGGTGGTCTGCGGACCCGTGAACCCTACGAGGTGACGTAGTAGGGGCCCCTTGCGGTTATTTGCGGTGCTGCACTTGTGCAGTGGGGGGTTTACATGCACCAAAGGTGAGAGCGGTGCGGTTTTCTTTTGCCTGAGGTCCCCGGACCGACATGGCAAGGTGCTCAGTTCGTTTCCTCGGGGATGATATGATTGATTGCAGGATGGGGTTATGGATGCTCTGGTTTTACGGTTTGATTTATTATCCGCACCTTTTTGCATCGTATTTGTAGTTGTGTTTTATCTCTACTCTTCGTGTCACTGACTCCCACTATGTGACAGGTTTGGTCGGGTCTGGGGATCAGGACGATGGTGAGGACGCTACTTGGTGAGGTGTGAGATTACCTCGGTCAGGTTCCTTTTCCTCTTTCGTTATTAGTTGGTTATTTTCCTTTATGGTCTAATGCGGTGCATGTGAATGTGTATTACTGTGGATGGTGTGGATGTTGAGACATGCCTTATGTTTGTCATATGGACTTATTTTATAGAACTATGCTTTCAATATAGGGTCTATGGACGCATCGTGTGGACGCGGGTTTTCACACTCAGAAAGGGAATTGCGAAAATGGCTTTAGAAAATTAAGTGTCGTGTGGGCACCATTTTCAAAACTCCTGGACTTATCCTTTCAAACCTATTGAAGCGCCGGGTGTGCGCCGTTTAATGAAATAAGATGATAGCGTTTTCAAATTCATATTCTGGTAATTTGTAACGGTTAATGTTTGGTGGTTGATGTTTTTATTCGGGCTTTGGGACGCCGTGCATATGCAAGGGAGATCTTGTATATGTGGCAGGTATGTGCACGTGCCACGCGGGAGTCCGTTTCAAAAAAAAATAGGGCTGCTTTCCACTTTAAAATTGCTCCCGGGGCGTGACACCCTTGCCTCGGATTGATGACCTTTTCGACCAACTACAAGGAGCGACAGTGTTCTCGAAGATAGATTTGCAGTCCGACTATCATCAGCTTAGAGTTCGAGGTGAGGATATACCTAAAACAGCCTTTCGAACTCGATATGGTCATTACGAGTTTACGGTTATGCCGTTTGGACGTACGAACGCCCCAGCGGTGTTCATGGATATGATGAATAGGATATGCAAACCCTTCTTGGACCAATTTGTAGTGGTCCTTATTGATGACATTTTGGTCTACTCACGAACAGATGAGGAACATAAGGAGCATCTGCGAATAATTCTTCAGGCTCTCAGGGACCAGAAATTGTTTGCTAAGCTCAAGAAGTGTGAGTTCTGGCTTCGTGAAGTGGACTTCTTGGGACACATAGTCTCAGCGACGGGAATAGCGGTGGATCCTAAGAAGGTGGAGTCAGTAGCTAACTGACCCGACCGACTACAGTAATGGAAATCCGCAGCTTCTTGGGTTTGGCAGGATATTATAGGCGCTTCGTAGAGGGTTTCTCAAAAATTGCCACCCCTCTGAATCATCTAACCCGGAAAGGGGAGAGATTTGTGTGGACGACTCAATGCCAGGAGAGCTTCGAGGAACTCAATGACAGACTAACACGGGCACCCCTACTTACATTACCGATACCCGGTGAGGATTTCGAGGTTTATTGTGATGCATCATGGAACGGTCTTGGAAGTGTGCTGATGCAACAGGGAAAAGTCATAGCCTACGCATCAAGACAACTCAAGGATTATGAGCGAAACTACCCTACGCACGACCTGGAACTCGCAGCGGTCGTTTTCGCTTTAAAACTTTGGAGACACTACCTCTATGGAGCTCATTGCAACGTGTTTTCGGATCACCAGAGCCTTAAATATCTATTCACACAGAAGGAATTGAACTTATGGCAAAGACGGTGGTTGGAGTTGTTGAAGGACTACGATTTGTCCATTCAATACCACCCTGGGAAGGCAAACGTAGTTGCCGATGCCTTGAGCAGGAAGGGTCAGACAGAAGGGTTACCAGTGAACGCTATCACTCAACAAGATCGTTTAATCGCGAATTTCACGCGGATGAGATTGGAGGTTGTACCGGCGGGTGCAATTTCGCGACTTTTGTCCCTGGTGGTCAAGCCTACCTTGTTTGAGAAAATCCTGGAAGGTCAAAAGTCTGACGCTCAACTATAGCCTGCACGGGACAAGTTTCCTTAGGACCGGGAGGGCGACTTTTCGATTAGCACGGACAATGCAATACGGTTCCGAGGACGAATTTGCATGCCCGATCTGCCAGAGTTGAAGGATGAGATATTATCAGAGGCGCACTGTGCTCCCTATGCGGCGCATCCTGGTGGCACAAAGATGTAAAGGGACCTTAAGCAAACTTTTTGGTGGCCTAAATTAAATGGGGATATAATGCAGTTCGTGGCACGCTGTATGGTTTGCCAATAGGTAAAAGCCGAACACCAGCGCCCGGCGGAAAAACTGCACCCACTACCAGTGCCAGAGTGGAAGTGGGAGCGAATAACCATGGATTTTGTCACTGGATTCCCGCGATCGCAGTAGGGTCACGACGCAATCTGGGTCATAGTGGATCGACTGACGAAGACGGCTCATTTCCTACCTGTTCATACGACGTGGACACGTGACCGCTTGGCGCAGGTTTACATCAACGAGGTTGTGAGATTGCATGGGGTGCCGGCAACGATTACTTCGGACAGAGACACTCGGTTTGTGTCAAACTTTTGGCAGAGTTTGCAGCGGGCTCTGGGGACCAAACTGCACTTTAGCACAGCTTTCCACCCCCAGAGTGACGGACAATCAGAACGGGTGATCCAAATTCTTGAAGATATGCTCCGCGCATGCGTGCTCGATTTGGGTGAGGGATGGGCACGCTACCCAGCTCTTGTGGAGTTTGCTTACAACAACAGTTACCAGGCGAGCATCCAGATGGCGCCGTAGGAAGCATTGTACGGGCGTCGATGTCGATCCCCTATTTGTTGGGATGATTTAGGGGAACGGAAGTTCCCGGGACCGGACTTAGTAGAAGAGACTGAGGCAAAGGTGCGCCTCATCAGACAGCGGTTGTTGACCGCCCAGAGTCGGCAGAAGAGTTATGCAGACTGAAGACGCCGTGACTTGGAGTTTCAGGTTGGGGAGCACGTTTTGCTCCGGGTCTCGCCATCCAAGGGGATCAAACGGTTCGGCCTGCGGGGCAAATTGAGCCCGCGATTCGTTGGACCTTTTGAAATCCTGGAGCGCATTGGCCCGGTAGCTTATCGTTTAGCTTTGCCGCCAAACCTCGATCGGGTGCACAGCGTTTTCCATGTTTCGATGCTCCGGAAGTACCTCCCCGATCCGTCGCATGTTCTTGATGCTTCTGTGATTGAGCTTCGAGAGGACTTGAGCTTTGATAAGACACCGATACGAATTTTGGCACGGGAAGAAAAAAAGTTGCGCAACCGGGTGATCCCCTATGTGAAGGTGCTGTGGAGTAATCATGAAGAGCGTGAGGCGACTTGGGAGTTAGAATCAAAGATGAGAGGGTGTTTTCCTGATTTAATTAGCATGGGTTGATGTTAAGTTTCGAGGACGAAACTTCTTTTAAGGGGTGTGTGATGTAGTATCATGACTTTTCCTGTCCTCTTTCTATTTTCTTTTTAATAAATTAGTTTATTAGGAGAAATAAATTATCAAGTTTTCCTGGGTAGACCGTGGTGGTTTGCGGATATTTTTCCATGATAGAGCCCGAGAAATGGTGAACGGCGGAGCGATCGGATCTGAAATCCGACTTACGGATCTCCCGGAATGAGTCTTTTGTGTTAATGGGTACGATAGGATAAGTCGAGCCCGTTAAGACCCTAGTGCATCGAAATCCGCACCGGCTGTTTTAGAATGTGGGTTAGGTGGCACTCCTATCAAGAAGTTGGAAGTTGAATCCCTTTTACCGGAATTTTGGGATTCGTACGTAGAAAAGATATTATTTTATTTATTTATTTATTTATTATTTTTTCCCAAGAACGGCTAACCCTAGTTCGGGGGGAGGGGAGAAAGAGAGAGAGAAAAAGAGATCGGTTCTTTCTTCAATGTGCCGGAGGCCGGGAATGAAGCGTCACCGTCAACGGGGAGCGGATCCGGATGCTCACTACCGCGAGGAACGAGATCGGGGCGTCTTCTCCGTTAGAGCAAGGTTAGCGGCGTTTATCTCTCGCGTACCATCGTTTTCGGATTTTGGCATTTTTGACTTTTAGGGTTTCGCCATTCTTTGCTTTGTCTCGCATTTGCCGTCGCCACCGCGATGCCCTAGAGCACCGCCGCCGCGATGTCCCGGAGCACCGCCGCTGTGGTGTACGGACGCGCCGCCGCCATGTGACCACAGCCGCACCGCATGCGGCGCCGCGCGGGGCCGCTCCACGGGCAGCACGCCCGC
This sequence comes from Tillandsia leiboldiana, assembly GCA_029204045.2. NCBI lineage: Eukaryota > Viridiplantae > Streptophyta > Magnoliopsida > Poales > Bromeliaceae > Tillandsia > Tillandsia leiboldiana. The sequence continues at coordinate 98,535 of JAQNDB010000068.1, read as the reverse complement.
GCAGGGCTGGTGCCCGCGCGGGGCTGCCGCTGGTGCCGCGCGCACCCGCGCGGGGGAGGCAACCAGCGCGGGGCTGCTGCCGCGCCGCTTGCGCGCCCGCGTGGGGCTGGTGCCCACGCGGGGCAGCCGCTGCAGCCACTCTGCTTGCGCAACCGCGCGGGGCTGCCGCTGGCGCAGAGCGCACCCGCACGGGGGAGGCAACCCGCGCGGGGCTGCTGCCGTGCCGCTTGCGCGCGCGCGCGGGGCTGGTGCCCGCGCGGGGCAGCCGATGTTGCCGCTCTGCTTGCGCACCCGCGCGGGGCTAGTGCCTGTGCGAGGCTGCCGCTGGCGCCGCGCGCACCCACGCGAGGGAGGCAACCCGCGCGGGGCTGCTGCCGTGCCGCTTGCGCGCCCTCGCAGGGCTAGTGCCCGTGCGGGGCAGCTGCTGCTGCCGCGCTGCTGCATGCCTGCGCGGGGCTCACGCCCCGGTGGTTTAAAATAAGCGGAAAATGTGTACATTTTTTTTTTTTTTTATAAGTTCACCCGCCGGGCACGTGCGCAGATCCGCCACACGTACAAATTCACCCCACAAACGGACGGAGTCTTATTTGTATATGCACGGCATCGCAAGCATAAATCGTACTTTAACCACACTAGCCAAGAATTTAAGTTGAGGGAAAAATATCATCATGCGCAATAACCAAGCCGGCCGCCTACATTTTGAAAGGATAAATCCACGGGTTGTAAAACGGTGCCCACACAACACCTAAATTTTATTTAACATTTTCGCAATGTTTTTACTTGATTTGAAATGAGTGGCCGAAACAACAACTAGTAGGGGAAACGTTCATCCACGATAAAACACAGTTCAAACCCAACATCCACCATAATGCATCACACGCACATAAGCTAACTAACCGAAATAATCAGAACGTAAGTAAAAGAAAGGTCACCAGCCCCTAATCGGGCTAAAATCCTCGAGTCGCGGTGAAATGTACCAGATTTATGGTATATAAATGATACAAATAAAAATGGCATGAAATACTATTTTTATTGAATTCAGAGAAAAGTGAGTTGGAGTTGAGAATATGAAGCTTCAATTGTGAAGCTCAGGTCCTTGTTTGGCGATTTTCGCGAAATGGCGAAACTCAGTAAAAATACTTGTAACACAATTCAAATGTAATTACAAGTGAGTTGTAAGCATTTCGAATCGACGCAAAAGCCGTTGAGTCGAAAAGTGAGTTGGAGTTGAGAATATGAAGCTTCAATTGTGAAGCTTAGGTCATTGTTTGGCGATTTTCGCGAAATGGCGAAACTCAGTGAAAATACTTGTAACACAATTCAAATGTAATTACAAGTGAGTTGTAAGCATTTCGAATCGACGCAAAAGTCGTTGAGTCGAAAAGTGAGTTGGAGTTGAGAATATGAAGCATCAATTGTGAAGCTTAGGTCCTTGTTTGGCGATTTTCGCGAAATGGCGAAACTCAGCAAAAATACTTGTAACACATTTCAAATGTAATTACAAGTGAGTTGGAAGCATTTCGAATCGATGCAAAAGTCATCGAGTCGAAAAGTGAGTTGTATTTGGAAATCGAAGCTTCAAGCTTGTAAAATGTAGACCCACGTTTGCCGAATTCGCAAGATGGCGAAATGCAGCGAGAAGACTTGTAACATGTTTTAAATATGATTACAGTCGAGTTCGGTGCGTTTCGGGCTGACGCGAAGGGCATCGGGTCGAAAAGTGACTTGAACCCCGAGAACTTAGCAAAAATTCTGAGATTTCTGAAATTGTGACCACGAAGCATTTTCGGAGCCCTGTTTCGGAGACTTAGAATAGTCAAAAAATTTAAAAGAAATCGTGGAGTGTCTCATAAAAGTTTCCTCATTAAACGGGGTGAATTGCCGAGGTGAGAAATTAGAGGAAAGTAGGAGAACGAAGCGAAGAAAATGCTTCGTGAATTCTAAAACTGCAGTTTATAACAGTGCAGTTTATCACGAAGTTTTTTCGGGCTCTCTTTCGGGAGCTTAGAGTAGCCCAAAAATTTAAAATAAATCGTGGAGAGCTTAAGAAAAATTTGTTGCATAAAGGGGAGAAGAAAAATTACAGTCTCGATTTCCCAGTTGGCGGCAAAACGCAGAGAAAGAGGGCTACCCGAATTTTCTTTCTGCAGGAAAAAAAAAAACTGCAGGATTGAGGGCAGTTTTGGGAATCTCTTTTGTAAGTTGGGGCAAATGTGTAAATTCACACTCACCCCCCCAACCACCCCTGCAGAGACATTAAATGTTCTCTTCTCTCTCTCCCACTTGAAAGCCACGCTCTCTCTCTTTCTCCCTGCTACACCAGAGAAGAAAGAAAGAAAGAAAAGGAAAGCAACTTAAGGAGAAGAAGAAGGTAGCAGCAGCAAGCCTTCTCTAGGCTGCTGCTGCTGGTTGCATCTCGTGGCTTGGGGGGAGCTTGAAGAGAGCATTTAAAAGCCCTCCAAAGTGTGCTCCCACTCCTCTTCATCCTTCCCTCTTGATCAAAGACATCCAAAGAGGTAATATTTAAAAGCTAGGGTTGAATTTTTAATCTTTTCTTGGGTTCAAGAGCTTGGGAAAATATCCCAAATAGGTTCTTCTCCAATTTTTAGGGAATTTTCTCTAAGTTAAAGAGATCAAAATTTCTCTTTATACGAACATGTCAAGAATGAAATTTTCATCCCCTTTTATTCCGTTTGGTTCAAAAAGCCCATCAAGAAAGTAAAGAGTAAACCTAGGGTTTCTCTTTTATGGTTTTTATGAAGTTAAAAGAGCATAGAATTATTCCTTAATTTTTTCATTATTGGATTTAGGAGCTTTTTGGATTTAAAGAGAATGAAAAATCATGCTAAGTGAATGATCTCTACTTATTGGTTTCTTATGAACCAAGTAGAGGGTGTTTTGGAGCATTCAAAAGGGGAACACCAATTACTGCTTGTCTTTTGATCAAGAGAATATTAAAAGAGGTAACGAAAATTCTAGGATTCTAAGTTTTATAATTTTTATGGGATTAGTGGATTCTAAAAAAAAATAAAATAATAATTCCTTCATAATTTTTCTTTCATTTTAGGAAAATCTTGGAGACTAAGAGATCAACTTTTGTCCTCTTTCGAGAACAAAGAGAATTATCGAGGTGGGGGATTCTTCCGAAAATGGGTGATCTCTCCACTTTTTCCTTTGCTTTCTGACCTAGAAGCATGCTAGTAAGCATTTAGGGAATTAATATCATGTATGTGATAATAGGGGCTTAACCCTAAGAGAGGATTATATTAAACCTATTGTAGGTTAAATTGTGCATGAGTATAAGGAGTAAAGGATTTATGTGTAGAGTGATAATGTTAGGATATAACCCTAGAATATTATGCGGATAAAAATAGAGAAAATGCATGATGGTTGTAAGACATAGGAGAAAGCCTAGAATAAGGATTTAATGAGTGGCATGTCAACCTAGGAATTTATCCTAGAAGAACGAGTGGCATCAACTTAGGAGATAACCTAAGGTTGAATATAGAGTATTTAACATAGAGTTATGAACTCTAGGACAAGTGAAGCATGGAAAAACATAGGGTCAATGTACTCTAGGTTAATGTGAAAAAGAGAAAAATCATAGAGTTAATAAACTCTAGGGATAATGAAAAGTGGAACTTAGAGTCAATGAACTCTAGGGTGGAAATGATGAAGAGTTAAAAATAGAGTTAATGAACTCTAGGAATAAGTTGAATGCAATTAGAGTTAATAAACTCTAGGCCAATGTAAATTGAATCTAGAGTTAATAACTCTAGGCCAATGTAAAGTGAAAATAGAGTTAATAACTCTAGGCCAGGAACTTCGAGATGATTAATGTCCTTGTGACATAGTGAAACCCAAAGGTTAATTATGAACATAGGGTTGCAAAATGAGAACAAGCAAGTAGGAACAGTTAAAAAGGGCTAAGAAGCTAAGAAATTGCCAAGTTTCAAGGATAAGAGAAAATGTGAACAAACAAGATGTTCAATCTAAAATGGTGTTAGAGACACCCAAGTTTTCCTAGAGTAAAGAATTTAGGATAATGAAAGTAAAGTAAAAGAGAAAGCATTGAGGCACGAATGCTAACGGGAGGGTTGAGCATATGTCACTCCTGGGTAGATGAGTGCCAAGGTGCTTTAAACTCATCTGAAACCAAAAGTGGAAAGAGAATGATTAAAGAAAGGTAAAAAGGAAAATTAAAATACATTGGGCCGAGCACTACGGGAGGCGGTGCTACAACCTGTTCTTGTTTGATTGGGGTTGTAGGCATCCGTCATTTGGAACCCTCGGACCCGGTAAATGTAAGCTATAAAAGAAATGCCAAGTTGCCAATGGGAGGGTTGAGCATATTTCACTCCCGGGGGAAGTGTGTGAGCAAGACTCAGCTTCCCAAGTAAAGGCAAAACAAAGAGCTAAAGGCAAAAGAAAAGATAAAGATAAAACGGGCGGACCTACGGTGAGAAACGCGGCCCATGTTGGAGTTGCAGGCATTGCCCCTCTCCCGGGTAGAGACCCGTTCGGGACATTTCTTCCGTAGGACGGGGTAACACTTGCGGGTGTTATCGGCAACCTTAGAAATCTTATCTTATGGTAGCAGGACTACCGGGCTGGGGCGCGTTGGATAAGAATTTCTGAGGGTTAACTTGAACTAAAGCACCAGAATTTAAAGAATAAAGAGAAATTAGAGTGGCCAAGGTGGCCGGGTTAGTTTGACCCTGTATACAGCGGCATAGTGGCCGAGTTGGTGCCTAGCAGCCTATTGTGGCTAGACAGAGTAGTGCTGGGTCGATGAGTATACACAGATAGTGTAGTGATATATTATATTGCATAGCTGCATTTCGATATTGAGGATCTTAGTTTCCTAGCACTATTATTATTGCTTCCATTGGACCAAGTGGTGTAGGACACTTTTTCTCGGTGGTTGAACCCACTGGGAACTCTGTCGTAGTTCTCACACCCCTTGGGTGACCCCCCCCCCCCACAGGTTCAGGGATGGATACAGCGATCGAGACGGTTCAGGTGCAGACGGCGAGGCATACGACAGGGGCAAAAGCCCAGCAGCATAGAGACCTAGAGGGTCTAGCAGAGGTATCCCATTTTATATATTTCTTGAGTGAACCTTGTATGGTGAGGAATTTATGTAAAAGAATTGTAATAATTTTATTTGAAAGTTCATAAATGTAAAGTGCAATAAATTTAATTTATGGTTCACTCTTGTATGCTTTCATTTCCGCTTTAACTGTTTGTTACTGAATGAAAGTTTTAAATTTGTAGTGATTTTTTAGTACTCTGATATTGAGCTTCCGCATACACTTGTTGTGTTATTATGGATGTTACCGTTCCTCTCGGGTAGTGAAAGGTCATACCCGATTGGCGGGTCTGTTGGCATGCCCGAACTGTCCAAATTGGCGGTCTCGGGGCGTGACAGATTAGAGTGGTATCAGAGCCTAGGAATAGTCCTAGGTGGTTAGGGAACCTTAGGGAGACCCTAGGGATTAGCACGAGAGAGTGTGTGGATTATTGGGCGAAAGTATTAGATTGGTTATTGTTGTTCCAAAAAAGGATGTTGGGACTGATCGAGGGTGACGAGCTTTCATTCTTCGGATATTACGTTGGCGGCCGACAACGTAATGTTGGAGATAAAAAGGAGTACCCTCTTATACTTTCGCATGATTGGGTCGACGAGCCATTTTGTCGGTATATAGATTGCGCGTTGCTCAAATGGCTAAAATTTGGGCTAATTGTTTCGTTGTTATGTGCATATTAGCGATGAGACCACATAGGGAGATGCGCTTGTTTTGACTCCTGCCGGGAGAGGGCTCTAGGTCGAACAAGGTACACGAGCTGCGATAGAGGGTGGCCGCACTTATTAGTGTGGTCCAACAGCAGACGAATCTTCTCGCCGATAGGCGGAAATTTTCCGCCGGCAGGGAGGCGGATTCCGACGTCTAAGGGTGGCGTCAATGTGACAGTCGGAGCAAATGGATAGGCTCCAGTGGCTGATAGCGCAGCAAGCCGAGGCTGTATTAATGACGCATGAGTATATGGCGTCGCCGCATTTGTGGGCGACATTGGAGAGAATGGCAGCGCCCGCCGAACTTTTGTCGGCACAGCCAACACCTTCAGCATAGGGTGTTTTACGCTTGGGCCAGCTAGGTTGCTGGCAAAGTATGGTTAGTAAGGTCCAGTGAGAGACCGACTCATAGAACACTGGTGATCGCTATTTTGCGAGAACCAAGTTAATGCGCCCTGAGGGTTAGGGCAAGAAAGATTTACGGGCCAGGCGGCGGGAATTTGCCCCTAACGACGGTAGTAACCGAGTGGCGTGACAATTATGGCTGTGTTGCCGCATAATGGTGTTGGTAAGGCCTAGAGTAGGCCTCAGGATGCGAGAACCTCTCGAAGGAGCGAGAGTTTTGTGGCGCCGTTCTGATGGATCGATGTAATGGCAAGGATTGCCACCGCAGGATTTGCGAGTTAATCACCAGAGTTGGTGGACGGTTATTGTGGTGCCTCGACCCAGTTGGGAGAGTTGCACAAGAGCCGTTGGGGTGCTTAAGCAAATCGCTTAACACTGGATTTTTGCGAGTTAGCGTGGGGGCATAGGACGCCCAACTGTTGGGGTGCTCATGGGGCACAGGTACCGTTTAGCCAGAGAGAGCTAGTTTGTTGGCGCTTTAGCTTTTGCCCACGGTGGCCAGAGTTGATAGATTGTTCGGGTCGTGGATTGACGACTAGTTAGTTGGTTTTGCTTAGTGAGCGTAGTGATCGCGTGGCGACGATTAGCGGGTTCGCTTGGGGACGATCCGTGCCTGGACCATGTTTGTGGACTGTGGGCCTGTAGCCCAGTGGGCAGGCGCAGTCGGCTGTGAGAGGCAGCGGCCCGAGACCTGAGGGCGGGGCATGATAGAGATTTGGTCGGGACGGTAGTCCGAGCGATGACCCAGGGACGTGGAATGCCACGTGTGAGCCTTGAGGCTGTTAGTACACTGAGAGTGTGATATGATCAGGCCGTAGTGCTAGTGGTGATTGAGGTATTGTAGCTCCTAGTGGGAGTGTTGGGATAGTAATCCTAAGTGTGGATCTACCCGTATGGCGATTGGGTCTGCGTGCTAGCAAGAGCCGTTGCACAGATTCGGATTGGCTATGGGCTATAGGCCCATATTGGACCGTGGTCTGTGAACCTATTAGTAGTCCGAGATATCGGGTTAGCTGATAACCCATGGACTTAGAGCACTAGTAGTGTGTGTGATAGCTGGGAACTCGTGGATTGGCCTTGCCCTCCACATTAGGCAGCGGAGCGACCGGAATATGCGGTAAATGTAATTGGTTGCAGATGCAGCCACATTGTGAAAAGTTGATGGCGGAACTAAAGTGGAAATTTCGCAAGAAAAGACGGGGCAATTCGTGGCAATGGAGAGAGCAAGTGCTCAACTGTGTCTTTCAGCTATTTGGTGAAAGTGGCCAGACACCAGGTCTATGTTTGTCCCTGGATTTAGATAGGGATTCATGAATGAGTTGCTCGTGTAGTCTCGGCGAGCAGGCAATTTGATGCCGGTCGCGATATACAGTGAGCCCAGTAGTGAGGGCAAAAATTCCTCCCTCTCGATCAAGTAGGAGTCGAGATGTGATTCAAGTTTCGAGGACGAAACTTATTTTAAGGGGGGTAGAATGTAATGTACCAGATTTATGGTATATAAATGATACAAATAAAAATGGTATGAAATACTATTTTATTGAATTCAGAGAAAAGTGAGTTGGAGTTGAGAATATGAAGCTTCAATTGTGAAGCTCAGGTCCTTGTTTGGCGATTTTCGCGAAATGGCGAAACTCAGTAAAAATACTTGTAACACAATTCAAATGTAATTACAAGTGAGTTGTAAGCATTTCGAATCGACGCAAAAGCCGTTGAGTCGAAAAGTGAGTTGGAGTTGAGAATATGAAGCTTCAATTGTGAAGCTTAGGTCATTGTTTGGCGATTTTCGCGGAATGGCGAAACTCAGTAAAAATACTTGTAACACAATTCAAATGTAATTACAAGTGAGTTGTAAGCATTTCGAATCGACGCAAAAGTCGTTGAGTCGAAAAGTGAGTTGGAGTTGAGAATATGAAGCTTCAATTGTGAAGCTTAGGTCCTTGTTTGGCGATTTTCGCGAAATGGCGAAACTCAGCAAAAATACTTGTAACACATTTCAAATGTAATTACAAGTGAGTTGGAAGCATTTCGAATCGATGCAAAAGTCATCGAGTCGAAAAGTGAGTTGTAGTTGGAAATCGAAGCTTCAAGCTTGTAAAATGTAGACCCACGTTTGCCGAATTCGCAAGATGGCGAAATGCGGCGAGAAGACTTGTAACATGTTTTAAATATGATTACAGTCGAGTTCGGTGCGTTTCGGGCTGACGCGAAGGGCATCGGGTCGAAAAGTAACTTGAACCCCGAGGACTTAGCAAAAATTCTGAGATTTCTGAAATTGTGATCACAAAGCATATTCGGAGCCCTGTTTCGGAGAATTAGAATAGTCAAAAAATTTAAAAGAAATCGTGGAGTGTCTCATAAAAGTTTCCTCATTTAAAGGGGTGAATTGCCGAGGTGAGAAATTAGAGGAAAGTAGGAGAACGAAGCGAAGAAAAATGCTTCGTGAATTCTGAAACTGCAGTTTATAACAGTGCAGTTTATCACGAAGTTTTTTCGGGGCTCTCTTTCGAGAGCTTAGAGTAGCCCAAAAATTTAAAATAAATCGTGGAGAGCTTAAGAAAAATTTGTTGAATAAAGGGGAGAAGAAAAATTACAGTCTCGATTTCCCAGTTGGCGGCAAAACGCAGAGAAAGAGGGCTACCCGAATTTTCTTTCTGCAGGAAAAAAAAAACTGCAGGATTGAGGGCAGTTTTGGGAATCTCTTTTGTAAGTTGGGGCAAATGTGTAAATTCACACTCACCCCCCAAACCACCCCTGCAGAGACATTAAATGTTCTCTTCTCTCTCTCCCACTTGAAAGCCACGCTCTCTCTCTTTCTCCCTGCTACACCAGAGAAGAAAGAAAGAAAGAAAAGGAAAGCAACTTAAGGAGAAGAAGAAGGTAGCAGCAGCAAGCCTTCTCTAGGCTGCTGCTGCTGGTTGCATCTCGTGGCTTGGGGGGAGCTTGAAGAGAGCATTTAGAAGCCCTCCAAAGTGTGCTCCCACTCCTCTTCATCCTTCCCTCTTGATCAAAGACATCCAAAGAGGTAATATTTAAAAGCTAGGGTTGAATTTTTAATCTTTTCTTGGGTTCAAGAGCTTGGGAAAATATCCCAAATAGGTTCTTCTCCAATTTTTATGGCATTTTCTCTAAGTTAAAGAGATCAAAATTTCTCTTTATAAGAACATGTCAAGAATGAAATTTTCATCCCCTTTTATTCCGTTTGGTTCAAAAAGCCCATCAAGAAAGTAAAGAGTAAACCTAGGGTTTCTCTTTTATGGTTTTTATGAAGTTAAATGCGCATAGAATTATTCCTTAATGGTTTCATTATTGGATTTAGGAGCTTTTTGGATTTAAAGAGAATGAAAAATCATGCTAAGTGAATGATCTCTACTTATTGGTTTCTTATGAACCAAGTAGAGGGTGTTTTGGAGCATTCCAACGGGGAACACCAATTACTGCTTGTCTTTTGATCAAGAGAATATTAAAAGAGGTAACGAAAATTCTAGGATTCTAAGTTTTATAATTTTTATGGGATTAGTGGATTCTAAAATAAAATAAAATAATAATTCCTTCATAATTTTTCTTTCATTTTAGGAAAATCTTGGAGACTAAGAGATCAACTTTTGTCCTCTTTCGAGAACAAAGAGAATAATCGAGGTGGGGGATTCTTCCGAAAATGGGTGATTTCTCCACTTTTTCCTTTGCTTTCTGACCTAGAAGCATGCTAGTAAGCATTTAGGGAATTAGTACCATGTATGTGATAATAGGGGCTTAACCCTAAGAGAGGATTATATTAAACCTATTGTAGGTTAAATTGTGCATGAGTATAAGGAGTAAAGGATTTATGTGTAGAGTGATCATGTTAGGATATAACCCTAGAATATTATGCGGATAAAAATAGAGAAAATGCATGATGGTTGTAAGACATAGGAGAAAACCTAGAATAAGGATTTAATGAGTGGCATGTCAACCTAGGAATTTATCCTAGAAGAACGAGTGGCATCAACTTAGGAGATAACCTAAGGTTGAATATAGAGTATTTAACATAGAGTTATGAACTCTAGGACAAGTGAAGCATGGAAAAACATAGGGTCAATGTACTCTAGGTTAATGTGAAAAAGAGAAAAATCAAAGAGTTAATAAACTCTAGGGATAATGAAAAGTTGAACTTAGAGTCAATGAACTCTAGGGTGGAAATGATGAAGAGTTAAAAATAGAGTTAATGAACTCTAGGAATAAGTTGAATGCAATTAGAGTTAATAAACTCTAGGCCAATGTAAAGTGAATGTAGAGTTAATTACTCTAGGCCAATGTAAAGTGAAAATAGAGTTAATAACTCTAGGCCAGGAACTTCGAGATGATTAATGTCCTTGTGACATAGTGAAACCCAAAGGTTAATTATGAACATAGGGTTGCAAAATGAGAACAAGTAAGTAGGAACAGTTAAAAAGGGCTAAGAAGCTAAGAAATTGTCAAGTGTCAAGGATAAGAGAAAATGTGAACAAACAAGACGTTCAATCTAAAATGGTGTTAGAGACACCCAAGTTATCCTAGAGTAAAGAATTTAGGATAATGAAAGTAAAGTAAAAGAGAAAGCATTGAGGCACGAATGCTAACGGGAGGGTTGAGCATATGTCACTCCTGGGTAGATGAGTGCCAAGGTGCTTTAAACTCATCTGAAACCAAAAGTGGAAAGAGAATGATTAAAGAAAGGTAAAAAGGAAAATTAAAATACATTGGGCCGAGCACTACGGGAGGCGGTGCTACAACCTGTTCTTGTTTGATTGGGGTTGTAGGCATCCGTCATTTGGAACCCTCGGACCCGGTAAATGTAAGCTATAAAAGAAATGCCAAGTTGCCAACGGGAGGGTTGAGCATATTTCACTCCCGGGGGAAGTGTGTGAGCAAGACTCAGCTTCCCAAGTAAAGGCAAAACAAAGAGCTAAAGGCAAAAGAAAAGATAAAGATAAAACGGGCGGACCTACGGTGAGAAACGCGGCCCATGTTGGAGTTGCAGGCATTGCCCCTCTCCCGGGTAAAGACCCGTTCGGGACGTTTCTTCCGTAGGACGGGGTAACACCTGCGAGTGTTATCGGCAACCTTAGAAATCTTATCTTATGGTAGCAGGACTACCGGGCTAGGGCCCGTTGGATAAGAATTTCTGAGGGTTAACTTGAACTAAAGCACCAGAATTTAAAGAATAAAGAGAAATTAGAGTGGCCAAGGTGGCCGGGTTAGTTTGACCCTGTATACAGCGGCATAGTGGCCAAGTTGGTGCCTAGCAGCCTATTGTGGCTAGACAGAGTAGTGCTGGGTCGATGAGTATACACAGATAGTGTAGTGATATATTATATTGCATAGCTGCATTTCGATATTGAGGATTTTAGTTTCCTAGCACTATTATTATTGCTTCCATTGGACCAAGTGGTGTAGGACACTTTTTCTCGGTGGTTGAACCCACTGGGAACTCTGTCGTAGTTCTCACACCCCTTGGGTGACCCCCCCCCCCCCCCCCCCACAGGTTCAGGGATGGATACAGCGATCGAGACGGTTCAGGTGCAGACGGCGAGGCATACGACAGGGGCAAGAGCCCAGCAGCATAGAGACCTAGAGGGTCTAGCAGAGGTATCCCATTTTATATATTTCTTGAGTGAACCTTGTATGGTGAGGAATTTATGTAAAAGAATTGTAATAATTTTATTTGAAAGTTCAGAAATGTAAAGTGCAATAAATTTAATTTATGGTTCACTCTTGTATGCTTTCATTTCCGCCTTAACTGTTTGTTACTGAATGAAAGTTTTAAATTTGTAGTGATTTTTTAGTACTCTGATATTGAGCTTCCGCATACACTTGTTGTGTTATTATGGATGTTACCGTTCCTCTCGGGTAGTGAAAGGTCATACCCGATTGGCGGGTCTGTTGGCGTGCCCGAACTGTCCAAATTGGCGGTCTCGTGGCGTGACAGATTAGAGTGGTATCAGATCCTAGGAATAGTCCTAGGTGGTTAGGGAACCTTAGGGAGACCCTAGGGATTAGCACGAGAGAGTGTGTGGATTATTGGGCGAAAGTATTAGATTGGTTATTGTTGTTCCCAAAAAGGATGTTGGGACTGATCGAGGGTGACGAGCTTTCATTCTTCGGATATTACGTTGGCGGCCGACAACGTAATGTTGGAGATAAAAAGGAGTACCCTCTTATACTTTCGCATGATTGGGTCGACGAGCCATTTTGTCGGTATATAGATTGCGCGTTGCTCAAATGGCTAAAATTTGGGCTAATTGTTTCGTTGTTATGTGCATATTAGCGATGAGACCACATAGGGAGATGCGCTTGTTTCGACTCCTGCCGGGAGAGGGCTCTGGGTCGAACAAGGTACACGAGCTGCGATAGAGGGTGGCCGCACTTATTAGTGTGGTCCAACAGCAGACGAATCTTCTCGCCGATAGGCGGAAATTTTCCGCCGGCACGGAGGCGGATTTCGACGTCTAAGGGTGGCGTCAATGTGACAGTCAGAGCAAATGGATAGGCTCAAGTGGCTGATAGCGCAGCAAGCCGAGGCTGTATTAATGACGCATGAGTATATGGCGTCGCCGCATTTGTGGGCGACATTGGAGAGAATGGCAGCGCCCGCCGAACTTTTGTCGGCACAGCCAACACCTTCAGCATAGGGTGTTTTACGCTTGGGCCAGCTAGGTTGCTGGCAAAGTATGCTTAGTAAGGTCAAGTGAGAGACCGACTCATAGAACGCTGGTGATCGCTATTTTGCGAGAACCAAGTTAATGCGCCCTGAGGGTTAGGGCAAGAAAGATTTACGGGCCAGGCGGCGGGAATTTGCCCCTGACGACGGTAGTAACCGAGTGGCATGACAATTGTGGCTGTGTTGCCGCATAATGGTGTTGGTAAGGCCTAGAGTCGGCCTCAGGATGCGAGAACCTCTCGAAGGAGCGAGAGTTTTGTGGCGCCGTTCTGATGGATCGATGTAATGGCAAGGATTGCCACCGCAGGATTTGCGAGTTAATCACCAGAGTTGGTGGACGGTTATTGTGGTGCCTCGACCCAGTTGGGAGAGTTGCACAAGAACCGTTGGGGTGCTTAAGCAAATCGCTTAACACTGGATTTTTGCGAGTTAGCGTGGGGGCATAGGACGCCCAACTGTTGGGGTGCTCATGGGGCACAGGTACTGTTTAGCCAGAGAGAGCTGGTTTGTTGGCGCTTTAGCTTTTGCCCACGGTGGCCAGAGTTGATAGATTGTTCGGGTCGTGGATTGACGACTAGTTAGTTGGTTTTGCTTAGTGAGCGTAGTGATCGCGTGGCGACGATTAGCGGGTTCGCTTGGGGACGATCCGTGCCTGGACCATGTTTGTGGACTGTGGGCCTGTAGCCCAGTGGGCAGGCGCAGTCGGCTGTGAGAGGCAGCGGCCCGAGACCTGAGGGCGGGGGCATGATAGAGATTTGGTCGGGACGGTAGTCCGAGCGATGACCCGGGGACGTGGAATGCCACGTGTGAGCCTTGAGGCTGTTAGTACACTGAGAGTGTGATATGATCAGGCCGTAGTGCTAGTGGTGATTGAGGTATTGTAGCTCCTAGTGGGAGTGTTGGGATAGTAATCCTAAGTGTGGATCTACCCGTATGGCGATTGGGTCTGCGTGCTAGCAAGAGCCGTTGCACAGAGTCGGATTGGCTATGGGCTATAGGCCCATATTGGACCGTGGTCTGTGAACCTATTAGTAGTCCGAGATATCGGGTTAGCTGATAACCCATGGACTTAGAGCACTAGTAGTGTGTGTGATAGCTGGGAACTCGTGGATTGGCCTGGCCCTCCACATTAGGCAGCGGAGCGACCGGAATATGCGGTAAATGTAATTGGTTGCAGATGCAGCCACATTGTGAAAAGTTGATGGCGGAACTAAAGTGGAAATTTCGCAAGAAAAGACGGGGCAATTCGTGGCAATGGAGAGAGCAAGTGCTCAACTGTGTCTTTCACCTATTTGGTGAAAGTGGCCAGACACCAGGTCTAAGTTTGTCCCTGGATTTAGATAGGGATTCATGAATGAGTTGCTCGTGTAGTCTCGGCGAGCAGGCAATTTGATGCCGGTCGCGATATACAGTGAGCCCAGTAGTGAGGGCAAAAATTCCTCCCTCTCGATCAAGTAGGAGTCGAGATGTGATTCAAGTTTCGAGGACGAAACTTATTTTAAGGGGGGTAGAATGTAATGTACCAGATTTATGGTATATAAATGATACAAATAAAAATGGTATGAAATACTATTTTTATTGAATTCAGAGAAAAGTGAGTTGGAGTTGAGAATATGAAGCTTCAATTGTGAAGCTCAGGTCCTTGTTTGGCGATTTTCGCGAAATGGCGAAACTCAGTAAAAATACTTGTAACACAATTCAAATGTAATTACAAGTGAGTTGTAAGCATTTCGAATCGACGCAAAAGCCGTTGAGTCGAAAAGTGAGTTGGAGTTGAGAATATGAAGCTTCAATTGTGAAGCTTAGGTCATTGTTTGGCGATTTTCGCGAAATGGCGAAACTCAGTAAAAATACTTGTAACACAATTCAAATGTAATTACAAGTGAGTTGTAAGCATTTCGAATCGACGCAAAAGTCGTTGAGTCGAAAAGTGAGTTGGAGTTGAGAATATGAAGCTTCAATTGTGAAGCTTAGGTCCTTGTTTGGCGATTTTCGCGAAATGGCGAAACTCAGCAAAAATACTTGTAACACATTTCAAATGTAATTACAAGTGAGTTGGAAGCATTTCGAATCGATGCAAAAGTCATCGAGTCGAAAAGTGAGTTGTAGTTGGAAATCGAAGCTTCAAGCTTGTAAAATGTAGACCCACGTTTGCCGAATTCGCAAGATGGCGAAATGCGGCGAGAAGACTTGTAACATGTTTTAAATATGATTACAGTCGAGTTCGGTGCGTTTCGGGCTGACGCGAAGGGCATCGGGTCGAAAAGTGACTTGAACCCCGAGGACTTAGCAAAAATTCTGAGATTTCTGAAATTGTGATCACGAAGCATTTTCGGAACCCTGTTTCGGAGACTTAGAATAGTCAAAAAATTTAAAAGAAATCGTGGAGTGTCTCATAAAAGTTTCCTCATTTAAAGGGGTGAATTGCCGAGGTGAGAAATTAGAGGAAAGTAGGAGAACGAAGCGAAGAAAAATGCTTCGTGAATTCTGAAACTGCAGTTTATAACAGTGCAGTTTATCACGAAGTTTTTTTGGGGCTCTCTTTCGAGAGCTTAGATTAGCCCAAAAATTTAAAATAAATCGTGGAGAGCTTAAGAAAAATTTGTTGAATAAAGGGGAGAAGAAAAATTACAGTCTCGATTTCCCAGTTGGCGGCAAAACGCAGAGAAAGAGGGCTACCCGAATTTTCTTTCTGCAGGAAAAAAAAAAACTGCAGGATTGAGGGCAGTTTTGGGACTCTCTTTTGTAAGTTGGGGCAAATGTGTAAATTCACACTCACCCCCCAAACCACCCCTGCAGAGACATTAAATGTTCTCTTCTCTCTCTCCCACTTGAAAGCCACGCTCTCTCTCTTTCTCCCTGCTACACCAGAGAAGAAAGAAAGAAAGAAAAGGAAAGCAACTTAAGGAGAAGAAGAAGGTAGCAGCAGCAAGCCTTCTCTAGGCTGCTGCTGCTGGTTGCATCTCGTGGCTTGGGGGGAGCTTGAAGAGAGCATTTAGAAGCCCTCCAAAGTGTGCTCCCACTCCTCTTCATCCTTCCCTCTTGATCAAAGACATCCAAAGAGGTAATATTTAAAAGCTAGGGTTGAATTTTTAATCTTTTCTTGGGTTCAAGAGCTTGGGAAAATATCCCAAATAGGTTCTTCTCCAATTTTTAGGGCATTTTCTCTAAGTTAAAGAGATCAAAATTTCTCTTTATAAGAACATGTCAAGAATGAAATTTTCATCCCCTTTTATTCCGTTTGGTTCAAAAAGCCCATCAAGAAAGTAAAGAGTAAACCTAGTGTTTCTCTTTTATGGTTTTTATGAAGTTAAAAGAGCATAGAATTATTCCTTAATGGTTTCATTATTGGATTTAGGAGCTTTTTGGATTTAAAGAGAATGAAAAATCATGCTAAGTGAATGATCTCTACTTATTGGTTTCTTATGAACCAAGTAGAGGGTGTTTTGGAGCATTCCAAAGGGGAACACCAATTACTGCTTGTCTTTTGATCAAGAGAATATTAAAAGAGGTAACGAAAATTCTAGGATTCTAAGTTTTATAATTTTTATGGGATTAGTGGATTCTAAAAAAAAATAAAATAATAATTCCTTCATAATTTTTCTTTCATTTTAGGAAAATCTTGGAGACTAAGAGATCAACTTTTGTCCTCTTTCGAGAACAAAGAGAATTATCGAGGTGGGGGATTCTTCCGAAAATGGGTGATCTCTCCACTTTTTCCTTTGCTTTCTGACCTAGAAGCATGCTAGTAAGCATTTAGGGAATTAATACCATGTATGTGATAATAGGGGCTTAACCCTAAGAGAGGATTATATTAAACCTATTGTAGGTTAAATTGTGCATGAGTATAAGGAGTAAAGGATTTATGTGTAGAGTGATCATGTTAGGATATAACCCTAGAATATTATGCGGATAAAAATAGAGAAAATGCATGATGGTTGTAAGACATAGGAGAAAACCTAGAATAAGGATTTAATGAGTGGCATGTCAACCTAGGAATTTATCCTAGAAGAACGAGTGGCATCAACTTAGGAGATAACCTAAGGTTGAATATAGAGTATTTAACATAGAGTTATGAACTCTAGGACAAGTGAAGCATGGAAAAACATAGGGTCAATGTACTCTAGGTTAATGTGAAAAAGAGAAAAATCATAGAGTTAATAAACTCTAGGGATAATGAAAAGTGGAACTTAGAGTCAATGAACTCTAGGGTGGAAATGATGAAGAGTTAAAAATAGAGTTAATGAACTCTAGGAATAAGTTGAATGCAATTAGAGTTAATAAACTCTAGGCCAATGTAAAGTGAATGTAGAGTTAATAACTCTAGGCCAATGTAAAGTGAAAATAGAGTTAATAACTCTAGGCCAGGAACTTCGAGATGATTAATGTCCTTGTGACATAGTGAAACCCAAAGGTTAATTATGAACATAGGGTTGCAAAATGAGAACAAGCAAGTAGGAACAGTTAAAAAGGGCTAAGAAGCTAAGAAATTGCCAAGTGGCAAGGATAAGAGAAAATGTGAACAAACAAGATGTTCAATCTAAAATGGTGTTAGAGACACCCAAGTAATCCTAGAGTAAAGAATTTAGGATAATGAAAGTAAAGTAAAAGAGAAAGCATTGAGGCACGAATGCTAACGGGAGGGTTGAGCATATGTCACTCCTGGGTAGATGAGTGCCAAGGTGCTTTAAACTCATCTGAAACCAAAAGTGGAAAGAGAATGATTAAGGAAAGGTAAAAAGGAAAATTAAAATACATTGGGCCGAGCACTACGGGAGGCGGTGCTACAACCTGTTCTTGTTTGATTGGGGTTGTAGGCATCCGTCATTTGGAACCCTCGGACCCGGTAAATGTAAGCTATAAAAGAAATGCCAAGTTGCCAACGGGAAGGTTGAGCATATTTCACTCCCGGGGGAAGTGTGTGAGCAAGACTCAGCTTCCCAAGTAAAGGCAAAACAAAGAGCTAAGGCAAAAGAAAAGATAAAGATAAAACGGGCGGACCTACGGTGAGAAACGCGGCCCATGTTGGAGTTGCAGGCATTGCCCCTCTCCCGGGTAGAGACCCGTTCGGGACGTTTCTTCCGTAGGACGGGGTAACACTTGCGGGTGTTATCGGCAACCTTAGAAATCTTATCTTATGGTAGCAGGACTACCGGGCTGGGGCCCGTTGGATAAGAATTTCTGAGGGTTAACTTGAACTAAAGCACCAGAATTTAAAGAATAAAGAGAAATTAGAGTGGCCAAGGTGGCCGGGTTAGTTTGACCCTGAATACTGCGGCATAGTGGCCGAGTTGGTGCTTAGCAGCCTAGTGTGGCTAGACAGAGTTGTGCTGGGTCGATGAGTATACACAGATAGTGTAGTGATATATTATATTGCATAGCTGCATTTCGATATTGAGGATTTTAGTTTCCTAGCACTATTATTATTGCTTCCATTGGACCAAGTGGTGTAGGACACTTTTTCTCGGTGGTTGAACCCACTGGGAACTCTGTCGTAGTTCTCACACCCCTTGGGTGACCCCCCCCCCCCCCCCCCCCCCCACAGGTTCAGGGATGGATACAGCGATCGAGACGGTTCAGGTGCAGACGGCGAGGCATACGACAGGGGCAAGAGCCCAGCAGCATAGAGACCTAGAGGGTCTAGCAGAGGTATCCCATTTTATATATTTCTTGAGTGAACCTTGTATGGTGAGGAATTTATGTAAAAGAATTGTAATAATTTTATTTGAAAGTTCAGAAATGTAAAGTGCAATAAATTTAATTTATGGTTCACTCTTGTATGCTTTCATTTCCGCTTTAACTGTTTGTTACTGAATGAAAGTTTTAAATTTGTAGTGATTTTTTAGTACTCTGATATTGAGCTTCCACATACACTTGTTGTGTTATTATGGATGTTACCGTTCCTCTCGGGTAGTGAAAGGTCATACCCGATTGGCGTGTCTGTTGGCGTGCCCGAACTGTCCAAATTGGCGGTCTCGGGGCGTGACACGCGGCCTCACTGTCGTCCCGGATCCAACCCCTGACCGAACCTGTCACAGTGTGGGAAGTCAGTGACCAAAGAATAAGAGGTAGATGTAAAACATATAAGATGATATAAGTACTGAAAGGAAAGCAAACCGATAAACCAGAGCATCGAAAACTCCCCCTCATGAATCCACAATACCCCTCTAAGTCAGAACGGAACCACAATACCCCTCTAAGTCAGAACGGAACACCTACCAAAAAGTCTAAGGACCCCCAGCAAAACGATACACCTTGCTCTCACCTTGGTGCTTTTAACCCCTCTACGGTACTTGTGCGGCACCTTAAGTAACCGTAAGGGGTCCCCACCACGTCACCTTGTGGGGTACACGGGTCAACGTACCACCTCTCCGGAAAAGTACACCGATGCGGTGGCCAAACCGCTGGTGTGCGCATAAGCAGCCATGAGCGTAAAGACCGAAGTCGGCGTGTGATATAGAGCACCGCGACACCAGTCGCAACATATAGTAATAAAGGGATCCTCATGCGAAAAGGGGTTAGTTGAAAACCATCAGCACATCTACTTTACTCTTACATAGAACATGATGAGACCTCACTTTAAAAAGGACGCACGAAAAGGGTACCCACCTTGAGTCGCGTTGAACAGAACACCTGAAACCGTCCCGCGCCCTTGCACGACTCCCGGACCCCTAAAAGTCCCCAACAAAAACATCAGTAACGCCTAACATAAAAACCCAGACCACCCGAGTAGAGAAACAAACTAAGAGACGCACGGGTGGACACAGAGATCGGGCGTCGGAGCTTGACAACCCTGCGCGGGCGATTTCCCCGCGCGGCGCGCGTTGCGGAGCAACCCTGCGCGGCCACCAGCCCCGCGCGGCAAGTTCCCCGTGCGGCGCGCGCTGCGGAGCAGCCCCGCGCGGACAAGCGCTGCCTGCGGGCAGCGCCCCGCGCCGCACCAGCCCGCGCGGGCGCGCGCTGCCTGCAGGCAGCGCCTGCGCGGCTCCACGCCGCTCGCGGTGCAGCCCCGTATGGGCGGCGGCCCCGCGTGGCGTGCCGCACCGTATGTGTTGCGGCCCCGCGCGGCGGTGGCCTGTGCGCAGCGCACCGCACCGTAGGTGGTTGGACCCCGCGCGGCAAGAGGTGCGGCGGCGGCGGCGACGCGACGAACGACGAAACCCTTTAAGCCCAAGAAAACCTAATCAAGAACGACAAAAACCAAAAACTAACGTCGCTTACCTCAATCTATTGGAGGAGAAGATCCGTTCCCGTTCCTCGCGGTGGTGAGGATCCAGACCCGCTCCCCCACAGACGGTAACGTCTCGTTCCCAGCTTCCGGCATGTTGATTGAAGAAGATTCGGGTTCTGCTTTCCTTTTTCTCTCTTTTCCCTCTGATTAGGGTTTTCTCTTTTTTCTCGTATGTACCAAAAATCCCTAAAATGTGATAGACGGAAATTTCTAACTAACATCTAGATAAGAGTGCCACCTAAGCCGAGTTCTACACCAGTCGACGCGGATATTGATGCACCAAAGCCTTAACGGGTTCAACTTATCCCATCGTACCCGTTAACCCAAAAGACTGAATCCGGGAGATCCGTAAGTCAGATTTCGGATCCGATCGCTCCGTCGTTCACCATTTCTCGGGCTTTATCATGTGAAGATATCCGCAAACCATGACGGTCTTCCCAGGAAAACTTGATAATTTAATTCCCCTAATAAACTAATTTATTAAAAAGGAAATAAAAAGAGGACAGGAAAAGTCATGATACTACATCACACACCCCTTAAAAAAAGTTTCGTCCTCGAAACTTTAACACCAACCCGTTCTAAAATTCGCATCGGTGTCTCATCAAAACTCAAGTCCTCTCGAAGCTCATTAGCAGAAGCATCAAGAACAATGCGACGGATCGAGGAGGTATTTCCGGAGCATCGAAACATGGAAAACGTTGTGCACCTGATCGAGGTTTGGCGGCAAAGCTAAACGATAAGCTACCGGGCCAATGCGCTCCAGGATTTCAAGAGGTCCAACGAATTGCGGGCTCAATTTGCCCCGCAAGCCGAATCATTTGATCCGCTTGGATGGCGAGACCCGGAGCAAAACGTGCTCCCCAACCTGAAACTCCAAGTCACGTCGTCTTCGGTCTGCATAACTCTTCTGCCGACTCTGGGCGGTCAACAACCGCTGTCTGATGAGGCGCACCTTTGCCTCGGTCTCTTCTTGTGGTGACCCAGACCTTTGCTGGGCTTCTTCAGTGTGACCAGCAGCTTCTGGAAGCCTACGTGGCTTGTCGGCGGTGTTCGCGCGCCTATTTGGACACAAGAGATGGACCCTGTGAGCTTTGGTTGGCTGTATTGGCCTTCGGCTGCTTTTGCCGAATTTTAGGAAAGGATTTTGGCCAAACAGAGGGTGGATTTGGGTTCAGTGCGGAAAAACGCTTGGAAATGGCTTTTTGTTTGCTTAATTCTGAGTCCGGATGCCCAAAAGCGGGCTCCCGGAAGTTTTGGCAGTTTTTGGGGTTTGCGGGAGCCTCCGGCAAATTATAGGTTTGGAATTTGGCAAAATGGACGTCGTTTTTGGAATCAGCGCGCGAAAACGGTCAAGATGGGCTGTTTGCTCGATGTTTTTGGGTTGGCGGTTACTGTTCATGCCGGAACAGTACTTCCGGCGATCACCGGCGGCGGCTGGCGGCGGCGGGCAGCGGCGGAGGGCGGCGGAAGGCGCTCGGGCAGGCGGCGCGCGGCCGCGGGCAGGCGCACAGGGGCGCGGGCAGGCGCGCGGTCCACCGCGGAGGTCGTGCACCGGGGGCGGGCCACGTGGCGCTCTCCGGTTGGCCGGTTCAGCGGGAGCGGTCCACTGAAATTGGGCCCGGGTGCACGGTAGACCGGGTGGACACGTGGCGTGAGGTGACTGGTTCGGTGCATTGAAATTACGTGCACCGGGCGCAGCAGGCCAAGGGTGTGACACGTGGCGCCTCCCCATTGGACGGGGTACTGTGCGTGGCAGGTGGGGCGACGTGCGCTGGCAGGCGGGCAGGTGGCCGTACAGGCGGGCAGGTGGCCGTACGCGCGGGTCAGCCGGGGCGACGTGCGCGGGGCAGGCACGGTCAACGCCACGTGGCGGAGCGAGGGACGCCGGTTTGGCTGTTGCCTGTTCGGGCGACACGTGGCGAGCACTGGGGCGGGTCGGACGAAGCCTGGATCCTGTCCGACCGCGTATTTTGGGCTGGGCCGCACTGTGCGCGCCCGAAAGTTGTGGGCCGGGCCGCACTGTGCGCGCCCGGAAATTTCCAGGCGCCCGAAATCCCGGACAGAATGGGAATTTTCCCATTTGTTTCTCCAGCACTATTTATACCAACCCGAGCCCCCCTTCTTTGCTTCCTTTCTCTCAACCCTTTCACTTTCTGCCCGAGCCCCCTCAAGCAAAGTTGTTCACCTCTTCACCCTTGATCTTCCTGCCAAGTTCTAGGATTTTTGGGGGCACGAATCCCGAGGTTCCCCATTTTACGGTGCGGCGCGACGTTGCTTTCTAGTGTTCTTCTTCGGCGCAGCAGCAGTGTTTTAGCTCCCCTGGGCTACCCCGAGCTCCTTTTTCTGTTATTCTTGCGCCGACAGACTCCTAAGAGGTAGGGCTTCATCTTTCGTATTGATCGCGTTTTCCCGTTGCGAGTTTTTGGCACGGATCCCGAGGCAACACTGTGACCCTTTTTCTGTTTGGCTTTGTGGGACAGCATCGAGGTGTTTTGGCCATATCTTTGCGCCCAAGCGTCAGCCGGAAACGAGCTTATACAACTTTTTCATCTACAGATCGCAAGGAACGCGCTCGTATTTTTATTGGATTTTTCTGAGATTTCATCAGAGGTGAGAATCACTGTTTCTCTGTGTACAGTGCTACAGTCTTTTGTGCTGAAATCTTTTGAGTGTACCACCTTGTCGAATTTTTATCTTGACTTACCGAACTCCGATTTGGGCGTGCAAGGTACCGTTGCGAACCTATCGACGCGAGGATCGCTGTGGTATTTTTCTTGGAATTTTCTGGGCACTTTCTGCAGGTGATAATTTAACAGTTTCGGGACTGTTGTTGTATGGGATTATAAGAGTTATATTTGGGAGCCTTAGTGTAATTAGTGAGCTTTGTATTGTGCCAGGAGAGTTACGGGTGTGCTGAACTTATTGGAGCAAGGGATTAGAGTTATCTGGTGTTTTCAGCTGTTGGGCTTTGGACAGTCAGCTTTTCAGGTGGGTGCCTTATTCCCGGAACCGGTGGACGGTTCTCTATATTGTTATATGTTAGCATTGCATGCAGGTGTACGGTACAATAACTGAAATTGGTCGGTAAGTTTAACAGTGAGGATTCTATGGAAATTGCAAGTGAATTTCTCATAGTATGATAATGGTATAATCAAATATTCATGTTGGTGATTAGTGGAAGCCCACCTAAGGCAAGGTTACCATATCAGGATTAATTATCATGCCATATTAGCACATAACCTTTTATGAGGCTGGTTTATGCATTGGGATAGGATTATGTAGTTATGTGCAGGTTCTACTCCAAGGAGTGATTATGGATCGAAAATCATGGACAGGTATGGTCATTGCTAATTCTGGCATGAGGTTTATTTTCTTTATCCTTCTTAAGGACAAATGCATGCTTGTATGGACATATGTGTATGAACATATAGTTAGGCCATCTTTTACTGCTGCACTACATATTGGAATTTGACTTAGGAGAAACCATGATTGCTTTCTTTCTCCTTTTTATTTAGACTTTTGAGTCATGTTGCTCGGGTTCGAGCAGAGGTTTGGGATAGTGTAGCTGGGACCTTAGGGTCAGAGACAGGGTGTGCTTGATGTTGGATTGTGGGTTATTGCGGCAACCGCGGACAGTAGGCGGTTGACCGGATCTTGATTAATTTACCCAATTGTGGGTTGTGGGTTATTGCGGTGACCGCGGACTTTGGGCGGTTGACCGGATGTTGACTATTGCATCAGATTGGGTATCAGATTTGTTCTAGTGGATGGTGTTTCCCACTTTTTGAGTATTATTGCATCAGATCGGGGTTGTGTTAGTGGACGGAGTTTCCCACTTTGATCATAGTCTTGATCCAGTCCTGCTATTATGAGACAGAGGTTACAGAGATACTCGATACAGTGATGCTTGATACAGTGATACTTTACTCGTGTGGGTCGCTCCCCTTGAGTGCCACTCCGGAGTAGGCTTTCCACGGTGCAGAGCGCCGGGCACCATGCTGGGTTTTGAGTCCTTGGGACTCCTTTGCTTCGGTGTTATGCGTAGGCTGGCATACCCGTCGCGGCAGAGCAGGCAGTACCAGTGATTACTGGTCTATCGATTGGGTTTATTCAGTCAGATACTTTTTGTTACACTCGTGCCTGGGGGACCGAGTGGAGTCTAGTAGCTGTGTTTAGACCAGTGCTAGTATTGTTGGGAACCGTTCGGGGTTTGACGGTGGTCCCGTGGTCGTTGTGAGTTCTTTGACCATTGGGTGAGAGGTTGAGCAACTTGAGTCTTTCCGTTCTGAGAGAGAGAGGGCATGGATTTGACTATAGCCTGCATGAGCCACTACTCGATAGCGAGTCAGTCCGTTTGGACGCCCTACGTAATTCCTGCCCGTCAGCGGGAGGTGGTTCTAGGTAGGCGCAGGTTTGACTGGACCCGATGCGGCAGTCAGCTCGATTGGGTCGATTGAGCATCTCGTGTGCGGGTGTTGCATATCTTCATCAGAGTTGCCCCATTTGAGCATTTGGTTAGAGGCATGGTAGCTGTAGAGTGTTTCCAGCTTCTTCTTTCAGTTTTACTGCATCGGTTATCTTTTGCCTCTAGTAGTCTTGGTGGGCAGATCGTCGGGCCTTGTGGCGATACCCACTGAGAACTCCCTTATTGCGAAGTTCTCACGCCCGTTGGGGGTTTTCCCCCTTTTGTCCTTTCTCCTCTTTGTTTTGCAGAGTCTTGGCGGGTGTTGCCGTTCTGTGGTTGCTGTGCGTGGTGAGGGAGTAGCGAGCTAGATCCAGACCCATCTTTGGAGAGTAGCAGTACCCCCTTTGGAGGAGATCTTCCGTATAGTCGGTAGAGTGGTATTTATTTCCTCTTTTGAGAGACTGATGTAGTGAGGATATGATGTATTGAGAGCTTGTACACTGATGTTGTATTTGAGATATCTCCCTGTGGAGCTATGAGTTTTGTACTCGAGGTTATTGTATGATTATCTTTTAGGGAGATGGACCTTATTGTTTTATCTTCAGTTGTACAGTGGTTGATTTTATTTCTATAGCAGTTTTTTTCTTTTAGCTCTGATATCTGTTAGCTGTAGTTCTTTTTGGCAGGTAGGACGCTTCGCCTATGCGGGTTTGGCATAGGTGGCGGATCTGTTGGCGAGCCCGGGTCGCAGTTTCGACCCCGGGGCGTGACACTTCTACTTTGTCTGGTCCCAGGAACTTCCGTTTCACCCAAATCATCCCAACAAATAGGGGATCGACAATGACGCCCGTACAATGCTTCGTACGGCGCCATCTGAATGTTGGCCTGGTAACTGTTGTTGTAAGCAAACTCCACAAGAGGTAGGTAGCGTGCCCATCCCTTACCCAAATCGAGCACGCATGCGCGGAGCATATCTTCAAGAATTTGGATTACCCGTTCCGACTGTCCGTCACTTTGGGGGTGGAAAGCTGTGCTAAAGCGCAGTTTGGTCCCTAGAGCCCGCTGCAAACTCTGCCAAAAGTTTGACACAAATCGAGTGTCTCTGTCCGAAGTAATCGATGCCGGCACCCCACTCAATCTCACAACCTCGTTGATGTAAACCTGCGCCAAGCGGTCACGTGTCCACGTCGTATGAACAGGTAGGAAATGAGCCGTCTTCGTCAGTCGATCCACTATGACCCAGATCGCGTCGTGACCCTGCTGCGATCGCGGGAATCTAGTGACGAAATCCATGGTTATTCGCTCCCACTTCCACTCTGGCACTGGTAGTGGTTGCAGTTTTCCCGCCGGGCGCTGGTGTTCGGCTTTTACCTGTTGGCAGACCAAACAGCGTGCCACGAACTGCGTTACATCCCTCTCTAATTTAGGCCACCACAAAGTCTACTTAAGGTCTTTGTACATCTTTGTGCCACCAGGATGCACCACATAGGGAGCATAGTGCGCCTCCGATAATATCTCATCCTTGAACTCTGGCAGATCGGGCACACAAATTCGTCCTCGAAACCGCATTGCGTTGTCCGTGCCAATTGAAAAGTCGCCCATTCGGTCCGAAGGAATCTTGTCCCGTACAAGCTGTAGTTGAGAGTCCATCTTCTTACCTTCTAGGATTTTCTCAAACAAGGTAGGCTTGACCACCAGGGACAAAAGTCGCGAAACTACACCCGCTGGTGAAACCTCCAATCTCATCTGTGAGAAATCCGCGATTAAACGGTCTTGCTGAGTGATAGCGTTCACTGGTAACTCTTCTATCTGACCCTTCCTGCTCAAGGCATCGACAACTACGTTTGCCTTCCCAGGATGGTATTGAATGGACAAATCGTAGTCCTTCAACAACTCCAACCAGCGTCTTTGCCGTAAGTTCAATTCCTTCTGCGTGAATAGATATTTAAGGCTCTGGTGATCCGAAAACACGTTGCAATGAGCTCCATAGAGGTAGTGTCTCCAAAGTTTTAAAGCGAAGACGACCGCTGCGAGTTCCAGATCGTGCGTAGGGTAGTTTCGCTCATAATCCTTGAGTTGTCTTGATGCGTAGGCTATGACTTTTCCCTGTTGCATTAGCACACTTCCAAGACCGCTCCGTGATGCATCACAATAAACCTCAAAGTCCTCACCGGGTGTCGGTAATGTAAGCACGGGTTCCCGTGTTAGCCTGTCCTTGAGTTCCTCGAAGTTCTCCTGCCATTGAGTCGTCCACACAAAACTCTCCCCTTTCCGGGTTAGACGATTCAGAGGGGTGGCAATTTTTGAGAAACCTTCCACGAAACTCCTATGGTATCCTGCCAAACCCAAGAAGCTGTGGATTTTCGTTACTATAGTCGGTCGGGGCCGGTTAGCTACTGACTCCACCTTCTTAGGATCCACCGCAATTCCCGTCGCTGAGATTATGTGTCCCAAGAAGTCCACTTCACGAAGCCAGAACTCACACTTCTTGAGCTTAGCAAACAATTTCTGGTCCCTGAGAGCCTGAAGAATTACTCGCAGATGCTCCTTATGTTCCTCATCTGTTCGTGAGTAGACCAAAATGTCATCAATAAAGACCACTACAAACTGGTCCAAGAAGGGTTTGAATATCCTATTCATCATATCCATGAACACCGCTGGGGCGTTCATAAGTCCAAACGGCATAACCGTAAACTCGTAATGACCATATCGAGTTCGAAATGCTGTTTTAGGTATATCCTCACCTCGAACTCTATGCTGATGGTAGCCGGACTGCAAATCTATCTTCGAGAACGCTGTCGCTCCTTGTAGTTGGTCGAACAGGTCATCAATCCGAGGCAAGGGGTACTTGTTTTTCACGGTAACCTTATTTATCTCCCGATAGTCAATGCACAGACGTAAACTCCCGTCCTTTTTCTGCACGAAGAGAACGGGTACGCCCCAAGGCGACACACTTGGCCTGATGAACCCCTTATCCAAAAGATCTTCTAGTTGTGGCTTGAGCTCTCTTAATTCTGCAAATGCTATTCGATACGGTGCCTTGGTGATAGGTTGCGTACCCGGGAGAAGCTCGATGGTGAATTCGGTTTCTCGCTCGGGGTGGGGGGGGGGGCATCCCGGACAGTTCGGTTGGAAAAATGTCTGAGAAATCCCTTACGATAGGGATATCCGAGAGCAGTGCCGAGGGTCGAGTCGCTAAGTCCACCGAGCCCATGTATGCTACACATCCACCCTCCATCAGTTTCCTAGCCCGCGACGCAGCTATAATAGAAGAGAAGGAGGTGCTCTTACATGCCAAGTGCACGTGATCCGGAAAGCCAAGTTCCTGCAGCCGCACCTGGCGCTTCTTACAATCAATCTCCGCCTGGTACTTAGTGAGCCAAACCATACCAAGTACCACATCGAACTCCTTAAGCGGGATTACCACTAAATCCCAAGGACAACGTAGCCTTCCCAACTTTATCGGGCAGGAAGGTTGTCACGCCCC
This sequence comes from Tillandsia leiboldiana, assembly GCA_029204045.2. Taxonomy (NCBI): domain Eukaryota; kingdom Viridiplantae; phylum Streptophyta; class Magnoliopsida; order Poales; family Bromeliaceae; genus Tillandsia; species Tillandsia leiboldiana. The sequence goes on along the minus strand of JAQNDB010000068.1, from coordinate 70,534 downwards.
GGAGGTTCTAACAGCGCGGACAACGTACCCATTTTTTTTTTTCTAAAACATTTAAACGAACCAAGCCTCCGGCGCGTATCAGACCCGCCGCATATACAGATTCACTCTCCAAACGGGCGGAGCCTCCTTTGTATATGCACAGCGTTCCCAACAAGTCGAATACTTTAACCATTCCAATCATGACAATCAAAGAGGAGAGAATATATTAATTCACATCATCACCGCTATTCTATAAGACTATAGCATAAACCCATGGGTTTTGAAAATCGGTGCCCACTCGACACCCAGTTTTCTAAAACGTTTTCGCAAACTCTTTGTGCGGCCATTAACTTGAAAGGATAAATCCACGGGTTTTAAAATCGGTGCCCACATGGCACTTGCTTTGAAAACACTTTTGAAATCGGTTTGTAATTGAAAACAAGCCGCAATTACACATCCTATCATTCACCAGATAATTACAACGAAATCCTCATCCCGACATCCATCAGAATCCACAGTAAATGAATCACAGTTAAACTAACCATAGTATAATGCAATAACCAAAAGTAAAGAAATAACGTATCGTTTTACTAGCCCTCTTGGCTAGTGTCCTCTAACTGATGCCTCACCGTCGTCCCGGATTCCACCCCTACTCGAACCTGTCACAGTGTGGGTTGTCAATGACTGATAAAGTAGAAACATGTAAGTAAACGCAATAATAGAATGAACACACCGAATCACCGGAGCATTTACTTTCCCCCTCCCCCTCATGTATCGCTAAATCCCTGTTGAAAGTCCCGCTGGGCACCTACCCCAGCTTTTCAGAATATTTTGGGCCTCAACCCCAATACCGTACTCATCTTCTTGGTGCCTCCAACCCCTCGACTACCCAAGTAGCAGCCGCCTCCCCTTGAGGGGTCCCCACTAACCTCCCCTTGTGGGGTACACGGGTAAATGACTTACCATCTTTCCGGAAAAATACACCCTCTGCAGTGGCCAAACTGCCGGTGTGCGTGTAAGCAATATGAGTATATTTATTGCCTTGCGACCTCAGCCGCTCTAGTCAGAAAAATATCACGCACCTGCGACCGCAGCCGCTTTGATCGACATAGTAAAAGGGATTCACATGCTATGGGGTTAGTTAAACTATAAACATATCTACTTTATCAAAACGAGTATCCGGAAAACGACACCACACCGGTAATAACCAACACCTACCCACCTCGATTATGCGAAAAGTGTACTCCGGAGACCGAACCTTGCTCTCTGTTGACGCCCGGACCTAGAAGTAGTCCCCAAAAGAGCCGTGGTCAGATCAGAAATATAATAGTGGATAAACCGAGCCCAACAACTCAAAAACACTAAGGACAACATGACCCGGTGGTGGCGCCCGCGCGCGTTGAGCGACGCGGCCGCCCCCGCGGAGTTGCGGGTCGTACGGCCGTGCGGGGACCGGCCCCGCGCGGCATTTGTCGTGACCGTGCGGACCCTAGCTCCGCGCGGTGTAAGCCGCGGCAGCTCGGGCACCAACCCCACGCGGTCCCATCCGCAACCGTGCGGGCCTCAGCCCCGCACAGCGCAAGCCGCGGCCGCGCGGGCGCCGGCCCTGCGCGGCACTTGCCGCGGCCGCGCAGGCACCGACCCCGCGCGGCGCAAGCCGCGGCCGCGCGGGCACCGACCCCGCGCGGGCGCCAGCCCCGCGCGGCACTTGCCACGGCCGCGCGGGCACGGACACCGTGCGGCACGCGCAGCAACCGCGCGGGCACCGACCCCGTGCGGAACGCGCCGCAATCGCGCGGGCGCCCGCCCGCGCGGCATTGGCCGCGGCCGCGCGGGCATGGGCCCCGCGCGGCACGTGCTGCCGTCGCCGCTCGGGCACCCGCCCGCGCGGAACAAACCGCAGCCGCGCGGGCAAGCCCCCGTGCGGCATGCACCGCCGCCGCGCGAGCGCCCGCCCGCGCGGCACCAGCTGTGGCCGCACGGGCATGGCCCCGCGCGGCGCGCGACCCAGCCGCGCGGGCGCCTGCCCGCGCGGCGTTGGCCGCGGCCGTGCGGGCTTGGGCCTCGCCCGGCGCGTGCCTCGATCGCGCGGGCGCTCGGCCGCGCGACGCTTGCCACGGCTGCGCGGGCTTGGGCCCCGCGCGGCGCGTGCCTCGACCGCGTTGGCGTTCGCCCGCGCGGCGCTTGGCCCCGCGCGGCGCTTACCCTAGCCGCGGCCACGCGGGGATTTTGGTCCCGCGCGGCTCTAGCCGCGGCCGCGCGGGCACCTTCCCCGGGTGGCGCGCATTACGGTCGCGCGGCGATGCCCTAGGGCTTCGCGGCGCGACGTGTTGGGTAGCAAACGGCTACTCCTAAACTCCATGAAAGACCGAAACAAAAAACCGAGCGAAACTATGCGAAAAATAAATCTAATTTACCTCTAATCGTTGGAGACGGTGATCCGTTCACGCTCCCGGCTTCGGCACGTTCGTCGGGAGGATTTGGGTCCTTTAGAGTTCTCCTTCTTTTCCACCGTTTCCTTCCGATTAGGGTTTTGCCTTTCCTCTTTTCTTTCACTCGTTCCTTCCCCTTGTTTCCTTCCGGTTAGGGTTTTCGTCTTTTTCCTTTTCTGTCTCTTTCTTTCGGGAGAAGAAAATAATCTTTTTGTACGACAAAAATCCACATCGGGTATTTTAAAATCCTAATTAATTAATTCCTCAATTAATTAATTTCTCTATTAATTAATTCCTCAATTAAGATCCTTCGGGATAATTCTTTAAAGATAATTCTTTAAAGATAATTCCCTCTTTTTCCTCAAAAAGCGTGCCAAATTACTTACGCGGATTTCGATGCACCCCCTGGCCATTGCGATCACTTTATACCCCTTTCCGGGAGTTCCGTAAGTCAGAATCCGGATCCGATCGCACTGCCGTTCTCCGTTTTCCGAGCTCTATCGCAGAAAAATACCTGCACCTCCGAATTATCGGCTTAAGTAAACCCGTTACATTAGTTACATTAAACGGAAACTTTATTAGCAGGAGGTATTAAGTGTTACAAAATCTATGATATTACACCACTCACCTCTTAAAAGAAGTTTCATCCTCGAAACTTAATCTCACTCCTCGCTAAATAACTCGGGGTAACACTCTCTCATTTTTGTTTCAAGTTCCCACGTCGCCTCGCGCTCCTCGTGGTTACTCCATTGCACCTTTACGTAGGGGATCGTCCGGTTCCGAAGGTTCTTTTCTTCTCTTGCCAAGATCCGCATCGGCGTTTCTTCGAAGCTCAAGTCTTCCCGCAGTTCAACAGCCGAGGCGTCGAGGACGTGCAACGGATCAGATAAGTACTTCCGGAGCATCGAAACGTGGAAAACGTTATGCACCCTTTCAAGATTTGGCGGTAAGGCCAACCGGTACGCCACCGGGCCCACGCGCTCCAAGATTTCGAACGGTCCCAAATACCGTGGGCTCAACTTCCCTCTTATGCCAAACCGTCTCGTCCCCTTAGACGGCGACACGCGTAGCAACACATGATCCCCTACCGCAAATTCCCACTCCCGTCGCCTCTGGTCCGCGTAACTTTTCTGCCGGCTCTAGGCGATTAACAACCGCTGCCTGATAAGGCGCACCTTTGCTTCCGTTTCCTCTATGAGGTCTGGCCCCAAGAGTTTCCGCTCTCCCAAATCGTCCCAGCAAATGGGCGATCGACACCGGTGTCCGTACAAGGCTTCGTACGGTGCCATCTGAATACTAGCCTGATAGCTATTATTGTAAGCAAATTCCACGAGGGGTAGGTAATGCGACCATCCCTCCCCCAGGCCTAGCACACAAGCTCGAAGCATATCTTCGAGAATCTGTATCACTCGTTCCGATTGCCCGTCCGTCTGCGGGTGAAATGCCGTGCTAAACTGCAGCTTGGTCCCCAATGCCTGCTGCAGGCTCCGCCAGAAGTTTGACACGAAGCGTGTGTCCCTGTCCGAGGTTATGGATGACGGTACTCCATGCAACCTCACCACCTCGTCGATATTGGCCTGCGCCAGCCGATCTCTACTCCACGTCGTGTGAATCGGTATAAAGTGGGCCGATTTCATCAGACGGTCCACAATGACCCATATCGCGTCGTGTCCTTGTTGCGATCGCGGAAAACCGGTCACAAAATCCATGGTGATCCGTTCCCATTTCCACTCCGGTATGGGCAACGGTTGTAGTTTTCCTGCCGGTCGCTGGTGTTCCGCCTTCACCTGTTGGCACACCAGGCATCGTGCCACGAACTGCGCCACATCGTTCTTTAATTTACGCCACCAAATGGCCTGTCTCAGGTCCCTGTACATTTTTGTACCTCCGGGATGCGCAGTGTAGGGGGCGTTATGCCCTTCTGCCAGAATTTCATTCCTTAATTCCGGCACTTCAGGCACGCAGACTCGTCCCCGGAACCTCAACACATTGTCAGTGCCGATCACAAAATCCCCACCTGGTTCCGAGGATGACCTGTCCCGCACCTGCTGTAGTTGTGGGCCCGTCGTTTGGCCTTCTGCGACCCTCTCTATCAGCGTAGGCTTTATTTCCAAGGACAGAAATTTCGCAACTGCTCCTGCTGGCACTACCTCCAGTCTCAGTTGCGAGAATTGTGCAATTAGCCGATCCTGTTGGGTAAGGGCGCTCAGTGCCGTCCCCCCCGCCTGTCCCTTCCGGCTCAAGGCATCGGCCACCACGTTTGCCTTTCCGGGGTGGTAATGGATGGACAAATCGTAGTCCTTCAGTAGTTCCAACCACCGCCGTTGCCGTAAGTTTAACTCCTTTTGTGTAGACAAGTATTTGAGGCTCTGGTGGTCGGAGTACACATTGCAGTGCGCCCCGTAGAGGTAGTGCCTCTAGAGCTTCAACGAAAACACAACTGCTGCGAGCTCCAAGTCGTGTGTAGGATAGTTCCGCTCATAATCCTTGAGCTGTCTTGATGCATATGCGATGACTTTCCCCTGTTGCATCAACATGCTTCCCAGTCCACTACGAGATGCATCACAGTAGATCTCGTAATCTTCACCGGGCTGTGGCAACGTGAGTACCGGTGCCCGTGTGAGTCTGTCCTTAAGCTCCTCGAAGCTCTTCTAGCATTGAGCCGTCTAGACGAATTTCTCCCCTTTTCGGGTTAGTCGAGTAAGGGGAGTGGCTATCTTTGAAAAGCCTTCCACGAAGCGTCGATAGTATCCTGCTAGCCCGAGGAAACTTCGGATTTCTGTCACCGTGGTCGGGCGAGCCCAGTCGGTCACCGATTCTATTTTTCTTGGATCCACCGCAATTCCCGACACTGAGACTATGTGTCCCAACAAGTCTACCTCGCGGAGCCAGAACTCACCCCTGTTGAGTTTGGCATACACTTTCTAGTACCGGAGGGTCTGGAGGATCACTCGCAAGTGTTCCTCGTGCCCTTTGTCTGTGCGAGCGTAGATCGGGATGTCATCTATAAAGACCACTACAAACTGGTCTAAGAAAGGTTCCATGATCCTGTTCATCACCTTCATGAACACCGCTGGAGCGACTATGAGTCCAAACGGTATCACCATAAACTCGTAATGACCATACCGAGTTCGAACGACTGTTTTTGGTATGTCGTCTCTCCGGACTCTAACCTGGCGATAGCCGGACAGCAAATCAATCTTTGAAGACGCCGTCGCTCCTGGTAGTTGGTCGAATAGGTCCTCCCTTCGAGGCGAGGGTATTGTCCTTTACTATGACCTTATCCATTCCCCGATTGTCGATGTACAATCGTAGTCTCCCGTCCTTCTTCCGTACGAATAGAACGGGTGTGCCCCACGATGGTACGCTCGGTCTCTCGCAATCGGTTAGCACCTGTTACTCGGTAAGCCCATCCCTTCCGAGTATCCCCTCAAATTCTCTTAGCAGTGACACCACTAAGTCACAAATGTCGGATCGTTGGCGCTAACCATTAACCCCAAAAGCTCGAGCTCTTAGAGGTACGCAACCGATTCACTTAAAGCGTACATACATAGCGCCACAGATCTCGACCGGACTCAACCCACCTGGTCGTTGGGTCTATTGTTGGGCCTCTTGCCGTTAGTCTATTGTGGACCGCAGCCCACTCAACTTGTTCGGCTCACCCAATTCAACTTACTAGTCCCCTGGTGTAGAGTACCGGGTCTGCGGATGGCGCGCCGACCACACAGATGGCTTGGACCAGAGAGTTGCCTTGGGCATGTTGCATTTGAGTTTACAGTTGATGCCGGGTTGATTCGGATCAACGCAGAAGCTCCAGCTCGATTCGGGGTTTTTCCGGGCTTGGTAGGCCGATTGAGGATGAGATTTGGAAATTACCGACTGCACCGTGGAGTGCCAGAAATTTAGGAACACTTGGAACAGGTGTACTTTCAGATTACAGCGAGGTCCGGGAGGTTCCGGACTGACGCGGAGGATCCGGAGGCAAAAAGTGAGTCGGAACTGGCAATTTTGGAGCCGGTATTTGATTTGAGCACCCCGACTCAACGGATGAGCTTTTTGAGGAGGAAAAGCTGTGGACACGTGTACTTTCGATTTACAGCGAGGTTCGGGAGGTTCCGGACTGACGCGGAGGATCCGGAGGCAAAAAGTGAGTCGGAACTGGCAATTTTGGAGCCGGTATTTGATTTGAGCACCCCGACTCAACGGATGAGCTTTTTGAGGAGAAAAAGCTGTGGACACGTGTACTTTCAATTTACAGCGAGGTTCGGGAGGTTCCGGACTGACGCGGAGGACCCGGAGGCAAAAAGTGAGTCGGAACTGGCAATTTTGGACCCCGTATTTGATTTGAGCACCCCGCCTCAACGGATGAGCTTTTTGAAGAGAAAAAGCTGTGAGCGCGTGTACTTTTGATTTACAGCGGAGTTCGGGAGGTTCCGGACAGCGGCGGAGGGCCCGAGGGCAAAAAGTGAGTTGGAGTTGGATTTTTGGATTAAGTTAATTATTTAATTAATTAGGTATCTTTATAAAAGGGCCTCTGTAGAGAAAGAAAGGATAAAGAGAAAGAAAGAAAGAAAGAAAGAAAGAAAGAGAGGAAAAGGAAGGAGAAGAAGAAGAAGGAGACCAAGTGGGTTTTGGAGTTGAGCTTGGCCGAGGTTTTTCCCCGTTGGTGGCCGAGTGAAGCTCGTGGGCGTGCGACGTGCGGCGACGAGGTAAGCAAAATGCAGATTTTTGGGATTTTGGAGGTTTGTGCAGTCTTGGAGTTTTGGTTTTCGTTAATTGTATTTTATTTTGGATTTGTCGGATTGTTCGGGATTTTTATAAATTATTTGTAGAATCTTCCGTTGCCGGCGGCCGCGCGCGCGTGCAACGCCGCACGCGGGGCGCCAGGGTGCTGCTGTTGGCAGCACCCTGCGGCGACGTGCCGCTGGGCGCGGCGCCGCGTGCAGCAAAGTGCTGCACGCGGCGCTGCCAGGCCGCGCGCAGGCGCGCGCGGCACTGCCTGGCCCCGCGCAGGCGCGCGCGGCACTGCCTGGCCGCGCGGAGGAGCGCGCGGCAGCGCCTCGCGCGGCAGGGCCGCGCGCGGGCCTGCATGGGCGCGCAGCGGGCTGCGCGCGGCGGTCTGCGCGCGGGCGCGCGCAGCGCCGCTGGGCGCCGCGCGCAGCGCCGCGGGGCACCGCGCGCAGCGCCGCGGGGGCACTGCGCGGCGCACTCCGACGCCGCGCAGCTGGCCCCTGCTCCTCGCGGCCGACCTCTTGGGCCGCGCGGCTGTGTTTTTCGCCGCTCGGCGTGCCCCGGGACAGCGAAGGCACCTTGGTTCGCGTGCCGGCGCCGCTTTTACCGTCGGCCGCTGCTTTTTGCCGTCGGGCGCAGTTTTTCACCGACGGAGCAGTTTTTCGCAAGCTGTTTTCGCAAGCCGGTTTTGAGCAGTTTTTGCAAGCAGTTTGTGAGCAGATTTTCGAGCAGATTTCGCGCATGGTTTCCGCGCAGTTTTGCGCAGTTTTTGCGGGGATTTCATGAGCTATTTTCGCAAGCAGTTTTCGAGCTGTTTTTCGCCGTCGAAGTCTGTTTTTCGCCGTCGGGCGCTGGTTTTCGCTGATGGAGGCTGTTTTTCGCCGTCGGATGCTCGGTTTTGACCGTTTTGATTGATTTTGCGATTTCTTCGCTCCTGGCAGCTTGCAGTGCTATTTTTAGCTTCCGTCGGGGCTGGTTGTGAGTTTCTCCGCCGCGTTGAGCCGCGGGTTTGTTTCGGGACATCCGCTGAGAGCGCGGTCTTGTGGTTGGACACAGCGTGCCCCGATTTGCGTGCGGACCTCGTGGAGGCAAAGTAATCCCGCTGAGCCCAATTGCAAGTGTCCACAAGCAATTGGTGGCAAGCTGAGGTGGGTTGGTTTTTCTCTCCAAGTCTACGGACTTCCTTCTAATTCTATTGTGATAGGATTGCATGCTAGTGTAAGTGTTTTCTTGGAACTTAACTAGCACCCCCGACATATGTGCATGTGTTTGACCAGACCGATAGAGAACCTTAATCTGGGCTAGGTTCTTTTTTGCTTTAGACATCCCACACATTGCATATCCTTCTGGACTTAGAGTCCTTCGCCCGGATAGTGGGCTGAGTGGTCAGAGTGTTGTGGGACGGGTGTTGCACTCGGGCCCGGGGGGCCGAGTGGGGTCTGGTGGCTGGGTTAGGCCAGTGTTAGTGTTTTGGGGAACCGTTTCAGATAAACGGTGGTCCCGGGGTTTTCCTTTCCGCTGTTCTTCTCGTCACCACCATGTTGTGATCGTGGTGCACGTGTGTTAGCAGGACCTTGAACCCAGAACCTTTTTGGACGAATACATGATTTTAGTCAGCCAATGTTTCTTCCAAGCCTCGCAAGGTTGCCTGAGTCTGTTCTTGTTTGATAGGACGAGGGCATTAGCTCTTCGAGGTTTGGGCATAAAACTTGATTTCAAAGGGTTTTCCTAAAAAGACTAAAAATCATTAAAAAGAGGGATTTCTCTCAGATCGAATGGTTTTCTGAAATAAATGACATGGTTTCTTATAAACTTATCCACCCGAGCGGATTCGAGTGATCTGGGTTCTAAGGGCTGTTTTCTCTCTTGGGGACGTAGATGTTAGTCTCCCGGGGTTTCGGACCCTTCGTAGATCTGGCTGTGGAGCCTCTCCGGCCGTGAGTTTGTGTGTTGAGTTGAGTGGGGTGTTCTTGTGGGAGCCGTTGGGAGAGACGGTGGTCCCGGCTGTGTAGTACTTTCGTTGAGTGGGTCAGTGTTGTGAGATTGAGTCGTGGAGGGTTCTCCGACTGAGTTGTGCTTCGAGCATCGAGATATAGATCTGTTTGATCGTGGACTATAGCATGCAGGAGCCACTTGTGAGACAGTGATACAGTTGTGATACTTGAGTTCGGTGGGGTCGCACCCCTCGAGCTACGCCCCGGGTGCGTTGATGATTCCGAGCCTGATGAAGCTGCGATGATGATACAGAGCCTGACGAGGCTGCGATGATGCGCCTAGTTCCTATACTAGAGGTCGCTTGATACCCCTGGCCGAGCTACCATGGGGTCACTTTGTGAGATATCGAGATTGTCCGATTGGACACCCTGGTTGATACACTAGGGGGCGCAGGCTGGACTCGACTGGACCCTATGTGGCAGTCGCTGAGATTTGGGTTACACTGAGAGAGTGATGGCATAGCATGTGTCATAGTAGAGTGTCTTGAGCATAGTACTTGTGACATATTATCAGCAGTGAGTGGCTGCATACCATCATTCATAGTCTCTTCCTATTGAGCATAGTAGATAGAGGCATGATAGCTGTAGATTCTCTTCCAGCTTATTTTCATTATCACAGTCTTTTCTGTTATCTTATGCCTCTAGTAGACTTAGTGGGCAGACCGTGGTTCTTGGAGACGGTACCCACTGAGAACTACTGTAGGATGTAGTTCTCACACCCTCTGTCGGTGACAGGTTGCTGAGGCTTTCCTTCCGTTCCTGCCGGGCTTGACTGGACGGACCGAGGACAGGGAGTCGCGTGATAGTTCCCTACCAGCATTGTTACTTTAGAGTGAGGTAGATGTACCATCCCAGACTGTGGGAGTTGATATGGTTTGGCTATTTTTCCTGTTTAGCTATCTCCCAGTTGGATTTGTAGATGTTGTATAGGTGGACTTCTATTTGTATCATCTTGATTTTGGGAGATAGGCTATGTGTTGTTGCAACTTTGTAGTTGTGAAATTTTATAGTACAGCTTTCTTATCCGCTCTGATATCTGTGTAGCTGTAGTTCTGTCTTTGCAGGTTAGACGCTTCGTCTGTACGGCAGTTTCCGTACAGATGGCGGATCTGTTAGCGAGCCCGGGTCGCAGTTTCGACCCCGGGGCGTGACACCTGGGCCTATGTCTCAAGGCAGGAAGTTGGACCTATTTGACCCATAAATAAATGGCCAACACCAAAGACAACTAAGTCTTCGCATCCTTACTGAGCAGGAAGGTACAAAGTATTTATTTCTAAGGGTTCCCCTGGGGTCAAGACCAACATTACTCTTCATAAAGGGTCTTTCCTGCTACTACTTCCCTCGGGTAGTGCGTCCTTTGTCGTGTCGTCGCATAAGACCTCTCATCCGTGTCGCGACTCCGAAGAATTGTTCCCGGGTTTGGGGCAGTTAAAGCGGAACCGTCCCAGTTTGTCACATCAGCAGCAATGGTCGTGCTTCCGAAAACGAATAATCCCCCGGGGTGCCCCTCTGTAGGTGATGTATGGCCGGTCCCTGCTAGGAAATCCCCCCTCGAAAGAAGGGCTGGGGTCGTTTCTTGTCCTTGTTGTACTCCGAGTCCTCTCGTCGGGCGCGCATCACCACGAATCTGCGCTCCACTATGGTGGCCCTATCCGCCACTTTCTGGAAGGTGTGAAGTTCCACCGCTTGCACAACTTCGAAGGTATTGGTCCGCAATCCGTCTTACATATTCTTGTCGATACTCCATGATGTATCGATTCCCTTGTCTGATGTGTTTCAGGTTCCTTGCGGTGTCTTCGGATACTTGGGTGGTCGGCTCCCGTTGGGCAAGTCATTCCCGGGTTATGGCTGGGGTCGTTTCGGCCCCCGGCAGGATCATGATTCTTCTGCCGGGTGCGTGAAACGGCCAATTTTTGCCCCACCATCGTTGTCCTGTCGATCACTTCACGGTAAGCGGGTAAACCCACCGTCGGTATTACCCGAATAGCGTCGCTATGTAGACAATCCTTGTGAAGGCGAGCCGTGTGGGGTTCGTCTTCCCTAACAAAAGAGGGAAAGCGCTAAGCCAAGTCGCATACTCCGTTGTTGGAGTAGCCGATTCTTCACTGTTGCCGGAACCGTCATATCCTCTTCTGCACCATCGATTGAAGAGCGGTTTCGGGCCATTAACCGTGCATACAAAGAAACCAAGTTAGTCCTGATATTTCTAAGAAAACCTGGCACCTTGACCTACTAACCCTGGGACTAAATCCCTTATTTCCCCGCGCTCACGCTCGTACGTGACACACCTACACTTTGGTTATCAACTTAGTTAGTCACTTGTGTCATTACATTCTGTGGATGTTGGTCATGATCACCTTGGTTAAAGTTGTTTTCTCTGATACCATAAAATCTGTCACGCCCCGGAGGTTCTAACAGCGCGGACAACGTACCCATTTTTTTTTTTCTAAAACATTTAAACGAACCAAGCCTCCGGCACGTATCAGACCCGCCGCATATACAGATTCACTCCCCAAACGGGCGGAGCCTCCTTTGTATATGCACGGCGTTCCCAACAAGTCGAATACTTTAACCATTCCAATCATGACAATCAAAGAGGAGAGAATATATTAATTCACATCATCACCGCTATTCTATAAGACTATAGCATAAACCCATGGGTTTTGAAAATCAGTGCCCACTCGACATCCAGTTTTCTAAAACGTTTCCGCAAACTCTTTGTGCGACCATTAACTTGAAAGGATAAATCCACGGGTTTTAAAATCGGTGCCCACACGGCACTTGCTTTGAAAACACTTTTGAAACCGGTTTGTAATTGAAAACAAGCCGCAATTACACATCCTATCATTCACCAGATAATTACAACGAAATCCTCATCCCAACATCCATCAGAATCCACAGTAAATGAATCACAGTTAAACTAACCATAGTATAATGAAATAACCAAAAGTAAAGAAATAACGTATCGTTTTACTAGCCCTCTTGGCTAGTGTCCTCTAACTGATGCCTCACCGTCGTCTCGGATTCCGCCCCTACTCGAACCTGTCACAGTGTGGGTTGTCAGTGACTGATAAAGTAGAAACATGTAAGTAAACGCAATAATAGAATGAACACACCGAATCACCGGAGCATTTACTTTTGTAATACTCGGGAAAATTGTGTTTGTGTAAAGAGTGTTTTTCAGGTGCGAATGTGTGCGAGGAAACAAAATTAACCTTAGTGGTGTGTATGTCACGCCCCGGGGGGTTTTTACGCGCGGAGCGGTAGCCACCGATGCTCCCAAAATTTCACATATTTTTTTTTTTTGAAACCAATCTCCCCCGGCGCGTGCCCAGACCCGCCGCATATACAAATTCACTCTGCAAACGGGCAGAGTCTCCTTTGTATATACACGGCGTCCTAATTACAAAGTTCACATAAGCATGCCTTTAACCACACTAGACCGGTTGCCAATCACATACAATCATTTTCAACAACATACAATCAATTTCCACAAATAATAAGGGGCCGACTATTTTTGAAAGGATAAAACCACAGGGTTTTGAATGCGATGCCCACTCGACATCAGGTTTTATAAGACTATTTTCGAAACCACATAAATCCACAGAATTTGAAATCGGTGCCCACCCGACACCAGGTTTTATAAAACTAATTTCGAAATCACATAAATTCACAGAATTTGAAAACGGCGCTCACACGGCACCCGTATTTTTAAAACGGTTTTCGCAACATTTTCCATGTTTCTTGTTTGTAGTTTGAAAGCGGCCAAGTAAAGAAGTAAGAAGAAACACCCAACCAAAAGAGTTATAAAAATAGTCCAACATCCACATCGATCCCACGGGGCTATCGCGATCCACAACTAGCTACAATGCGTAATGAAATGAACCGAGAAGGTAAAGGAAACCGTATCTGTAGCCTCTAAGGGCTAGAAGATTGCACATGCGGCCTCACCAACGCCCTAGAACTCGCCCCTGGACGGACTAGACGAACCTGTCACAGAGTGGGAAGTCAGTGACCCGAGACAATAATAATAAAAGCAATAATGCTCAAGTAAGGCAAATCATGGTAAAAACCGGAGCAATCAACAATAAAGAACCCTATGCACACCAAACAATGAAGAACCCTGTGCATACCAAACCGGGCACCTCCTGTAGTGATCCGGCCTTTCGGGGTATTTTTGACTTACATGTAGTCATTTAAGCCTCTAAGTGAAATAAAATTATTCAATTCTTAAAAGTTGGCCGGCGTGTGGTGCTAGTATTTTTCTGCTATAGAGCGCGGAAAAAGAAGGCCGACGGTGCGATCGGATCTGAAATCCGATACCGGGATCTCCCGGAACGGAATTCCTGGTGATACGGTGATTAGTCATGCATCGGAATCCGTGCAAAATATCTTGCACCCATTAGAGATAAGGTGGGTTATCTCGTAGGGGATAATTAATTAGTTAATTAATTATCCATGAGGGAAAATAGAATTCTCTTACGTACTAATTAAAAAGGAAATTAATTAAAGATTTAATACGAGCTATATAAGGGATCCCGATTATCGGAAAGAAAAGAAAAGAAAGAAATAAAAACCCTAATCGGTGAGAAGAGAAAAAGAAAAGAAAAGACGGAACCCTAGCCGGAAGAAAGGGAAAGGAGAAAGAGAAGGAGCCCGATCTTCCCGGACATCGAACCGAAGGCAAGAACGCGACCGGACAACCTTCCCGTCGATCTTCGGTTAGTAAAATAATTGTTATAATTTATTTGGGATTTTTCCATCGTCCCTTTTGTTTGAGTTCTAGGGTTTCTCCGTCGTATCTGTCGCCGTCACCGTCATCGTCGCCATGCTAGGGCACGGAACGGGCGGCGGAGGCGCGCGGTGCCGCTAGGGCATCGCGCGGAGGAGAGTCACGGACGGCACCCATGCGGACCCGCAACCGCGCGGGCACCGCATGGGCGCCGCGCGGCTACCGCACGGACGGCACCCATGCGGACCCGCAACCGCGCGGGCACCGCATGGGCGCCGCGCGGACCCGCAACCGCGCGGGCACCGCGCGGGCGCCGCGCGGCTGGCGTGCGGGCGGCACCCGCGCGGACCGGCAACCGTGCGGGCACCGCGCGGGCGCCGCGCGGACCCGCAACCGTGCGGGCAACGCGCGGGCGCCGCGCGGCTGCCACGCGGGCGGCACCCGCGCGGACCCACAACCGCGCGGGCGGCACCCGCACGGACCCGCAACCGTGCGGGCACCGCGCGGCTGCCGCGCGGGCGGCACCCGCGCGGACCCGCAACCGCGCGGGCACCGCGCGGGCGGCACCCGTGCGGACCTGCAACCGCGCGGGTACCGCGCGGGCACCGCGCGGGCGCCGCGCGGCTGCCGCGCGGGTGGCACCCGCGCGGACCCGCAACCGCGCGGGCGCCGCGCGGCTGCCGCGCGGGCGGCACCCGCGCGGACCCGCAACCGCGCGGGCGCCGTGCGGGGCCGCACCCACGCGGGCACCACGAGGCCGCCGCACGGGCAACACCCGCGTGAGGCACCGCGCCGCGTGGGCGTCGCCGCGGAGACACGCCGCGCTGTTCTGAACCGCGCGGGGCTCCGGTGGACGACGACTGCGGCGTGGGATTTCCGTTTTCGTCAACCCGGACGGTGTTGGACTTTTCCGTCGAAAAGAGTAAATTGGGTCTTTTGTTTTCGGTTGTTAGTACAAGTTTTTGACTATAGTTATCCTTGCGGACTTTCTTTAGGTCCAAGTGCGCAGCGGGGGTGCGCGAAGGATTCAGGTGTTCCGATTTCTCTTCAAATAGGTGGGTACGGTTGCGATAAGTGCAACAAGTGCAGTAAGTGCATCTATCGTCATTAAAGTGCTCTTAATTTATCTAACAAAGTAGATGGACAGTTTAACCTTTCGCGTAATTGTATTTCATCTAACAATTGAAGCGGCTACGGTCGCGGTGCTCACTACACGCCGATCTCGGCAAATCCGTTTCGGATGCTGCACGTACACAGGCGGATTGGCCTCCGCATGGGTGTACTTTTCCGGAGAAGTGGTCTCTTTTGACCCGTGTACCTCACAAAGGGGTGGGAGCCGTGAGGACCTCTTCGCGCCCGCTGAAGATAGCACACCAGCACCGTGAAGAGGTTAAATGCATCAAAGAGGTGTTTGCGCACGAGGGGAGACTTTAGTCTCCCCGACAGGTACTCTAGGGTTGGCGCCCAACTTAATTGATAAATCTGGGGTTGGGGCCCAGCTTAATTATGTGCAGGGTTTTAGCGAAAGGTTCCGGTGTTTTTGGTTTGCTCCTTATTCCTTATTTTTATTAGACATCTACTTTGTTTGTCACTGACATTACCCACTCCGTGATTGGTGTTACGAGGTGCGTTAGCCGGGAGGGCGGTGAGACTGCGTCGCGAGGACCGTAGTTAGATACTTGGGTTTATTATTGTTACGGAATTTGAGTTGGCGTAGTTTCGTGAAAGGTTCAAGTCTTGAAGATTGAAGGTGAAGAAAGTTGGATCATTTAACTCAATCTCAAGAAAGAAGAATTCAAAAGGATCAGGTATGTTTAACTAAAGATTATTGGTGATCCGAATACTTCTTGTAGTGTAGAAACACCTGGAAGAATTTTTAACTGCATAAAAATCAAAAACTGGTGTTCGGACATGTTCAGGATCCGGATCAGAGCCAGCGATCCGGATCCCGAAGGTTGTTGTTTCATACATTACTTCAATCCGGATCGCAGCATCTCACGATCCGGATCCCGAACGTTGAGTTTTCTGAAATGTATGAACGATCCGGATCAGGCATTCCGATCCGGATCCCGAACGTTTGTTTTCTGGAAACCGTCTTTATTGCTACTGCAATCCGGATCGCCCAAATCCGATCCGGATCGCCGTACGTCAAAATTCCAGAAATGTTAGGTTTTTGATACTTATCTCCTTCCAAATGTTTCTAACCTATAAATAGACCCTATGACTCCTTTTCTAGGGTTAATCCAAAAAGACGCAGATAGAGCCGTCATATTCATATATCATCTTATACGGCTCTAGATCCACATATAGAGAAGAAAGGAAATCATTAGAGAATACTCTATGTTTCTTCATCTATATTGATTAGTTTGATTCTAGGTTTTCATACTCATATCTTGAGTTGAATCAAACTAATGAATACTTAGATGATATTTTCGATCTATCTTTGATCGAAGTATTCGGCGGATCATCACCACCCAAAAAACAACGATTTCCCCAAAATCGGCGCGTGGATTCGCGTGTCCTTGTGGATTCAGGGTTCAACCGCTCTCGTGGATTCGGAGCGAGGCACGTTCGTGGATTCGAAGGGTGCTATTGGGTGAAGACCGTGGATTCGGTCGGACGTCGTGGATTCGACGTTGGACGCCGTGGATTCGGCGTTGGGCGCAGATCGTGGATTCGAGAAGCGTCGCGGAGCGAACGGAGAAGATCCTCTAGGAGCGTATGGAAAAGGTTGAGTCGTAAGTGTGTACGGTAAATCACCTTGTACGTGTTTTAATTCTAGTGGATTTCTGCCGTGTTATCGGTCGGGTGGTTTTTTACTCCGGTGATGGAGTTTTCCACGTAAAAATCTTGCGTGTTATTTTTATTTCCGCATTGGGTTTTTATCGCAACGATTTTTTAGTGTTTATACGTTTACACCTATTCACCCCCCTCTAGGTGTTTTTTCCCCTATTTAGATCTACATTACATATAACCCAACAAGTGATATCAGAGCGGGAATAGGGTTGTAAACAATGGTTGAAGGTGGAAACATCAATCGACCCCCTTTCTTTGATGGAACAAATTATGCGTACTGGAAAGTACGGATGAAAGCCTTTTTAATTTCCATCGACGAAAGGGTGTGGCAATCAATTGAATTAGGATGGTCTAATCCAACTGAAATTATCTCTGATGTTCGCACCTTAAAACCTAGGTCGAAATGGACCAAGGAAGAGTTAGATTCATCTTCTTACAATGGCAAGGGAATTAATGCTATTTTTAATGCCTTATCTCAAACTGAATTCTCTCGCGTCTCGGCATGTGAGACTGTGAAAGAAATCTGGGATGTTCTTCAGGTTACACATGAGGGAACTAACCTCGTGAAGATTCAGAAACTGCAAATGCTTACGAGCAAGTTTGACTCTATCTTGATGGCAGAAAATGAATCTTTCACGGACTACTATACATGATTGCAAGACATCATAAACTCATGTGCTAATCTGGGAGAGAAGATTCCAGAATTTAAGGTTGTAAGAAAGATCTTAAGAACTCTTCCTGAACGATTTCGCCCAAAGGTTACAGCCATTGAAACTATTAAACACCCGGACAAAATGCGTGTAGAAGAATTAGTTGGTTCATTACAAACATATGAAATGACATTTACTACTAACAATTCTTCTGGAAAAGCATCCTCTTCTAAGTCTTCAGGTTATGCGTTGAAAACAACTAAGGAAGAAGACGTGGATACATCCTCCTCAGACGATGACGAGAACCTTTCTATGGAGTAATTTGAGAAGCAGCTCGCTCTCTTGACAAGAAAGTTTTGCCGCAACTTTCGATGGGGTAATTCAAGTAAATCTCCATCCTTCGGAAAGTCGAACAAAGGCAAGGGTACTTCAAGTTACAAGTCAAGAAAGCAAGAGAACTTCTCAAAGGATAAGAAAAGTTCAGAGGGACAACTACAATGCTTCAAATGTCGAGGCTACGGCCACAATGCAACGGAGTGTCCCAACAAGTATCCGGCAAAGAAGAAGGCGATGCAAGTCGTCACTTGGGATGACAACTCAACGTCAAATGAGTCGTCTTCAAGTGATGAAGAAAAGAGCTCCACGGCATTCCACGCGTCCATATCTTCACCCTTCATGTGCTTTATGGCAAGTGCATCCGAGTCATTGTCCAACTCCACTGTTGAAAAGAATGCAACGGACAATGAATCGGATGATTCGGAAGGTGAAGATTTTGCTTTAGCCTACCACAGACCTTTACGGGATTCAAAGAAACCGGCTAAGCAAAACAAGGGGTTGAGAGGGAGATTGCAGGATCTCAAAGAAGAAGTAAAAAGGGTAACTTCTCTCTCGACCGATCTTGAAGTGGAAAGGGATAATCTGATAAAAGCAAATGTTTCCCTTCAAGAGTCCAATGAGCAACTCGAGAAGAATTATATAGATATGGTGAACAAAGCGAACTACTTCTTGAAGCTCTACGGCGAGGCCCGACGGGAAAAATTGGAAATGACAGAGACCATTTGCCAACTCAAGGATGACTTACAGCAATTTTCTTCCGGAAGGAGTAAGTTGGATAAACTTTTTGGTCTTGGTCAAACAAACAAGTTCGGCCTCGGATACAATCGAACTGAAGACAATTTTAGTTCGGTTGGGACAGTCTTTGTGCCTCAGTCGGTATCTCCTCCTCCGACACCGGAATTCACGACAACCAACGACAACAAGCCTACTTCATCCTCTTCAGAATCGTTAAGCACAAAGGTATGTTTTCGTTGCAATTTTGCAGGGCACATTGAAAGAAATTGCAAGATTGGAGCTCAAAGATCAAATCAACCACATCTTGCAACTGCTACCAATAAGTTCACTCCCCGGAATTCAAAGGACTTTTCAAAAGAAAAGAACGTTGGTAGTACTCCAAACAAGACGATGACAAAAGAAAAAGATCAATCATACAAAACGTCTTCATCAAGGAAAATTTCTCAACCATTGCCAACATACTCCATAACTCAAAAGGTTTGGGTATGCAAAGGTGAAATCCTTCCTTGTCTTTAATCGTTCTACGATTAAATGTTGTGTAGTTTATGTAGACTATTTTTTCTTTCTTTTGGCTGACCCGTCAACCATCTTTGGGAGGTAAATGGTATATTTTCTTATTGGTTGATGATTTCTCTAGGTTTTCTTGGGTAGCATTTTTAAAAGAGAAAGCTGATACGTTTGATTCTTTTCATGAGATTTGCCATCGTGTTATGATTAAAAAGAATGAAAAGATCATTCGTGTTAGGAGTGATAGAGGTGGAGAATTCATAAATTCCAAATTCATTGATTTTTGCACTTCCAACGGCATAAAACATGAATTCTCAGCACCCTATACACCTCAGCAGAATGGTGTTGTTGAGCGCAAAAACAGGGTTGTTCAAGAGATGGCGCGTGTGATGCTTCATAGCCGGAATTTATCACTACATTTTTGGGCTGAAGCTGTGAACACCGCTGTCTATGTCATTAATCGAGTGTATTTGCGCCCAGGAACTTTAAATACACCATATGAGCTGTGGTTTAGTAGAAAACCGGATATCAAATACTTTCGTATCTTCGGGAGTCGATGTTACATTTTACGTGACCGTGAAAATCTTGGAAAGTTTGACTCTCGAAGTGACGAAGGGATCTTTTTGGGTTATTCTACGAATAGCAGAGCATATCGAGTATTTAACATCGAATCTAAAACGATTGTAGAATCTATAAATGTTAAAGTAGATGAAGCTTTTCACTTTGCATCTGAAAAATCTACCCTCGATATCTCTCTAGATGATGATACTCCTGTAAGTGCATCTTCTCATGATAATACTTCCAATATTAATGATGCATCTAATGGTTCTTCAAGTTTATCTGATGTGCAGGAATCATCTCATATACCTCCGAGTACTCCGTTTCAACAAACGCTACGAATCTCCAAGGATCATCCTGAATCAAACATCATTGGAGATCCACAAGAAGGAGTTAGAACTCGGAGGCAGGTGGTTTGTGGATTCGCTTGCTACGTATCTTTAATCGAACCAAAGAACATAGATGAAGCTCTTCAGGATGACTACTGGATTAAAGCAATGCAGGAAGAGCTCCATCAATTTGAGCGAAACAAAGTCTGGGAATTAACGAAGCCTCCAAAGCAACATAATGTGATAGGTACCAAATGCATTTTCAAGAACAAGAAAAATGAGGATGGTACTATCATCAGGAACAAGGCACGATTAGTTGCTCAAGGCTACTCTCAAGTAGAAGGTATAGACTTTGATGAAACATTCGCCCCTGTAGCTAGACTCGAGTCCATTCGTATACTATTTGCTATTGCTTGTCATTTTAAAATCAAATTATTTCAAATGGACGTTAAGAGCGCGTTTCTAAATGGGTTTTTAAATGAGGAAGTTTATGTGGCTCAACCGAAAGGTTTTGTAGACCATAAACAACCTAACCATGTTTTTCGTTTGAAAAAGGCTCTTTACGGTCTGAAACAAGCACCGCGAGCATGGTACGAAAGGCTGACAAAGCACCTTTTGGAGAAGGGCTATACTCGAGGGGGAGCTGACAGGACTCTCTTTGTGAAGCATTATCAAAGCAATTTCATTGTAGCACAAATCTATGTCGATGACATTGTATTTGGCGCAACAAGAGATAATGATGCTTCTAAATTCGCGGAGACCATGGATAGCGAATTTGAGATGTCCATGATGGGCGAATTGACTTATTTCCTTGGATTGCAAATTAAACAAAATGATGAAGGTATTCACTTGAGTCAATCCAAGTATGCAATGGAGTTGGTTAAAAAGTATGACTTAGAAAATTCAAAGAATTTTCCGACTCCAATGGGAACTAGCCACAAGGGACTTGGAAGTGGATCACAAAGTGAGAATGTAGACGAGAAACTGTATCGAAGTATGATTGGAAGTCTACTTTACCTCACGGCTAGTCGCCCGGATATATCCTTTAGTGTTGGGATTTGCGCGAGATATCAATCAGCACCAAAGGAGGTTCACCTGAAAGCGGTGAAAAGGATCATCCGGTACATCAAAGGATCAATTAATTTCAGAATTTGGTATCCTATGGGAACTAGTTTGGATATTGTTGGATACTCAGATGCCGATTGGGCAGGATCAGTGGATGATCGGAAAAGCACGAGTGGTGCATGCTTCTATCTTGGCCATTGCCTTGTTGCATGGCACAGTAAAAAGCAGAATTGCATAGCACTCTCGACTGCCGAAGCGGAATACATTTCAGCTGGAAGTTGTTCAACTCAACTCATTTGGATGAAAAGCGTATTGAGCGACTTCCGGATTTCAGCATCTTCGGTAACAATTCTTTGTGACAACACAAGTGCAATTAACATTTCTAAAAACCCTGTGTTGCACTCTAGAACAAAACATATTGAACTTAGATATCATTTTCTTAGAGAGCTAGTTGAATCAAATACTCTTCAACTTTCATATATTTCAACTGAGGATCAATTGGCTGACTTTTTAACAAAACCTTTGGATCAAAAACGTTTTATTCATTTACGAAAAGCAATTGGAATGCTTTCCTTGAAATAAACTTCTTTTTGAAACCTTTGCTTAGGATAGGTTTTGTATTTGTTTTTGTTTTGTTCATTATCTATGTTTGTACATAGGACATTAATTGAGCATAGATCATAATTGACTTTAATTGCATCTTTTCGCACATTTAGAAATTTATTATGCTTTTGCCATCATAATAATTCACTGTTGCAATGATCATTTATGTTAATTAAATCATCTTCTAAGTGATCAAAGTCAATTTCTCTCTCTCAATGATCTCTTGGTATAGTCATTATCTTATTTGACTGCTTAGTCGAGTATGAAATCGAGATCAATATTTGGTTGAATACTTTATATCTTAAATAATTGATAGCCAATTGAGGGGGAGTCATAGAAAAAGTAAAATGCTCAAAAGATGTGGAAAGAGTTACATCCCAATGAGGAGTGTGAAAACTACCACCACATGGAGGAAAGAGCTACCACCTCGGTCGTCCGAGTATTGTGTGCAGCTACCACATGTATACCAAGCATGGTTGTTTAATTTTTGATTAAGTAAAATGCATGTTGAAATACTTGACTCCGTCAAATTTCAAGGTTGGTATAAGGTGGGTTTTTAAAGAAAGATGCTCAAAGAGCCACTCTCTTCAACAGATTGTCTAGATACATTATCTACTATATTTGGGATTTCAAACATCTATTGATCTTTGTATTTCATTTTCTTTACTGAATTGATGATTTGATAAAGGCATTACTCATAAGATCAAGTTAGATGTAATTGAAGGTGTTCAACTTTAAGGGATTTAATTCTTGTAAATTCTCGTTTCATTTTTGGATATTATTGATAGATTTGGCATAATCTAATTCTTGTTGTATGAAACGATGATTTTTGTTTAAAGTTGATACACAAAAGTGCTTACAATCTTTTTCTGGTTTTTCTTGAATTTCTCTGAAATTTTTCTGAAGAAAAAGTTGGAGCCGATCCGGATCGGGCAAGGTTATCCGGATCCCGAACGCAGGCTTCTTCCTGCGGCTGGCCGATCCGGATCGAAATCTCGATCCGATCCGGATCACGGCTAGGGTTTTAATAAGAACAAGAGGGTTTTTGATTTCTTTTACCTTAATCCTTTGTTCTCAAGTCTCTAGAGCCTCTCTCTCTAGAACTATTGCACCTTGGAGCTTTTCAAACTCAAGTTCTTCGAATACAAGTAAGTTTTATTGATCAAAATCTCGGTTTTTCACCGTTTTTCTTTTTCCTCCTCAAACGTGATGAATTTCTTGGATCGATTTCGTTTGCGGATGGTTTTTGATCAAATTTCTTTTGAAATAAGAACTCTGGGTAGATTAGTTTTGATTATATGCTAGGTATTCCCAAGTTAAACGGATTTTTAGGCTTCGATTTCTAAAAATTCGGTTTTAGGGCATATAATAAGGATTTTCGAAAATCATGCAATTGATCTATTTTTAAAAGTCTTTTTGCAAAACTAATTTGATTCTTAGTCTCTCTACATGATTATGATTGTTTGGGTACAATTTTTTCAAATCTTTGAAAATTAACAATTTATCATGTGTTCTTGAGTTGGTCTTCACAGGATACATTTTTCACTAGCAAACAAAATGGTGATCACTTGGATCATTTTCCTTCTTGCTGCCATGGTTCATACCAAGGACACTGTTAAGCCCAAGAGGGCTAAGAAGGCTAAGAAAGCAAAGAAAGCTAAAGATAATTCCGATACAGAATCTGAAACGGAATCAATTGATTGGGATGAACTGCAAGTTGAAGCAACGACTGTTTCTACTGCTTCGAAAGGAAAAGCCCGTGCAGAGACATCAAAGGAAAAGGCTCCGCCTACTGCTGCGGAAAAAGGCAAAGCACCGATGGAGGAAACTTCTGGAAAGACAAGAAGAAAAAGTGTTGCTCGCAAAAGGGGAAGTGCTCGAGGAATCTCCATTGAGCAACCAGTTGATAGCCGAGCACCTCCACAAGACTTTGTCAGCTCGGCTAGAATAAAGGAATTTGAAAACAGGGAATGCATTGGAGAAAGGCATGTTGATGTAAAAGCCTTAAAGGAGCGTTCTAGGCCATTTGGGACTCTGTTTGACCAGATAAGTCTTGCTCCCATTTGCGACTTCCCGGAGACCACTGGGTATTGTCTTCACTCAGTGAGAATGTTCTATCAGAATGCTTGCTATCTAGTTGATCAGGAGAGCGGACGCCGAGACTTTCAAACATTGGTCAAGAATGTTAAGATCAAAGTGACGCCCCAGCTGATTGGAGATGTGCTAGGTATGACAGCCAGAGCTGATGGACTCCATTACCTAAAAACTCAAAGCTTCAACGACAACTCCTGGAGAGTTGTAGTTAATGGAATATGTCTTCCAAATACTCGGTCGATCGGAAATTCTGTTTTCTCTAAAGAGCTTCGACCAGAGTATCGGTATATAAACTTCATTGTCTGCTACAACATTCTTCCCAACATGAATACGAAGGTTCTTCGATGGGACAGAATGTTATACCTTTATCTTCTTGGAAACCCGGCCGCATTGATGGGAGCAAACTTGAATATTCCTTATCTCATTTGGTCAAGGATGGCGCGGTATGTGGAACACTCTCATCCCACAGAAGACTACCCTACCCAATGATTATCATGCGCATCCTTAGAAAGTTTAAAGTCGATACAAGCGCGAGCTCATACATGTACAGTTTGGGCACCATTAATGAGACGACAATTGTGAAGTCTCTCTCGACGAAGCCAGATGAACCCATAATACCTCCTCACCGC
The DNA here is from genome assembly GCA_029204045.2 of Tillandsia leiboldiana. Taxonomy (NCBI): domain Eukaryota; kingdom Viridiplantae; phylum Streptophyta; class Magnoliopsida; order Poales; family Bromeliaceae; genus Tillandsia; species Tillandsia leiboldiana. The sequence goes on along the minus strand of JAQNDB010000068.1, from coordinate 46,364 downwards.
CAACGAGCACAACAACAACAAGCAACAACCTCTACACCAGCAGCACAACCAGCACCTCCATCAACGTCTGATGATGATGCGCCGGTTAGCTCAATCTTTAAGGAGCAACAGCGACTCTCAAACGAGCAAGAACGCATGGCTACTGATTTCGCTGAAATGAGAGAAGACATCAAAGAAGTCAAGAAGGAACAAGCTTCTATGAACAAACGGATCAAGAAAATGTTTCAGAAGCTTGGGTGTATCAGCTCCGACGACTCTGCATAAACTTTTGTTTCTAATCTTTCTTTTGCAGGTTTTTACGTTTTTGTTATTATTCAGCTCTCACGTTTCTTTATTTTGATCTATTTAACTCTCCTCTAAATTTTTGGTAATTTTGGCTTTATTTGTGACAAAAAGGGGGAGAAAGTTTAGAGAGAACTGGAACAATGATTGAACAATGATGATGTGAATGTGTGAACATCAAGGTAAGTATCACTTCAACTTTGACTTTGGTGAAGGGTAAGTATCACAACTTTGGTGTTTATCTTGTGATTTGTTGCATGTTCCTACTAACTATTCGACTAACTATTTGGACATGTATTATTACTAACAAGTTGTTTGATTACTAACAAAGCAAAGTCATGACATTTGGAATTTTATTGCTTAGAAGATATGTCAATGCTTGATTGTGATCTTATTACATATCTGAATTACTCAATGTCATGGTGAGCATAAACTCTATCTCTGTTAGGTTTTGAATGCTAAATATTCTTGAGGTATCTAACGATCTCTTTTTGTCAAGAATGATTTCTTTGTGCAGAGAGTACAGATGTCTAAGTCTAGAGTCTGTTTTAGGAGTTTATCTCATGTTTTTAAATTTTTTGGATCTCCATTGTAAATTTTTGTTGTATGGTGATAGCAACAAAAATATCTTTTTGAATTTTCTTTAGTGGATCTGTGTTTTGTCACGAAACCGCCAAAGGGGGAGATTGTTACGGAATTTGAGTTGGCGTAGTTTCGTGAAAGGTTCAAGTCTTGAAGATTAAAGGTGAAGAAAGTTGGATCATTTAACTCAATCTCAAGAAAGAAGAATTCAAAAGGATCAGGTATGTTTAACTAAAGATTATTGGTGATCCGAATACTTCTTGTAGTGTAGAAACACCTGGAAGAATTTTTAACTGCATAAAAATTAAAAACTGGTGTTCGGACATGTTCAAGATCCGGATCAGAGCCAGCGATCCGGATCCCGAAGGTTGTTGTTTCATACATTACTTCAATCCGGATCGCAGCATCTCACGATCCGGATCCCGAACGTCGAGTTTTCTGAAATGTATGAACGATCCGGATAAGGCATTCCGATCCGGATCCCGAACGTTTGTTTTCTGGAAACCGTCTTTATTGCTACTGCAATCCGGATCGCCCAAATCCGATCCGGATCGCCGTCCGTCAAAATTCCAGAAATGTTAGGTTTTTGATTCCTATCTCCTTCCAAATGTTTCTAACCTATAAATAGACCCTATGACTCTTTTTCTAGGGTTAATCCAAAAAGACGCAGATAGAGCCGTCATATTCATATCATCTTATACGGCTCTAGATCCACATATAGAGAAGAAAGGAAATCATTAGAGAATACTCTATGTTTCTTCATCTATATTGATTAGTTTGATTCTAGGTTTTCATACTCACATCTTGAGTTGAATCAAACTAATGAATACTTAGATGGTATTTCCGATCTATCTTTGATCTAAGTATTCGGCGGATCATCACCACCCAAAAAACAACGATCTCCCCAAAATCGGCGCGTGGATTCGCGTGTCCTTGTGGATTCAAGGTTCAACCGCTCTCGTGGATTCGGAGTGAGGCACGTTCGTGTATTCGAAGGGTGCTATTGGGTGAAGACCGTGGATTCGGTCGGACATCGTGGATTCGACGTTGGACGCCGTGGATTCGGCGTTGGGCGCAGATCGTGGATTCGAGAAGCGTCGCGGAGCGAACGGAGAAGATCCTCTAGGAGCGTATGGAAAAGGTTGAGGTCGTAAGTGTGTACGGTAAATCACCTTGTACGTGTTTTAATTCTAGTGGATTTCTGCCGTGTTATCGGTCCCGTGGTTTTTTACTCCGGTGATGGAGTTTTCCACGTAAAATCTTGCGTGTTATTTTTATTTCCGCACTGGGTTTTTAATCGCAACGATTTTTGAGTGTTTATACGTTTACACCTATTCACCCCCCTCTAGGTGTTTTTTCTCCTATTTAGATCTACATTACATATAACCCAACAATTCCTCATTTCCCTTATGCTTCTTTTAGTTAATTTGCTTGTGGATCGTATTAGCCGTGGACATGTATTACTTAGCGCTGTGGATGAGGTGTACGTTTATGCTTTGATGCTTTAGTGATGTTTTTCGTATGCGGCACGTTTTCATGACGAACCAAATGATTTCGAAAACGTTTTCTCAAAACGAAGTGCCGTGTGGGCACGGGTCTTGCAACCGTTGGTTTTATCCTTCTAAACACTGATGCCGCTTTAATATTCCGCTTGAAAATAAAACAACAAGGGTGTCGAGTGGACACCAGTCTTTTAAACATTAGTTAAACTACTGTACTCTGTTTGAAGATGTATGTCTATTGTATGGTTGATGGTTGAGGTATTGTTGTAAATGAGACGCCGTGCATATACAAAGGAGACTCTGTCCGTGGGCAGAGAGATTTGTGTAGTGGCGGTCTGGCACACGCCGGGGATGAGGTTTAAGTTACCTTGTTAAGAAGAAAAAAAATATAATACATGCAATTTCCGCTTTGATAGACTCAAAAACCCCGGGGGCGTGACAGATTAAATGGTATCAGAGAAAACAACCATAACCATAATAGACGTGATCCACATCCACAGTGTAGGGTGCCACAAGCAAATTAGACATGAGATAACCAAGGTATAGGTGCGTAGTACGTGAGAGTACGGGGGAAAGGGGAACGTAATGTAGGTGTAATCGTAAGAAGGGTGTTAGGGTTATAACCTTAGGGTTAACGTGGTTTCTTTGTATCACAGCAGACAACGGCCAGGATCCGGCCACCGAGTGCTAACCATTCTCAATGGACAGGATGATCCCGTAGCTGCAGCCAACCGCTTACTCCGCAACCCAGTACGCGACATAGCAGGGCAAATGCTAACTCTCACTGAGCGCCTAGGCTACTGACTCAGGATTTCGCGTCGACCGCATCCAGCGAGACGCCAGGGACGGCGCCTATCGGGGAATGCCACCGGCAGGGTTCCCCACTTTTAACGAAGTGGGTATGTTGGCCCGGCGGGCAGAGCAAGAACTGGCCGAGACACGCGCCCGGCAGAGTTATCCCTATCCCAGTCCGGCGGAGGACCCTTCCAGCAGGGCCCGGCACTCAAACGCCCGAGGACAGAGGGGAACTTTGGAAAGGCGGATGAGAGGAGAATCCAAACAGCAGAGGAAGCCGTGTCCCATATGCAGTGGGGCGCATCAGGTGACTGATTGTCCACGGAGTCACGGCCACTGCTACGATGTGGCAAACCAGGACATGCACGCTACGAGTGCCCACGGAAACGGGGCACCACCAGGCCCCGGCGCCGCGACGGAGGGGACAAGAAGACTGCTACACCCGTTCCGCAAGGGGCCCGCCTCCGGAGGGCCGGAGGAGGAGGACGTCGGAGAAAGCACGGAAGGACGAACCGACACCAGCAAGGGACGCGAAACCACCTCGGGGACAGTGTAATCTGCGAGGGTGCTCACCCGGTGGCAGAATGTACGTGGAGGTACCATTTACTGCAATCAGTGCGGTTTACCGGACCACTCCCGTGCCTTCTGCCTCAGAGGCCCTCCCCGCCGCCGCCGCGCCCACAACAGCAGAAAGGACCAGAGAGTGCTGCGGCCCCCGCTCAGCCAAAGGATTCGCCTGACGACCAGCAATCCGCAGACTCCTCAGACGTCAAGTCCCTTCCCCAGCAGCCGTACGACGCTGGCCCAAGGGCTGTGGACGGACTCCCGGGTACTACAGCGGAGGACGCGAGTCCCAGACCTAGTAACGGCAGGTAATTTTTGGTTTCTTTCCTCTTAGATTAGGAACACCGGTTACACCTTAGGCTACCCCTGTTAGACTCTCTTTCTCCCTCCCTCGATCTAAAATCCTTAAGTATTAGGCGAAGCCTCCCCCGGCCGATGTGCGCGGGCGGGCTTCGAAGCATAGGAGAACCTTGTGTACTCGGGGCCCGTTAAGGGCCATGCAAGGAATAAATAGGCTCCACCCTATGCCTTGCAGCGAGGACCCAATGGGCCGATAGGTAGTTCAGGGCCGCTCCCCAGATAAGGATCAGCGGTCCCGTGGTAAGGGAATTTCCGGACGTTGTTCCGGCAGAGCTCCCCGGAGCGCCGCCGGAACGAGAAGTCGACTTCCCTATTGAACTAGCTTCCCGGCACCAAACCCATCACCAAGGCACCGCGTACAGGATGGCCTTCGCGGAGTTGAAGGAACTCAAGGCACAGTTGGAGGACTTTTGGATAGAGCTTCATCAGGCCTAGCGCGTCACCCTGGGGCGCGCCCGTCTGTTTGTGAGGAAGAAGGACGGAAGTCTCCGGTTGTGCATCGACTACGGGAGATAAATAAGGTCACCGTTATGAACAAGTACCCCCTGCCAAGGATCGACGACCTCTCGACCAACTACAGGGGGCGACGGTGTTTTCAAAGATTGACCTGCAGTCGGGCTATCATCAGGTCCAGGTCAAGGGGGAGGACATCCCAAAAACGGCTTTTCGAACTCGATATGGCCATTACGAATTTACAGTAATGCCGTTCGGGCTCACAAATGCCCCGGCAGTGTTCATGGACATGATGAACAGGGTATCAAACCCTTCCTGGACTTTCGTGGTGGTCTTCATCGATGATATCCTCATCTGACTCCCGTACAGACGAGGAACACGAAGAACATCTGCGCACAGTCCTCCAGACCCTACGAGAACAGAAACTCTACGCAAAACTCAAAAAGTGTGAGTTTGGCTCCGTGAGGTCGCTTCTTGGGGCAGTAATCTCGGCGGCTGGGGTCGCAGTCGATCCGAAGAAGATAGATTCGGTGACGGACTGGTCCCAACCGGACGACTGTGTGACGGAGATTCGAAGCTTTCTAGGATTAGCGGGTACTACCGGCGCTTCGTGGAGGGTTTCTCCAAGATAGCAACCCCCTTAAACCGCTTGACTAAAAAGGGGGAAAAAGTTCATCTGGCCGGGCAAATGTCAGAGGAGCTCGAGGAGCTCAAGGATAGATTGACGCGAGCCCCGATTCTCGCCTCCAGCCAGAACCAGGGGAGGATTATGAAGTGTATTGCGATGCGTCGCGAAACGACTGGGGGGGAGTACTCATGCAACGGTGGAAAGGTTTATAGCCTATGCGTCAAGGCAGCTCAAAGAATACGAGCGAAACTACCCCGTGCACGATTTGGAAACTCGCAGCGGTTGTGTTTCTCCCAAGCTTTGGAGACACTACCGGTAGGGGCACATGCAATGTGTATTCAGATCATAAAAGTCTTAAGTACCTTTTCACCAAAAGGAGTTAAATTTGCGGACAAAGACGGTGGCTCGAGCTACTGAAGGATTACGATTTAACGCTCCACTACCACCCGGGAAAGGCAAACGTGGTGGCCGACGCCCTGAGCCGAAGGGCAGGCGAAAAAGACAGGGGTAAGTGCCAATCACCCAGCAAGATACGTCTGATTGCCGGAGGTTTTCGGAGTAAGACTAGAAGAGTACGTACGGCGGGTACAGTCGAAAAACTTCTGACAGAGGGGTCAGAACTACCTGCTTGACAGAATTCTCGAGGGGCAGTCGACTGATGACCAACTCCAGCTGGTGCGAAACGAGTAACTGCCGACCACACGGTGATTTCACAGTAAACTCCGACGGCACGATACGATTTCGGGGACGAATCTGCGTGTGGATCTAACGGAACTCAAAGAGGAAATCCTGCGGAAGGCGCATACTGCTCCATATGCAGCGCATCCCGGGGGGAACGAAGATGTACAAGGATGTCAAGCAGACTTCTGGTGGCCCAAAATGACGGGAGACGTAGACTCGGTTTGTGGCACACTGCCTGGGTGCCAACGACTGGAAGACTCGGAGCACCAGCGTCCGGCAGGAAAATTGCAACCCTTACGGTGCCCGAGTGGAATGGGAATGATTACCATGGATTTTGACCGGGTTCCCGAGGATCGTCACAGGGACACGATGCAATATGGGTAAATTGTGGCGTCTGACGAAATCGCCCACTTCTCTGCCCATACACACGACGTGGGACGCGGGACGACTGGCACAAACCACATCAACGAGATAGTGGTTGCATGGGGTGCCGACATACCTCCGTCGGACAGGGAAACGCCGATTTGTGTCAACTTGGCGAGCCTGCAGCGAGCAATGGGAACCAAGTTGCACTTCAGTACGGCTTTTCACCGCAGACCGACGGACAATCAGAGCGGGTGATACAAAATTGTGGAGGACATGCTTCGGGCATGCGTTTTAGACTGGGCGAAGGGTGAGGCACGGTGTTGCCCTAGTGGAATTTGCCTACAATAAAAGTTACCAGGCCAGCATTCAGATGGCACCATACGAGGCCCTGTACGGGCGCCGCTGCGGCCCAATATGCTGGGACGACTTGGGTGAGCGTAAGTTTCTGGGCCCAGATTGGTGGAGGAGACCGAAGCAAAGGTGCGATTGATTAGACAAAGGTACTGACCGCCCAGAGCAGACAGAAAAGCTACGCGGACAACAGACGCGAGACTAGAGTTCATGGTGGGTGAGCATGCGTTACTCCGAGTTTCGCCTCCAAGGGGAACCGACGCTTCGACAAAGGGAAAGTTAAGCACGAGGTACGTAGGGACCGTTCGAGATCCTAGAACGCGTAGGACCGTGGCGTACCGATTAGACCCTGCCGACGAACTCGAAGAAGTCCATAACGTGATCCATGTCTCAATGCTCCGGAAGTACCTGTAGCTGATCCTCTCATGCCATTGGATGCCTCCACCCATCGAGTTGCGAGAGGATTTTAAGCGTCGAGGAGGGACACCGGTTGCGGATTTGGCAAGAGAGGACAAAGAAGTTGCGCAAACGAACAATCCCCTATGTAAAGGTCAGTGGAGCAACCATGACGAGCAGAGGGCGACTGGGAATGGAATCGAAGATGAGAGAAGTTTTCCGAATGATAGTTGGGGTTTGTACTTAAGTTTCGGGACGAAACTTTTATAACGTGTGAGTGGGTAGTCTGGATCGGCTTCGGGGTTATTTTTGACTTACATGTAGTCATTTAAGCTCTACGTGAAATAAATATTCAACTTAAAAAGTTGGCCGGTGTGTGGCTGCTAGTATTTGTCTGCGATAGAGCGCGGAAAAAGAAGGCCGACGGTGCGATTTGGATCTGAAATCGGATACCGGGATCTCACGGAACGGAATTCTGGTGCTACGGTGATTAGTCATGCATCGGAATATCGTGCAAAATATCTGACCCCGTTCGAGTAAGCGTACGGGTTATCTCGTAGGGGAAATTAATTGTTTTAATTAATTATCCATGAGGATGAAAAATGAATCTCTAGTATAATTCAAAGGAAATTAAAAAGATTTAATACGAGCTACATAAGGGATCCGATTATCGGAAAGAAAGAAAAGAAAGAACTACAAATCCCTACTCGGTGGAAGAAGAGGAAAAGAAAAGAAAAGACGGAACCCTAGCCGGAAGAAAGGGAAAAAAGGAGCAAGAGAAGGAGCCCGATCTTCCGGACATCGAACCGAACGGCAGAACGCGATAGCGGACAAACCTTCCCGGTCGATCTACGGGTTATGTAAAATAATTGTTAAATTTATTTGGATTTTTCCTGTCGTACTTTTTGGTTGGTTCTTGGGTTTCCGTCCTTACGTCGCCGTTCACCGTCAGCGTCGACATGCCTAGGGCCGAAACGGACGGCGGACAGGCGCGCTGGCCGCTAGGCACGGCGGAGGAGAGTCACGGACGGCACCCATGCGGAACCCGCACAGCGCAGGGCCCGCACGGGCGCCGCGCGGTACCGCACGGACGG